>VWZK01006935.1:525625-550077 GCA_013396935.1 Baryphthengus martii
GCTCCCCGGGAGCGGCCTCGCACCTCCGCCGCCGAAGGTGTTGGTGCGGGCGGCGGGGCGAAGCGGGCAGGTGCCTCCGGCCGAGAGGCTTTCGAGGGTACGGCCGGGCGGGGTGTCAGCCCGTACTCGCCAGGCTCCTGTGTTGGAGGGACGGCTCCCGCCGCTTGGCCTCAGCCACGGCGTCGACGAGCCTGGCGGGCTGGCAGGATCCTGGCAGAGGCGCTTACGCTCTGGGCTCCGTTGCTCAAGCTTGTCCCCAGTAAAGGCCCCGGGAAGCTCATTCTCCCAGTTAAAAACTCCTTGCACTTGTTCCAGAGAAACGGGCCTTCTCCCAGTTCAGTGGAGGTGCCACCCATGGAGGTCTGCTCCTATGTCCGTGCCAGAAAGCGGAAAGGGTAGGAGGGAGGGACCTGTGACAAGCCATGGCCGTGTGAGGAGAGGAGACCAGATCCTTCATGGCCAAACCACACAAGAGAGAACCTCACACTCATCTGCCATGTATCAACAGAATCTGAATATCTGTTTTTACCTGAAGGTCTTCAGGGTAATGCAGAACCACCTGCATTCAGTGGTATCGTCCGGTGGTGATTGCTGGAAGAACACAGAGCTTCCCGCCCTCCCCAAAAACTGTGCTACAGAGTTGAGAAATCCTGTGTAGGTGAACAAAGGCTAGAGACCGTGACATTTTTTGCACAAATTTCCAAGGTTTTGAACACATGTGCATACTGAGTATGGATGTTTTGTATGGAAAAAAAGACTAATGTGGCAACACTCCTTATGGTTCACAGCAAACTCTTACCCACGTGTCTAGTGCTGAGGTCAGTTTTACCCAATCAGTCTTAGGAACAGAGCAGTAAGATGTGCAGAATTTAAAGACAAAAAAAAATACTAAAATCTCACGTAATAAACAGCAGGAGAAGTTCTCTGTTTGCAAAAAGCCGACATAAAATGAAACCAAAATATATTACCTTTTCTGGTTTGCATATCACTAAGCGTTTGCAGTACTATCTGTACCCGTTAACACTGAGTTTAATCAACTGAACTTGTTTTTCCTAGTTATCTTTTATAGACTTCTTAATACACGGAAACAGAGCACAAGCAGGAGAGCCTGAAGGAACACTTTGACTGAGCATTGTCTCAGGTTGCCCAGAGAGCTTGTGAAGTTTCTATCCTTGGAAAGAACTCAAAAGCCGTCTGGACATGGTCCTGGGCAACCTGCTCCCAGTGCCTCTGGCTGAGCAGGAGGCTGGACAAGATGACCACTTGAGCTCCTTTCCAACGTCAACCATTCTGTATCAGAAACTTATAGTTATGCCCAGCAGAAGCCCATATGTCTCTTAAGCAGCACATGAAAACATCAGGAATGTATACAGGTATGGTTAAGCCGATGTAAATATTTCGGTAACGAGCTGTAAACGTCCCCCACAATAATGACAGCTTTATTATTTTAGCAATTACAGAGTTTTGCAAATACTTCAGCTTAAGATGGGGGATTTAAATGGCAGTGCTTTATGCTAACAATAAAGTATTGCCAGACTGGTGTGTAATTACAGGCAAATATAAGTGCTACAAAGTATAGATGACAAATGTATTCCAGTAGCTAGGCTGCAAGGGAAATGAAATTCCCGCAAAGATGGTGTTGCTGATCAAACAATAACAGCTGCTGTAGCGCTCCTATCTCCTCTACCTCGTGTTATGATGGAGGTAGGAGGAGCTGCAGAAAGACGACTGGATGGACTGATAGCTGCAGTTACTCTGTGGACATTGTTAAAATTAGATGAAGGATAGTTTTGTCCCGCTAAGTTCGGTGGCTAGTGAGGGATTTCGTACTGACTTAGCAGGACTGTATGTCTCTCTATTAGCAGCATCTAAGGCTGCTATCGAGGGAAAGGAACAAAGAGAAAAATGGAGAAATGGGAAGTAACAGGGGAAACAAAGAGGAGCTAAGGACTCAAAAATTAGGTTGGCTTGGAAGGGGAAAGATCTCTTCAGGTAGCAGGGGGCTGCGTAATTTGCCTCAGTGAGGGAAAAACTGAAAGACTCCATGTGAAGGCAACTAGTGTCACATAGCGGGTTTTTTTTGTTTGGGCTTCTTGGTTTTGTTTTTTTTTTTTTTTGAAAAGGAACACTAAACTGGTATTTGCAATATTTTACATCTGAAGGTTCAATTACAGCAAAGGCTGTAAAGATCTCTGTATCAGAGCAAAAAAAAAAAAAAGTCTCAAATCCTTTAGAAAAGCTGTTTCACAGTTCTCCACTGAAGGACGTTTTTGGGAACAGATTAAGGGTTGGGATGATAAATGCATGTTTACACTTGGTCCCCAGCACACACATTGAGCCAGAAGGCATTGCATTGCTAAAGAATTAATAATGATCCCATACATTTCTCTTCTGCCTACAAGGAACAGTGTTAATTTCTGGTTTTAAAAATCTATAAATAATCTACGCTGGTTAGCTGTGAAGCTGAGGAAAAGATTCATTTAAGCATAGAATGAAACACAGCTATTGCCACTCCTTTCTTTTAGACCTTTCCCATTTCTACTAATGGTTAGCCAGCTGTCTTAACACTGAGGTTAGCCTGAGGTTTAAAGATGCAGAGCTGCTTTAAAGGTGTACATTTTAAAACTCATTGTTAAGGGAATTGCTGGATCCTCACCAGATTTAAATCCTCTAGCAAGCCCAGCCTTTTTGAAACAACACAACCCCGCTGAGAAGCAGATTGTCATACTTCCAAAATACAAATGAAGCCTCATCTTAAAAAGTAAAAGTGTCATTCCGAGAGCCAGGAAACCACAAAGCACAGTCCCAACACTTGTGGGCTCCCAAGTGGCTGTTTCCTGGAACACTACCTATATTTTGCTGCTGTTATTTTCCTTGAAAAGTAAAAAAAAGTGTTAAAGCAAAAGCTGATGCCTGCTGTTTTGATGTGTACTCTGTGTTTTCCCTTAAAGATACCAAATGAAAAGCTAATAGTACCAATAATAGTTACACAGGTGCTAAATCTCTCTCACAGCAAAACATCAAAATTAGGCTCATCAGTCACATTACGTCCATGTTTAATACCAGACCCTCAAGGGAGACCATACTGATTTTAAATCTACTGATGAAGAAATTCCCATTTTCTTTTACCATTCAAGCAGAGGTGCTTCACTACTACCTGACTACTCAGCAATAATGATACACTGGAAGCCCTACACATTCAATAGGCAGTTTAGAAAACTACTGTTTTCTGGTGAATTTATTTATCCTCCAAGTAGTGCGTTTCGTACACAATTGTTTTCAAACTCAAACCATACCCTGAAGGAAAAATATACTCACAATCTTTTTAGGTAACGCTGTATTTTAACAGTGGGTTTTAAAGTCATAAAGCTTAAAGAATAACTCCGATAACAATGATCAAGAACTGAAGACTGTTCAAAGGTTTATGTAGGTACACACATACAATCTACTCACAATCTGGTTAATTTTTACCAAGGAGATCATCAATAGGGAGGTTAGAAGATGCTTCCGTTCCATAGTATCTAATTTTTTTATCTTATGATAAAGTGCAAGACAAAGTAATTTCTGGGTATAAATGAATCTTCCTCTGAACGAAGTCATATAGACCTCCTAGGTGTTTTGAGATGGAGAGGCTGTTTGAGGGGGGCAATCTATTATCTAGACAAACAGAGCAGGGCAGGCATTCCACAGGGCTGTTCCCCTTTAGATATTTTAAATAATTTTTAACTCTCAAGATGCTGTTACCACACTCTGCTTTCAGTGTCACAATGATTACATATAAAATCCAAACAAACAAAACAAACAAAAAAAAAGAGGTCTGGTTCCTCCTTAGATCTTAGAAGATGGATGAGAAAATATACGTGTCCACACAATTTTCAAAGCATTCTCATACCAAGAGAATAGTATGGGAACCTAGATTACATAGATAAATTCTTAAGATTTCATCTTTGAAATCTATGGCCTTAAACCATCCTCGGAAGAGAAAGGGCATCACTGCAAAGCTATTTAGTCCCAATTCCTGAGAGAGATCTAAACTTTCTTGGGGCTGACCATCCTCAAATCATCTTTTACATTAAACTCTCACGTTCTAACCGAATATTCTTTCAAAGAAATGAAACCTAAGGAACGCTTTATGGATCCTTTCACATAGGAGACACTTATTTCCCAGCTGGTATATTCTGTAGCATGAAAAGGTAATGATTAAGCCAAAGTGACCAGTGGAGAAGGCGCTTTCCTCACTGTTAATGACTGGCTGGAGAAGCCAAGGGCCAAAGAAAAAGCCAGACAGTCATTAACTGCTGAAAATTCCTGACCTAAAGGTCATTATTACTATTATAAAACTGGAAAATGAGAAAATAATTATTTCCTTTGGGTTTTTATATGTATTGAAAAGATAAAATTCCAGTGTCCGTTGCTGTGGATACTGGTCTGTAAGATACTTATCTTTCCCATTCTGGCAGCCTATGCAATGGATAGGTCTGAGACTGGCAACCCTTCAAAAATTTGTGCCAGAATGTATTTTCCTTTTCCAAATTATAGGTTAAATGTGTCCACGGAAAGTCAATAGGAATCGGGAGACGGTGCCAGTCGGTATGAGGCAGTAACGCAGTAACGCTCCCCACTCTTACCCAGACCTTTGCTCAGCGGGAGCCAGAAGCTGGGTTGTCTGGGAGCTGCAAATGACTCTCAAACATCGTGACTTTCAGCTCCCACTCTGCTGTATACTATTCAAAATCTTGCTAAACACCATCTTCTGTACTCAGACAGTATGCTGTTTTCTGTGCTATAAACTTCTTACCTGAGAGGTAAGTAGGAAGGACATTTATTTTTGAGTTGACTCGTGCATGGACTCACCTTTAAAACCTGTCCATTTGGTACCACTGCCACTGTCTTCAAGGACTTCAAGAAGACAATATTGCTGTTGCAGTCCAAATGATCTTTATTGCTACTAGCATCCACTTGTGGGTTCATCCTATATATTTTCAGTCTATCTGGAAATTTAATTTTAAATTCTCCCTTTCTTTAAATCAGACTTTTCCCTGGCTTTTGACAGACATTTTACAAATATGTCTCTGAAAGTAGCTTTACATACCTAGATTATGCACCACTGCAAGAATTGGGTTCCTTCTGTACCTGAGATGACAAAGCGACTTTCATTTGGAAAGGACTAAAATGTTTTGGTAACCTTTGGGCTTCAGTGTAAAATATCATTACTAGACGCTGCCCGTGATTATGGTACACTTTAGACAGAGCTTCTGAGCAAGATGGTATTAATGACTCTTTTTCATAACATTTCCATTTTGGATTTCTGTTCTCACATCTGTACAGCACCGTTCTGTCTTGAACCAGTATTTATATCTCTCGCTGTCAAGGAAAACAATTCTGCAGCTCTTTTCTGTATAGACTTACTCTGCTTGAGAGGTTCACACAAGTAATGTGGGATATGCACAGAGGAAAAGGAGGTTAACTACTACTGGCTGCACTTTTCCAGAATGTTACATCCATATACTCACACTTCTTCTTTTCTTCAGAAGTCTGATTTTAGCAGGACACAGGACAGGCTCTAGAGCTGGTCCGTGCAGGTTTAGAAAGTTCTTGACAATCATCATCATCAGGAATGGGATTGTGTGAGGGCAGAGTCAAAACTGCTTAAAGAGATATGTTTTCACACTCCAGTGCTTTTTAATTCGTATTATTGTCATACTCCTTCTAATCCCTTTCAGGGCTAGTTATGTTTCCGTATAAACATAACTAGCCCTATTATATATAGCCCTATATATAATATTCAGATTTTTTATAAAATATTCCCAGGAATATCACATCTCACAACTTCAGAAGGTAGAGTTTTCTACTTCTAATGAAAGTCACAATCGGAGATAGACCAGCAGCTCTTCTGAAGAACATCAACTAATGTGAGCATGTAAAATCCTTTTGTGGAAGGTGAATGGGAGGTGAAAGAGTAGGAATAATCCTTGGAATATTTCAGAAACATGCCTTCCTCAGCTATGTCTTGTTAATAATCACATTTAAATGAAAATAACGTAATTCTTCACAGTTGGCAAACTGACTGCTGAAACTCCTGGAAACTGAACGTGCAAGTGCTCACCAATACAAAAAAACTTCACTATAGTCTATGAACCTCTCCATTCTTACAAAAAACCCAGACATTTTTATCAGCTGCACCTGGTCTGTACTAAGAGGTGAATTAAAACAAAAACAAAACAAAAAAAAAAACCACAACAAGCAAATGTCAACTGGAAAGAGTTGCTGTCACCCAACTCCCAAAAAAATCATACCATGGGATAGACTCCTCCAGGAATTCTTCTAGTTCTTCAAGGAAGACTAACTCCTTTTATCTCACACAGCATACAAAATTGGCAGTCATCTTTGCCTCACTTACAAGGAAGTTGTTCCCTCAAAACAGAAAATGGCATAGGAAAGTAATAACCCGAGAGGTGTTTAAAACCTCAAGGGGCTTCATGCTTTGCTAGTGTGTTCCACAGAAGCCTGAACAACATCTATTGTGCAATAATATTTAACATTCAGGGGAATCAGGATCTTTTTTAAAGTGTGATCAGGAAGGAGGGCCCTACATAGGCTGTCACAGTGTTCCTCGTAACAAAGAAAGCTTTGTTTCGTAAAGAAATATCTTGTACTAGAATCCCCTAGAGAAAGTGTAGTTTTGGGGTTTTTAAACAAAGATGGGAATTTTTGAATTCGAGGTTCCCTTTAAGTACTCTTCTAACATGAATACGTGTAAGGTTGCTTTATCAAGTTCAGGCGTGAAATGTCATCCAGCCGTTAGTATATTTCTATGCAAATGCAGCTGTGAAAGCTAATAACTGAAATCTGCATTTTTATTTTTTTTTTCACATTCGCAGCATTATACAACTTCTCATTCTTTCCTGTTTTGTAACTCACATTACCCTTTCATATCAATAAAACAAAGCTCAGGTTATATTGCCCCTTGCTTAAATTCTTTACAAAAGTCAAAGCTGGACATCTGAATAAGTGATTTAATGTATATATTTATTCAGTTCAGTGTACTGATATTCTCCTGGTAGGGATAAGAATTCTGCAAGATGACTGCAGAGAAGCACACCATTCAGAATATGAATTGGAGTATTCCTGCAACGCTTTTCAGTGAGGATGGTGTGATATTAAGATTAGATCCTGCATATAATCAAATTTTGATGCTTGTACACACAGTCTGGTATTTCTTTTAGAAGGTTTGTGTGCAAAAACACAGTAATCCAATATTTTGAACATACACTGTCTGCAGATACTACACAGTCCAAACTGATGAAAAAATAATGTCAATGAAAATAAGAAACTGTCTGGAAGAAACTTACAGACTTTGCTAAGTTCATTATAACTAGTTTTACTATTCTGAAGACAGAAAATACTGCAAATCCAGTCTTTTCAGAACAGCTAGAGTAAACAGGGCTTGTGTCCATCCCTCAATTCAGTCTTGGTGCACAGACTAACTCTTTGGGAACTGTAAATAGTTCCATAATCCTTCAAATTCTCTCATATGATAAACACAGAATTTCTTCTGAATGGCCTATATTTTCCAAATTTGCTCCCTTTTTATTTACCAGTATATATAAAAGGTAATAAAATAGAAAAGATAGGATAGGTGGGGAGACAACAGGGATTATATTACAAGCAAAAGGTGGCAGTACTGAGAATGTATCACAGTATTTAGTGAACATAACTGTAAGGCATACCTACATTTTTCATCCAAAAACACAAGAGAGAAAAGACCACAGGCAAAGGAAGTCTGAATTTTGTTTAAGGGCTAAAACAGAAGCAGCAGCTTAAGATACGGCTTTAAATAGTTAACTGGTTGGGAAGTAAGTTAATAATGGTTTAGATAAATTTTCACCTATGAAAAATGATGAATTGACACATTTCTTAACAAGTGAGGACAGTTCAGTAGACACCATTATCTGCCTTGCCTCTGACCTGGAGGGACTATCTCTCCAATGAAAGGCACAGTCGGTCTCCAAGGGTAAGGCAGTCTTTAATCCCATCGTATGATTACTAGCAAGGACACCAATTATAATTTAACAAAAAGAGGAGAGTGCAATTTCATTATACTGAGGCTTCTGTATATTCCTTCATGATCAGCTGCTGCCCACAGAAGCTTTTCACTGATTTTACACACCGCGTGTGACACAAATACTTTGATTTTCTGTGGTCTTTCCAAAGCTCACTGAAATCACTGCTGAACCACTATCGCTTTTTTTTTTTTTTTAATAATCTGTTAATCAAAAAGAACAAAGATGGTAACTATTCTTGTTCACACCTCACGTTGTGAAATGGAGTCAAAGAGAAGTTGGACCTAGAAAGAACTCCGGTGGACCTCACATACCTACATGGAGCTTTAGAATCCAAGAAATCCCAGAGAGTTATTGCTTACCCTGCAGGGCTGTCTCAGAACAAGATCTCAAATACCATCTGTGCTTAGTGTGAAAGCTGCCAAAATCCCATCTGCAGAAACCATGGAGCACAGAGCGTTGTAACTCCCATCCTCCTCTGGAGGAAAGACTGAAAGAGAATCCATCTTCTTACTTTAACAGCCTGAAATTCTCACCTGAAGGTAGGTATATGTAAACCTACTTTCAAAACACAGGCTCAGCGTGATTCCTTGCAAAATCAGCTATCAAGGCCAGGAGGACACCACAGTTATGTCTCCCATCTTTTACTGATACCCTCCTCCCATCCCTAGGAGGTGGGATGCCTGGCTTTGATTCTCCTATCTGGCTGAAGAGGTTCAGACCCCCACTCCACGTCTCCAGTTGTAAAGATCCTTTTCTTCTTCGAGACACACGTAATTTCCACAAGTCAAAGCCCCCAGGAAAGGAATGTATGTGTCTCCCAGTCTTAGGCTCAATATATTATACTTGAGCTGACTTCTTATGGGTGACCAGGCTACTGCAGGCTAATATATTTCTTCTGCTGAGAGCAAACTATTTTGAATTAATTCATGTTTACCAATTGTAAGAGCACGTACATGGGCAGTTACTGTAAACCGGTTGATTTGCAGGAAACTTGTTATTCTTCAGTAATTTATTTAGGGGTCTGAATTCCAGAGAGAAAAGCGTTGCTGAAGTGGGAAGTAAAATATGTAATTAATAATTAGACTTACTCTTCAGTGCCTCAAATAGCTCCAAGGTTATGTTTCCTCTGACAAAATATTCTCAGTGAGCGCACTTGCTGCTCTTACAGCACGTACCTGAAGAGGGCCTACAGGAAGGCTGGAGAGGGACTGTTTACAAAGGCCTGGAGTGACAAGATGAGGGGCAATAGTTTTAAATTAGAGAAGGACAGATTTAGATTGGATGTTAGGAATAAGTTCTTTATCATGAGGGTAGTGAAACACTGGAACAGGTTGCCTAGGGAGGTAGTGGAGGCCCCATCCCTGGAGATATTCAAGGTGAGGCTTGACAAGGCTCTGGGCTACCTAATCTAGTTGAGGATGTCCCTGCTCCCTGCAGGGGGGTTGAACTAGATGACCTTCAGAGGTCACTTCCAACCTAAACCATTCTGTGACTCTATGGTTATATGTTTTAGCTTGTTTGGGATTTTGGTTTTTTACACCCTCAGATTTTAAGATAATTGGAAGTGAAAAAAAAAATTGCATCTAAATGCCCCATTTTTTGTTTTGTGTTATGGTTTGGCTTTTTTTAATTGTAGTCCTTGCTGAAATAGCAAGATCGATACAAACTATTACAGCCTATAGGAAAGCTAAGAACAATATTAGAATTTCCTCTGTCTTAACAATTGCTCTAAAATGGCAGCTGTGTCTTTGAGATGCTATTTAATAAACATCACTGGAAGACTGTCCCCTGCCCAAACAGTATTCTCAAGTGGTTTATTTGCTTGGAAAGTTACACGGGTTTCAGTACGTAACTTTCATCTTTTAAGTTTAGAAGTCTTGGTCCTAGTGATGTAATTTACCAAGTTATCTCTAGGCAATTAAAATATATTCTATATTTTAACCTTTGGATGATGTATAAACGCACATAGACACTCCTACAAGACAATTTGCCAATCTGGAAAATGCTGATGTTATAGTCGATAAGTCAACAGTCTGCAATATTAAATTATGAAATCAGAAAGAAATCTAGTTCACATTCAACCTGGATTTAACGATCATAAGAATTTCCAATGTTCTGTGTGGGACAGTAAATTTCAAAGACTGCTGTATTCTGCTCTAATAATCATGAGCTGCACAGCGTGTTCAGGTATTGTTGGAGAGATTAAAACCACAAAAACAGAGCAGAACAGCTCAGCATCAGATAATCACAAGCAATTCTATGTCAGCAACAGACAGCTGGAGACATATGCCAGCAATATTGCAAAAGTGGTAAAATGGAGACTTTGTGACAGCAAGGACGTGGGATTCATACATTAAGCTAAAACTCAACCAAAAGCACTGAAATTGTTGTTCACAAGTAAGAGCTTTCTGTCGTAGTGTTCAGAACGTCTACCATTTGTCATAAAAATATTTAAAACAACAATTAAGCAGAAGAAGCTATTTTTTCCCTCTCTAATATTTTGCATGTTGAACCTCTGTATGCTTTCAGTGTTACTACTTTGGACGATTTCCCCTTGAGTTTTACATGCCCATCAACTATTACATTTCTCTGATACTTATTCCTATCTATCCTTGCTTTTCTCTTTCACTTTTTTAATTTAAACATCTGCTAAACAGTAAGCCAGTCCCCCCCAAAAAAAGTCTGAAAAAAATTATATTTGTGGTTGTGAGTTAGAAAACGGGAAAATACTTAACGACTTGTGAAGCAAAAAAAATAATCTGCCCTTCCACTGCTTTCGTTCAGAGCCTCCCTTATAGTGGCCTTCAAAGCCTTTCCTTCCTTGTTTTGTAGCTGACCATGTAAAATCAAGATCAAAAAAATTTAAGGATTTGGACCCGAAAAAATCAAGTTTCCTACTTTCACAAACAAACATTTCTCAGAGAACCCTTTGCATGTTGGATTTCCTATAAAAATGGAAAACAGCTTGAAAATATTCACGAGGCTTCAGACGAGTTCACATCCCCTGCATGTCAACAACAGTTCCAAAGTGATGTTTTATAGAGGTGGTTAGGCCTGAACATTTTCTGATGTTATTGCTGAGGCTCTGCCTTTGTATCTCAAGTGTTTTTGTCCTGGGATCTTTCCATGATAAGATTCTTGAAGCTGCGACTCTCAGGGAGGGTAATGGAGACAAGTGACTTGTGAAGAAGTTAAGGCCCCGGCCCCCAAGGTCTTTGTATTTTAGGACTAGGAGCTTGACGCAGATTGAAGAACAATGTAATGCTTGAGGCGCTGATGAAAGATTTTGAAAAACCAATGCAATAAGAGGCGTCAGCAGGGAATGGCAGATTGATTGCAACAACAAATGCCAAAAAGTTCTGAAAAGAATAAAAATGTAGTTCTGAGTAAAAGAAATAAAGAAGAAAAGAGGGAAAGATACTAAGAGCTTGCAGGCCTCCGGCAACTTGCCTGCATATCCATGTGTATCTGGGGCAATTAATTAAGGAATTTTCATAGCTTTTTTACATTGATGCGCAAGCTTTGATGATGCTGTTCAGTCTAGTTCAGTAGGTGGGGCTGACAGGAGCTACCCTAAACTTCAACATGTGAAAACCTGAGCAGCTCATTGAAGCTCATCTTTTGGGTCAGTGGAGGTCCAGCACCTCCAGAGGTGATCGCCCATCAATTAAGGCATAGGAAGAACTGTTCTCTCCTGAACTGGTCATTAGCTCCTCAACATGTAGCACTGACCAAACACCTAGTACTTGTGTGCCTGATGCAAGATAGGATGAACTTTAACCTACACATTCTCCTTCCTCCCCAGACGAATACCTCAATGAATATGGTAGCTTTTTTAAACAGACTAGCACACAAAATCTAGTTTCGGGATGTAGCGAACCACTCTGAACCACAAACCTATCTGCACAGAGGCACAAACCAGTGTACGCAACCCTGAGAAGCTCACGGCGATACCAAGATGATATTGAGGCGACACAGTGCCCGTGCAGTCCCCATCTGCTTTCACAGACAGATGTGGCTGAGATAATCCTGCATCTGATGATGAAAGTCTGTTTTAGCTTGTGTTTGGAGTCACTACCATGCAAAATACATTACAGCGGCCTCCATGCTCTCTCATCTCCAGCTGGAAGCCAGCCCATCAGATCAGCACTGCTGGAGAAACACTAAAGCCACCTTGTAGTCTCACCTTACTCAGGCCAGAACGCTGACTGCTGCAAAAAACATGAATTGGGAGTAAAACAGAGCGTTGAATACATTAATCAAAATGATCACCGTTGCAAGATCTGCTAAGAACAAAGAAAACAAATCCAAGGAAAGTTAACACTAGAAACCATTTGCAAGGCTCCATGAGTCAGCTAATGAAATAACTGTCAATTGTAGACATGAACCTTTTGTGCTTTCACACAATTTAAATATAAAGTAATTTGCATTCAGCAATCCAAGTCTCCCTGAAAAAAGATTAACAATAGGATTCACTTTCTTTCCACAACCTTTTTTCTCCCTCCCTTCCCCCCAGGGGTGGCTCTGATAAGGTCACCTTATTAATGCAGATCTCTGTTTTTCAGAAAGCAGCCAGGAGTTTAACTGTTTCACTGTGAAATGATCTATGAGATGAGAACAGTCCATTTTTTATCCTTGATTGATCATTTCAGCATGTATAACAGCAAGTCCTAAGGGACACCACTGAAATCCCTGCTTCAGAATGACGTAGAGACTCAATGCTAAGAAGTGGTGTGCTCCACTACGCAATCCTTCATCTTTTTTCTTAACTTAGCCTTTTCCACAGAACATAATAAAGTTGCCTTGCATCATTACAGTTCTCTACAGACAAACCATCTTATAAATAAGCAAAAGCATTTTAACAGCTGAGAGTTGAGTGCCGCTACAGCCAGCAGAGGAACTGAGGCATCAAGCAGTTAATACCTTCTCTTCAGACACGAAGGTAGGAGCCAGGTCTGTGATCTCAATTCAGGTGTCACAGCTTCTCATTGCCTTCCCTGGCCACCAGGCACCTGTTGCCCTGCTGTTAACAGCTTCTGATGGGAACTGCCTAGTGCCAGAATCTGAGGCTCCGGCTCCTCTATGATGAGCTGAAAAGAAAGCTATTGCCCCCTTTTTAAAAAGTTATTTACTGTGTATGAACTTCATCTCAACTCCACTGTTGGGTTATTCTTCTCTGTTCTACACAGTTTCAGCCAACTAATCGTAATTTTGCTTTTTCTGGTGACTTTTTGCTGACGTGTACAGACACCTCAAATCATTACAAATATAAATAGCAACGGCTGGATTACAAAGAATTCTGGAACACTTGTGATGGTGAATTAGCAGGCAGGCAAACCTACAGCTGCCAACAGCTGATGTAATATTTTATAGTATTGTTTTCTAGATTGCGAAAGGGAGAATTGTTGTCCTTTGAGCTTCGTCCTCTGTTTCTTTCAATCTGTCAAACAGTTCAACCATTTGATACTCACAGAACGTTCACAGAGAAACACCTGTGGGAATTTCCAGGCAAAGGTTCTCGATGCTTTAAATCCCAAATATCATATACAAAGACCATGGGAAAGACAAGTCTGCAACACAAGCAGCAGTTAGAATTTGGGAAAGAAACCGTGGGGACATTTTCTTTCTATTGTCAAAAGTGTTTCTAAACAGATGGACATTATATTCACAGAAAGAGCTACCACATCGAGAGACATTTCACACAACTTTTCCCCTTTTTTTCTTCCTATCCTTTCTTCCTAAATACTAAACTCAAACAGACTGTTGTATCATGATAGTGCAATTGATAAATTCCTGTAATCAACTGATGGAGCAACATTAATTACAGAGACTTTGTATGGGTCACGTGCATCTTTACATCCAATTATAAAATGCTGACACATTCCCTATCTAAAAGGGATTACAATCATAGAGGATGATCCTGCAAATGCCAACTATTGAATGTAGCTTTTGCTATCATGAGTAAGCCCACTGAAGCTACCAGAACTCACATGGCTGGGACAAAAAGCTCTGATTCACATATATGACTAACAAAGATATTCAGGCCACAACATTTTTCATCTGACTAAGCTTTTGCAGGCTGAGATTTAGAGGGTTAACTCTTTCGACTTGAGAAACAGCCCAGGAGAGCAGGCTGGCTGTGAGATGACACAGATAAGAAGGGCAAGAACAGATAGGGGTTCCCCTCAGAAAAAAGCTTGAAGAAGGAACACAAAATTTGGAAAGCTGTATCAGGAAGGCATCACGTAGTTATGATGATGATGATGAAGTTGAGATGTGAGAAGTATGCGAAGTAGAAGGGATACAGGAAATAATAGCAGAGATGCACCGAAGACAAGATTTGGATTATGTGGGATTTAGAGAGCAGGGACAGAAGGCTCAATGCTAATACAATACAGAAAAGACAGGAAAGCAATACAATGATTCAAAGAGCAACAAGCTTAGTTGTGAGCAGCAGGAGAAGTGAGTTTTACCCACTGCATTTGACTTTGGTAGTAGCTATTGGTTGCAAGCCAGGATACAGAAGATAATGTCCATGAAAGAGTTTCATAAAACTCCCTGATTACAGAAAAAGTCTGTCAGACAGGTTTCTGCTCTGAGTGCCTATTTTGGGAAGGGAGTATGCAGTGTAAGTTGTGCAATGAAGCAATCTTACAAATACTGTGCTTAAGCAGCTGATGTAGTGCACACCCCGAGATGAAATGCCCTTGCATTGAAAGGAATATGTTGTTCCTCGGTACAACATGGAACTGCCTTTCACTTGTCTCATTTTAAGAGACTGGTTTTAGTCTTTGGGAGCAATGAGTGGCACGTGTTGTAGCTATTTTGCCTATGGTGCGCTATTTCATTAATTGAATGTTACTTCACAAAATGTCATAGTTTCAAAAGGCACGCTGTAATAAATTATTTGCAGGTTATCACTGATGGATACATAAAATCCACTGAAAGCATCAACTGTCATTCAGCAATAGCATGGCCTGAATATTTATTACACTTTATTTACACTAAATCTATTCCATTTCATGGACAGGTAAGAATTCTAAGACACATTAAAAAATCATTTCCAGTGATAAACATCCACAATAGTAAAATCAATCTCTTTTCATCCCCACCCAAAACAAAGCAATTCTCTCTCTCCACCTATGCCCTTGTTTTGGTAACGACCTGTGTTTAGGGAGGGTTCTTGCTACAGTCTCTGAGTATTATCACATTCATTTTCTTCCAGCCACAATAAAAATCTCCCTACAAAGTCACCAATATCATGGAATGATCCAGGGGTAGAATAAAGCAAAAAAAAAAGCAAAATTCTTTTAACAATAATTAGCTTTAGCGTAGAGCATTCTAAGGTCAAATTTCTGGTTGCTGGTCTGAGAGACTATTTTTACAGCACACTGTAACTGAGAAAGGGGCTGCTGACTATTCTAAGATTTGTGTTAAGGCTCTTGGTATGCCCAGTGTGAACAAGAGCCTTCCCACCAGCACGATACCACACTGAGCTGCCTTTACTTTAGTTTTCCAGGGTAAATTTCTGTCTGTTGAACATTAAAGATACCTTTTCAATAGCATGCTATGTAAGTATTAGCTACATTACTCTGAAAATCTTACATTTCCCAAAGTGATTTTTTTTTTTTGAAAGGCTATTAGTACATTACTGAGAGATACAGGTCTTTTGGGTTACAGAGTCTATGCACAGCAACTGTGAGACGGAACACCAAGCGGAAGATTGGCTAGAAAATATGCAAAAACAAAGAAGAGACAAAAATATTTTTAAATTACTGGAAAATACAACTTGAAGTCACAAAGAGGTCCCTATTAAGAGAAGAAATGTACGCTGGTGTTCAAATATTTTTAAAGAATGAACTACATGAAAAAGGAAGGAACTAAATGAGATCCTGAAGCGGTTCAAGACAGTTTTAGCAATGCAAGCTAAAGGGGTTTTACCATTACTTTCTTTGTAGCAGCACTAACTTGCATAAACATGGGCACGTTGAGTACAAATCCAGGAATGACAGTAAGTCAAAATACAACTAGGCAACAAATGTGGAGGGCTCACAGCAAGCTTGTGTCAGGAAATATAAAGCGCTACTGTGGAGGTGGAATGGTTATATTTCTTGTAATAAAAGACAGAATTTGGTTCACATTTCTTTCATTGGGTTGTTTTTTTTGTTTGTTTTGTTTGTAATTTGCATGTGATAACCTGATTTGAGCCTGGCTTTCATTGAAGTAAACAGACTCATTTGTTTAATGACCTTCACCTGCTCCCTATATACTGGTCTGTCAGGTCCTAAAGAACACTCTTAACTGGATGAAAATAAAAAGTCTATATATACTGTCTTCAATTATTGACAACGTTTTCAATTACTACTTTTGAATTTAAACTGACATTCCTCCATGTATGCACTAAAGCAGTTTGAAGTTAATACAGTAATTTAAGGTCCCAACTTCCTCCTTAACATAAAACTTTAGTGTTTTGATTTGTTGAAACTTGGGCAATTAGTAATGATACATTTGCTGACAGGTCTTAAGCAGCAACAATCACAAACACTATACACATGCTGCTAGATTTATTTGTCAAAGTGCATGCTTTTAAAATCTGAGTAAAAATGGATTTTGTAAAGTGATTGAGATTAATTAAAGGTATAACTCAGGGAAGGAAAAAAAAAATGAATCAGTGCACATTTATTTTCAGATCATTTTTCACTGGACAGTTTGCAGGCTTAATGAGCAGCAACTACTGACGTAGCATGCAAACATTTCTGCTTTCACTTCATAGCGAGAGGGATTTTTTTCTCATTTTTCTTTCCTTTGGCTGTCTGAAAGCTAGGTGTCCAGTCCATAAAGTTCCTGCCAAGGCACCAGGGAAAAATGCACGTTTCTGAGGAGAAACGGATGCTACCTACTTTAGGAAAGAACAAGTTTCTCTCTGGAAGGTTTGAGGAAATACTCTCTGTATGAAATTTCTCAGAGTTCAGAAGGCAAATATAGAAGAGCTTAAAATATATTTTAAAAAACTTCCATATTTGCTCACTTAAATTTTTTAATGCTTGAGCCTATAAAAAACAAAATAAAATAACAAAAAAAAAATCAAACTAGCTTTAGCTAGTTCCCCAGCAGGTATTTTTACAATTGAAGTTTTTATTGTAATCAAAGAATCAACCAAACAACAAAAACCCCAACAACCAACCAACAACATATTTATACTTAGAATTACTCACTTATTGTAAATTGAGACTCCAGGAAGTGGCCGAAGCAACACCAGTTTACCCTACGTAAATCTATCTGATATCATTATTCCAGTACAGCATGGTGCAGCTGGTGAGCACTGGGCAGGATCCAACCCTTGAACACCTTACCCAAACCACTGCTTCTGCCCTGAAAAAGATGGGGAACAGCTCTCGTGGAGCAAACATCTTTCACCCAGGCTGTCAAGACTCGTCAGCCCCTGAAGCGATGGCGTCACAATAGCTTATAGCAGCAACAGCCTGAATTTTTCTTGCAAGCAAGACTGGCTGTTCTGGCCCTTCCTGGAAGCAGGAGTTTCTGTGAGACTGACCAGGGAAGTTCAAGTATGCAACCTGGAGGGGGTGAGAGGATGGGACATGGTCCCTAGGATAGATGGTGGTGGAAAGTAAATATTAAACCAGCAAAAACATGACTGGTTCCCTTATTATCCAGTGTGAAACACAGCAGAGGTACACGAAGGTACTAAGGCTTAACATGACACTGTGAAACATCAAAATTACCAGTTGTGTCCAGACCTAAGGACAAAATACTATTTATCAAAATACTGGGTAAAAACTTCAATGTTAGAATGGGCGGGTAGGAACAAGGTGAAATGACTTCTTTTTAAACTGGGTGCTATCCCAAAAGTTCCTTCAAGTGTTTTTCCTTGGTGTTTCAAAGAGCTTGTTAACAGACTTCTCAAAGCTCGTACCATTTCCATCCACGCCACTGCCCCTGCTCAAAGAAGCAAGTTCTCAAAGGCAGCACGTTTGAACAACAGAAATGAATGGAAAATGAAAAGAAAGTTCGAGTCAGAGCTGCTGTTCATGCTCCGTTATTCTGGTACTGCTCTCCTGGGAACACTCTGCTCCCCGCCAGCATCTACAGAAAGAGACTCTCACTATCTTCCAGCCAGGCCAAGAAGGATAATCTATCTCAGTGCCTGTGAAAATCACATAATCCTTTTCCATCAGGATTAATATCCAATGCCACGCTAGTCTGATACATAGAGGAGGAAGTCTGACACTTCTTGTTATAAAGGTCATGCAAGGAAACAATCTCTGCAGTTCCCAAACCAAAACCCACAACTGACAAATTTCCATTCCCCCCAGTATATGTGTCAAAGAGGCAATCTTCATCATCATCATCTTTTTTATTCATTCCAGTGAATAATTTTCACCTGGAAAGCGTAGAGCCTACATCTGGGTAGGTTTGTTCCAGCTACAGCAATAGTTTAATCAGAGTAAACCTAACGGCAACATCTCTCCTTCCCTGTGCAGTTCAACTGCTGACTGTCCCCCTGCAGAGATACCTGTTGTGATTCTTGCAGGAGAAAAATGACCCATTTTCAGGTACACACAAAGAAGCATTACAAAATAAACCAAACTACTGCCTGCAGTTCATTACAAGTTACAGAAACCTCATCACCTGCAGAAAATGTGTTATTACATAATAGGAGACAGATCATAACTGAAAGTTGGAGGCTCAATAGTCATAAATTCAGGCACAACCAGTAAGGAAATGTATTTTTCCTTGTTCATTTTCAGCCAACAGCATGTGAACAGCGTTTGAAAAGCAGGTGAAGCAAGCAGCCTTGGAAAAACTACAGCACATTCAAATGACATAAGGATGGGATCAGATCTTGTTATGTATTCATCTTATTCTACCTTGTTAAAATCTAATCCAACTTGCACCATCCTCAAGACCTGGAGCAGGCCCAGAAGAGCAAATCAAGCTTTCCTAGATGGCACAGAGCAGGCAAGTCCTGCCTTTTCGGATTATTAAAAGATCCCATTTTACATCCTAACCCTGTAGGCAGAAACAAGTCTGCAAGTCACCTTACATGAAGAAGTGGAGGAAGGTGTTACATCTTTAAATGCTAGGCTACTGTTTCTAACTGTAGGCACACACATTAACTGATTGAATCACTATCTTCTTATCTTGAGAAGCCAAGCTGCTCTTACTCCAGATTAAATTGCAAATGTTCACCATCTTTGAAACAGTGCTGGAAATTTGAAGTTGGGGACTAACCTGTCTGTAGGCTTTAACTGCTCTCTCTGCACTCCGGGTTTGCAAATAGCCGGTATTACTCTGATTGCTCAGATTGCTGAACCCAGAATGTCTATCCATACTGGTATTTTGCCATTGTTTGTCACCTTCAGCTTTAACATTTCATAATTTTTCATAACAGTTCAATATTTCATAAACAATGTACCTTAGGAAATAATAGCTATACATACATCTTACCGATACTATGGGCATCAGCTTACTAACAGCATTTCATAGAGACCAAACAATTCATAATAAATGACAGAATTAGGAAATAAGTTATCCAGACTGAGTATCCTGTTCCTCCCCCTTCATCATTTTCAGGGACTCTGTCATTTGTATCAAGCTGAAAAGAACATAAAAATATTGTAGGACGGGATTAAAATTCAAAATGAGCATGACAAATTGGAGAAAGAGCCTGATGAAAAAATGGTGACAGATCAATAAGGACAAGGTTATACGTAAGGAATAACTAACTGAACAAATACAGGCTAGAAGACAACCTGAGAAAAATATTTTATAAGAAAAACTGTGGTGTATTGTAAATCAGAAACTCGACATAAGTCAACAGCATCTAAGTTTACAAATGAGGCAAATATTAAACATGTGGTTTCAACTGTTCACTTTGTGCAGCATTTATAAGGCCTTAGTTGGAGCAGTGAAGAAAGTATTCTGCAGGGGGTCCAGGAGAGAGCAATGAAGTTTACAGAGGCGACACACAGCAAAAGGCTGGAAGGAGTGAGGTTGTTCAGTCTCAAGAAAAGCAAACTCCAGATGTTAAAAGGTCTGTTGCAAAAAAAGTAAAGGAATTATTTATTCTCTGTAGTGGAGAGGGCAGAAGCAATGGACTTCTTATTTCAGCAAGGACAATTTAGTTTATGCTTGAGTAGAGCACTCTGACCTGATACCATGGCTACTCGCTACAAAGAATGGGGAACCTCTGTGCCTCAAGGTTAGAGAAGCGTCCCTCAGGCACGGTGCAGCTTTCCCTGGCTTGGGTTGGGTACTGGACCAGATTGTGACTCCAGGAATCTCCTGGGACAACTGTTAAAGACTCTGTGGCACTGGTTAGGTGCTAACACAAAGGAAAAAATTTACAGTAAAAGGCCACACTTTTCCAGTCCTGCAAAACCCTAGAATTGCACTGTATATTCCTGAGTGCATTTGAACCCCATCACCTGGTATTTTAGGGAAGACCAGAAGTATGATAGTGAGATGTTTCCTCCTGTATTTTGCCTGCAGCAAACCCAAATACAGCCCTGTGCCACGTGCTGAGGCGTGGGAGAATAGTCACATAACCACCAGGCAGGGAAGTTAAACAGGCTCCTTTGGACACCATTGGGGCTTTACAGGCAGTGGAGTTAAAGACTAGACAGCAATGTGGTCACACCAGTCACGGGCTGGGAAAGCACCAGCCCATCTCCATGGACAGGCAAGGAGGTACAGGTGTGGCATATATGACAGAAGCTTCTCCAGCAGGAGCAAATAGGAGGAATATAAGGATCTGGACTGAAACAATAAATTGATGGCAGGTGTGGCAAATATTCCTGTTATTGAGTCAACAACAATGCAACTCAGTATATTTGCTGTGAAGAAGGGAGAGGAAAGCTGCAAATAACAAAATGAACCCTGGAGGGAGAAAAAAAAAAATCCTTTTTAATGTTTTTTCATGACCCATATTTTCAAGCATTTTTTTCACATTGGCTTTTTAAAGGAGAGAAATACACATAATTTGCACTTTGGGATAAGTTGAAGGTGTCCATGCAATTTCATGGATGGCAGAATACCAATTTTGCTTAAATGATAGAGTCCCACCACATGTCTCTTATTTAAATGACCTGAAAATAAGAGATATGAAGGCATAAGTAAGAACAGAAAATGAACCTAAATATATAAAACTAGTACATTCAGTGATATTTCCCAGTGTATGTTTCACTGTGAGCACCAAGCCCACTCTTGGAGATCGTTATCCCTCACATTAGCCCTCTTCAGAGCGGTCACCCTCACCACAAGCAGTATAGAGTTCTGCTGGGTATATACAGAATAGCCACTCACTTAGGGTAAAAATCCTGACTCGCTAACAAAGCCAAGAGAGGGAAATTTTGCACAGAAAAAACACACTGTAATTTGTTGGAAGAGCAGTATAGTCCTTTTGTAGGACCTACAGTACAATAAAAGCAGCAAAAGCTGGAAACCATCCAGGATTCAAAGTGTTGCCATTGCAAGGATTTTATTACCAAGTCAGAACAAACAAATAAGAAAAAATCAAAATGTTGAGGTGCCCTGAGGATAGGTATTCCAGGTTTTGTTTTAAAAAAACATTTAGGTTTTAGGTCATAAAAAAATAATTTCAAACTTAGTGTAAGTCCATGTATTGACTCAACTTCATCAAGTCAACCTTTGTTTCATCTACTGTAACTCCTCTTTCCCTATACATTTGCTTTGTCTTTTATACAGTTTCCTCCAGACACTGGTGGTACTTCTCTCACTTTTCCTTAGCCTGTCTCTGTTCCACAGAGCAACCAATTTTAGTATGTTTTATTAAAATCCATGTCGTCGAGTAACTACCATGAAAGCAACTGTCCATCTCAAGTGCCACACAGCCTTCAAAATCAACAACCTTGGACTATATTTTGCCTGCTTACTGTCTCCTCCCAGCTTTTACTCTCATACTTCCGTCAAAAGCAAAAGCCTCGCCAGGTTATTAGGTAATGTCTCACTTCTGAATGAAGTTGCTTGACATCAAAATCAAACGGGTGTTTAACTCCCAACAAAAGTACCCTGTATGCTGCTCTTACCCAGGAGGTCAGCTGTCTTCTTCGCCTTTCACATCTGTAAGTCAGCTTCTTCTCTGCCCGTATATTCTTCATGCAAATAACTTCTTAAAAATCCTTTTCTAAGAAAGTACATCAGCATTAGTCCCCCAAAATAAATGGTGGAGACGGTCAGCTTTTAAAATTCCAAGTGAGCCAAGTTTAACCTCTTCTGCTTGGAGATGTAATCATCATCAAGTTCTCTAGCGTTACATGTCTTTACTGAGTATTCCCATGTAGGATCTATTCCTGTTTCCACTCACCTCAGTGGAAGGTGAGTGCAGGAGATCGTTCTGTGGTGTGGCAAGTGGAATCAGATTTGATCATTTTATACATGGTGCCTTTCTGGATGACAGGGGGACCAAACCTGCACGAGCCCTGTCTCAGGCTGTGTAAGGTCAGAAGACTGTGCCTTGCTCACCGACCACGAGGCTGCAGTAAGCAGCTTTCGGATAAATGAATCAGTGGCTCATTTTTTTCCTGCATGTTCTTTATTCACTGTATAAGCGTTTAATAAAAGCTTGACTGTAGTGCTTTTATTTCTCCTAATTCTTTTTAATTTTCTTTTGCTCTAATCAGCTGCATTTAATTCACACAAAATAAAGCATTAGGTTTGTGCTTTCCTTTGGGCCAAGTCATAGTACTTCCAGGAATCATTATGGTACACGTGGGTCCAGCAATGTTAACTCTACTTGTAATATTAAAAGGACTATTTAACAAGAGGAGTAACTGTTTTCCTTTCTAGATTTGTCACAGTTCAAATGCTGAAAGCGAGTAAATACGATATTTCATCATAGACATATTATTCTGACATTTGCATGACCTTAAGAAAAACAAGTGCCTTACATCAGAGCAGAATAAGTCCCTTTGACTTTTAAAAAGCAGCAGATTTGAACATGGTTCAGTACTGAGACATCCTTGCACCCTTTTACTGTTGTTAGTTTTCCTGGTTTTGGGGGTCTTTGAGACCTCTTAGTTTATTATTGCTATATCATCTCAATAAACTGAAAACCAGTAACTCTGATCATATTGAAAGAAAACAGTATATTAAGCTATGAAGTGTTTTCAAGTGTTCATTCCACTTACTGAAACAAATGGATGCACTCACTAGAGTCGCCCTAACAATGCCACTGAACATTCCTGCAGCACCAAAATACCTCTCTGTTCCTGGGATGCATAAATGTGTAAATTTAAAAAGACTCCTAAAAATGTAGATGGGTAATTCTGAGCAAACTAGGACCATAGAAATATTCTGTTAGACACTGCACAATCAGGGCAGAAGATATATTGTCTTTACCTTCTCTAATTGCTCTGAGGGGAAAAAACCCCTAGCGTTGAATATTCACGTATAACTGGGCAAATCATAGTCCGTGTCTATCAATCCCTATTCCTCTGCATTTGTTTTCCCAAATTTCACGTTAGAAGGGTAGTATGCCTTGTCTTTGTCCCTGTTGCTGAATACATTAATTGCAGCTCTTGCAGAAAGCCACAATTCTGCAGTAATAGTCCCTATCCCCAAGTCAGCATGTCCTCCTTAAAACAAGCCAAACGAAGCAGCCTACAACCCTGGTGAACCGCTTAGTCATACTGAAGCACTACAAACCCACCCAACAGTAACATCCATCACATTATAAATATCCCATTCTCATTCTCTAGCAGATGGAGCACAGCATTTGCTTCACTAATCAGCAGAATATAATTCACCTAAACTCTCAAACCAAATACATTCTTGCAAGAGGAAATTACTCAAATTCACCTAGTGATTTTCTGAAGAAATACAAAGCGCAGAGGGAAGGGTATGCCTTTGCTGACAAAAGCTCAAAGGAAAATACTGAAAATTAGAGAAAGACAAGAAGCAGAAAGTCCCATATGCTGTGGGGGAAACAAAGAATAAGCTGTCGTGCTTAGTGGCTTATCAAAATATAGACAGTTTATTTCAAGAATTGAGGTATTTTCTGTCTTTTAGTTTAAGCAGCATACAGAAAGCACTATTAGGTGGATTTTTGAACTATTTAAACATAAACTTTTATTTCTAAAACATGATCAGTTTACCTGGCATTCGAAATGGAGCTGTAGTTCACACTAAAATATCTATTTTTATTTTCTGGCTATTCACATACTGTTAGACTATGCAGCAAGCAAAGGTGGGAAGCAAGAAAAAAAAGGGGGGGAATCTTGTAAACAAGTTTTTAAAATCCAATCCATCAATGTTGCTGATTTGAAAAGAAAATGAAAGGCAAAACCAGAACAGTTCAAACTCTGAAAACAGACTGCTAATCACAAAAAAAAAAAAAAAAAAAAA
>VWZK01006935.1:550100-673057 GCA_013396935.1 Baryphthengus martii
AAAAAAAAAAAGATTTAATGCAGAAGCTTCTTTCCTGTTTCAACCCAATTTTCAACTTTTCAGTGCTAGACTTTGGCAGAAGAGTGCAGCAACAGTTTTGTTCTTTCTTCCCTGGATTCTCACATTTACGTACCAGGTCACATCAATAGGCACTCCTAGATATTCGAGAAAGCAAATGAGCATCTTAGTTCCCCTCACCATGATCAGCATCTGGTATTTCAAAATCTCATGACTCAGGCTTCATGACCCGACTGCACAGGGAAGTCATCTAATAATGACAATTAAAATAGAAGTTTCTACTTCACTTTACACAAAATGAGACCAAGAATGCTGCTCCCTGCAGGTATTGTTCAATATCAGCTGGTCGTCCCGTATCTGCTGAGACAAAGGAATTTCTAATGGAAACCTTGAACTGTTAGAGCATCAAAAATTTCTGCAAGTAGAATATTCCTAGAAGCACAGAGATTACTTTTGACCTTGAAAGGGAACTATTGAGAGCAAAATTATATAAAATTCAGAAATCAGGAAAGAGCCTGACTTGATTAAGCCATACATCTGAGTAACTGAAGACTTCACCAAATCAGCCCTGTAATATGTATGCATGCAAAAAGGGCTCGGTGGAAGCCTGCAGCATGTGATACTTGGGAAGCGAAGGTAATTCCACCTAGAGGTGCGCTCAAGGCCAATTCACAGTGCTGTGGAAAGGTCATATTTTATTTAAGTGAAAATATGGAACGAAAAGAGTTACCTTGCCTTATCCAAGGAACTTCTGAGCCAGGATTTATCTGCTTCTCCTCCGGTATTCAAATGAAAATGTCATTCTACCTACTGGCCTATTATCTTACTGGGACTGAGAAATTACACTGGTCTTCATATATAGCTTGTGTGCATGTGCATGTATACTCTCAGCTGCATTTAAACATTTTTGTAAAACTAATGTGGAACTTCGATTTGCCTGTTTATCCAACAATTTCTGTAACACTGGAGTTCTGCTATTCTGTTTATCTCATCTTGATACAAACAATTAAAACAATAGAACAACAAACCTAACCTGATGCTTAAGAACCAATTACGGACAATCGGGCAAATATTAACAACGGGAGATCTTTAAACTTTTTAAATGAGAGCAAGCCAAATCCTGCTTCAGGCAGACTGCGTCTAGCTGCCATCCTTTCAAGTGCTGGAGGGATAAATTGCCACCAGACTGGAAATGGCATTGAAAGAGCTGGAAGGGGGACACGTGAAGAGATAAGGGACTTTGCAAGGCTTAGGTGGGAAAGAAAGGCTACGTTATTGTTGGGGAAAGACCAGGAGAAAATTTCCATAGGGTTTCTCTTTGCATATGAGCCATAATGAGCTGGGTGTAAAGTTAAAGGGCCAAATTATGTATTTTGCAAGAGTTCTAAATGAAGGAACATATGCGTTAACATATTTCAAGTGATATGTTTTAAAAACATTATCAAGCTTTTATGCACATGTTACATCGTTCAGCTCCTAAATTTTGCTGCAAGATCTGTGGGAAGAGATAGCCTGCTTGCTTTGATTCTCAGCCTTCGTCTTGTGTGCTGCCTGAACACACTCCCAAATGTGCTTTGAGAACAAAATTAACCCCTGATGGGCAATCACAGAAGACATTTGATGGCATTTCCTAGTTCAGTGAAACAAACTTACCTATGACCTGTTACTTCATCACCAGGTAAATCAGCAATACTTGTTCTGCAGCCAGCGAAACTGCACCAATGGAAGAGCCAAACTGAGCTCAAAGACAGTTGCACAAGTGCCGTTTTGCCTAATGTCTATAGAGATATATTAAAAAATAACATATCTGTGTACAATACTGTTTTAAGGTGTTCTGTATTTACTTTTCAACCTCTTTACATGCTCAGAAAGAACACCCCAGAGATCTGAAAGCACAAAGGGTAGGGAATGTTTATCCAGTCATGATGTGCGGCTCATTTTTTTTTCAGTGCATCCTCAGCCAAACTGCACAAATGCAGGAGGCATCCCCCTACAAAAACATTTCTCAAGCCGACCCTAAAGAAAGTTGACACACACAACTGGTATTCATATCGAGCATATCAGCATCAATTACGGGGATCAAGGGTTTTTTTGATGAAACAACTTCAGGGGTCTGACAGGTATTTACTGTACAAGTCAAATAGACATCTGAGAGCTGCAAGAGCACAAACGTGCAGTGACAGCAGGGCAGGACACAGGAATCGGCAACAAAACTTTCACATGATTTCAAAATTAAAAGTGGTCATTAGGGATTCTAGGACAGAAATAACTGTACAACAAAACCATGTGCTGCTCTGAATGGACAGTTAAAATAGAGAATCTAATTTATTTGAAAGTAGGTACAAGAAACTGGAAGCTTGTGTGCAGTGAATAGGTTCAAACAGCGAAATTCTGGTTACAGCAACAGGCAGTGGATATTTCATGTTAGCTGTTGTCACAACACCGCAAGATTTTCAGTGCTAGGGAAGAATGGTCTGATGACTGAAAATGGGAAGAGAGGTAGCAACAAGGTTCAGATATGGTCAATACTATGGAGAATACTCTGGCTCCTGTCCTAATAATTCCTTTTTTAAAAATTTCTTAATCTCTAGAACTGGTGTAAGTAGAATAGGGATCTTATTTGTCATCTTTTTCTTAAGATTTTTTCTTTCTTACGAGTACAAAATTTAAGTTGGTATGTGGGTGAGAGTAAGAACTCATGAAAATAAACATGAAACAAACTGAATACCTCAGAGGTCTGATATCTTGTGGTTTGATCCTATGCATCAAAAACTGCTAGAGCCTACAAGAAGTAGTAACACTGCACAGAGCTCTGTTCCCCCACCCCTCTTCCTAAGCAGCGGCGACTGGCATTGCTAGGGGCAGGATTTCTTTGTCACGTGGGGAAAACTTCTCCTCTCTGGGAGGGATCTGTTTTTACCACAAATAGGTCCAGAAAGTCTTTCCCATCGGGTTGCCAAGTAGATGGAGAGGTGCTTATTAAATACACGCACGTGTACACACACACACACAATATTTACAGGGAGGTTTTAGCAGCCAGCTCAAGATCTTGTGGTTCTTCATCAGATTTACGGCAGACTGGACAACGACTGAATTTCAGTTGCAATGATACATCATTATTTGTTGCTTCTGGGTGCTGGCATCCAGTCATCAGGAACAACACCCACAGGCTCCATTTTAACACCGAGTTTATGAGTCTCTTTGCTGCTGGATTGAGAGCGAGAGCGCTCCTCTAGCATGCTGTCCCCTATACCTAAATGCTGCAATATCACTCGCTAAGTCTGCCATTTCATTACACACCTCCACCAGCTTCCTCCCAAAGAAGGAGCATCCACTCACCTTAGACGGGATAAACTTTGCTCTTCATCATAAAACTTCAAAGGGTTTTCCAGTCAGACAGCTGAATAGTTCATAGCAGCTAAAGTGACTACTGTGACAGTATTACCTGTTAATCATCTACCCATTGATAGAATCTCTTTTTACAGTTATATATAAGCAGCCTCTTTAGGAAGCAACCAGTTTCAGTAAAACATCATTAATATAATAAATATATTTAATTATCTTTGTTCTGCTTCAGCTATTTTTCAGTGAAAAAGCTGAAGAATTTCAATAGCTACGGGAAGAAATAATGTCAACTTGAATGCAGAATTTGTCCATTATGATTCCTGAATTTGATTTCCAGCACTGAAGTAGAATGTATTTGTCAGGATAATGGCGAAAAAGGAAACAATAGGAAGCCTTTGTTATTTTAAATAGTTAAGTTGTTACACAATATGATGGACTACTTCTGTTGTACCTTAATGGATAGTAACACAATCAATAAATGGCTGTAACAATTTCGTTCTGCTTCACCTGCTGTAATTGAAAAATAACTCAAGTAGAACTTTGGAGTAGTTTGTGCTGTATATTTTTTCTTCTGCCCCCTCCCCTCCCGCCCCCTTTTTTTTTTGATTAAGATAAAGATTACACTTTAGTGATTGGAGTATCTGTAATTGTTATTATAAACACCTTTCAACAAGCTGTTCTACCCTGAGAACAATCCTGCAAGGCTACAATACAATGAATGAAATCAAGGGGAAAAAACATGAATCTGAGTGGCATGAACAAGAATGTCATTGGTAGAGAGAGAAAATAGGAAGGAATGAGGTCCTGACATTCACTGCCTAAGACTGTTCAAGCCAGAACGGGCACCACTTCTGCTAGAAGTTGACTAACAGAAAACTATTGGACTAAAGTCTATCAGGTTGCTTGTGTAAAATCTGAAGTAACTCTAGTAATTCTAGACAGATTATTTTTGATTTACAAATGCATGGGCAAGAAACTGTTTCAATTGTATTTTTGTCCAGTTGCAGTATTAAGACACGTATACTGCAATCACGTCCAATCAATTGTGTGTGTGTAAGAAGAGCTTCTGTAAGAAAATTCAAAGTGGCAATGCAGTAATCACAAAAAGAAGCACTGCAAACTACAGGAGTCTGGAATGAAAGTTATATTTAAAAAGAGATATGGCAACAATTAAAAAGCACCCAGATAGCCAATCACATGCACTTTAAGTGCATAGGAAAGGTTACTAATAAATAAATAAATAAGTATGGGGTTTAAGAAGTGTCAAGTAAGTTGGGACTAAAAGCACATCAAAGTTGCAAAGTAGGAGCTCCTAACTCTCCTCCCAGGTACAACAGACATGACAAAATGAGTCCAAGAGCTGTCTTGTCATGGGTTACATTGGGTTTCTAATACTGGTGATAAGAGACAAGAGGTTCCATTTCCTTTCTTAATTAATTGGTAGTGTAGTGTTTGGGATTTTTTTTTTGTTAATGGACACTGCTGCTCTATGTTTTGTGTTGAAGAAAATAAAGCTAAAGAAACATGCCTTGAGCTTGGAGCAGACAGATACGTGATAATTTTGAATACCTACAGATTTTTATTTTTTTTACTACCAGTCTGAGAAAGTTCTGCCCTCCACAAATGAGTTTCCCTGTTACTATGAAGAGTAAGTTTTGTTGTGCAGAGGGACCTCTCATGCAGTAAGAGTGGCCTGATCAGGGAAGTGTTTGAATTTAATAGTTTCCAGTTATGACCCTGCATTTGATGGCCAGAAGCTTTAGAACAAACAAGAGCAACAGTTGTTATATTTTAGTATTTCACACAGCAGCTGTCAGTCATGTAGCATGTTCAAAGATAGAACAATTTGCTCTATTGTGAACTAAATGCAACTAAGGAGCAAGTCCTAGCTGAACTATTCAATGAAAATACTTAGATAATATAGTAATAAACCTTAACATTAAAAAATTGCAAAGCTGTCGGCTGTTAACTGGTATAGCTAACTCTTATAGGAAACTTTTAGATTTGAATTCCAAAGAAAACACAAATGTTTTCTGTCACATTTGTCAAGCATCAATGCTGTTTGTTTATACAGTTATCATTTCTTTCAAATGAACATTTCAAAGCACCATTTTTCTCCCCTCCTATTTAAAGAATACTAGGGGGAAAATAATCCACTTAAAAAAACCCTTCCAACTAAAAGCCTTCTCTTTGGGCACTTCAGTCCACAGCAGCCTGATTTTCTGGGTTCCCTCACTGCTCACTTCCCTCTAATTAGAGCCAAGAGAATAGATCACAGCAAGTAACTTACTCAACAAATTTAGCTTCCTTTCTGCTCTCCAAATGTCTGCAAGCAGATTGCAATTTCCTCAAAATTGTTCATTATTCAAATTTACTGTATATATTTTTTCTCCCTCTGAGTATTTCTCTATGGATTGATCAAGAACAGTTTGCTTTAAGTATTCTGTATTCAAAATCCCAGCTGCCTTCAGTAGTTGTGATTAAATATAGAAGTCATGTGATATCGTTCCTGCTTCTCAAATGCAAAAGCATAACTCTTTTTTAGACCCCAATTTGGCAAAGAACTTAAGCATGTGCCTAAAATTAAGCCTAAACATTCTGCACCACAGAGATGAGACTACATACCCCATTAAAGTTTAACATGCTTTTAAGCACTTTCTTGGATTCAAGTCAAACAATATCTCCTCCCCCCAAACAACACAAGGAATTTTACTCATTTCCTTGGATTATTTGTTCCCCTAGCTCCAATCTTTTACAAAATGCTTAATATATAGGACACTGCTAAGTTCATGATTTGCCTTCACCGAGTCTCTTTCCCAGCAACATATGTTTTCAGTTACAACAATCTTCCCAGTTTGGGAACTGCTTTAACTAAATACCATTCCTAACGGTATGACAAGGATAAGAACACACTATATTTAACATTATTATACACAAAAGTACAGTCCATATAAGAATCCAGTACCCACCTGGTATTTCAAAGCAACTTCAAGCAGAACCATCAGAGGGCCCTACTACTTCAATCCCACCAGCAGCAACCACTTGAAAAATCAGATGGAAATTATTTCTCTTATAATGGATAGCAGCAGGTCTCCAAGAGGTTACAGGAGAGTCCATTTGATAAAGTTTAACACCTTCACGTTGTGAGAGTTCACACGTTTCCTTCCTTACATCTGCACCAAGAGATCAGTACGTTCCTAGCGGCCTGAGGTATGAAGCTTTCTCCTATACAATGGCAAAAATGTTTTCAGTTTCTTAATAGCAAGTAAGACTTATGCAGAAGGAGAAAAAAAAACAAAAACAAAACCAACAAAACACTCCAGTCTTCTAGAAAGAGAATTAACAACTGTGGAGACAACAGTTTTATGATTATCTTGGTCACAGAATTGCCTGTCCGCGAAGAGCTTTAGCTCGGATTTGCCCAAGCTGTTCATTGGTATGCTTGGGACTGTGCCCTGACAAATCTCCTGAAAGTTTTTGCTGAAACACTTCAGCAGAAGTTTACTAAAAGGCTGCAGGAACATTATCCTGAGCATATATCCAGATTAGGATGCATCAAAACATCCTGCACAAAGACATCGTTGTTCATATGGAATAAATGTAGAATTCAGTGCTTACAAGTAAAAGAAGCATTTGGGATTATTAGCAAGGTTGTAGCTTAGACACGTTATGTTCAGCGTGAAGAAGAAAATGACAAGCAGTCCAGTGAACCCCAGAGGGTGCAGCCAGCCTTACATCCAGGACCAGGAGTAAAATGCTGTTCCCAGGGATAGGGAACAGCAATTTACAGAGGGGAGGTCTGAACCGCAAGGAACTTTCCAAATGCTGGCCTAATTCTGGCAAAAGAAATCAAACGTTTTATCCTAGGTCACCTATTGATCTAGTATTTTGTAGTTCAAACCATTCTGGCTGAAGAAACCTCTAACCAGAAATGTAGGTTTAACTCACAATCTGTTAATCTTATGGCAGCTCTAGATTAGTACATACACTCAGAAGACTGAAAGGAGGACCTTAAAGTGGAGGCTAGATACAGATGAAGGATGTTTTCCTATTAAACTGTTATTGTCAGGATTTGCAAGAGATCTCAGTGACTCAAAACAAAAAGGCGCTTTATGCTGAATAGCAAAAAAAAAAACAACACAAAGCAAACAACAGATAATTCAGCTTTTTTAACAGTCACTCATCTTTTGATCTCCACAGCAGTGTTCAAACCCTGTTACACAAGATGCTTCTCACAAGATGCATGAACCAGTGTGTCCAAACTTACCATACCCAGCACTTGGACCTGGCATTTGATGCATGTGGTGATGCTGGTCTGAAAGAGATGTCTCACGTCACCATCGCCAACTCGAAGTTCAAATGAGCACTGATTTCCAAACATATTCTTAAATAAACACAAACACACACAAATAGGACTTGCAAGCTCATTTAAAAATAAATTAGTGTATTCAGGAGAGAACCAGGAGAGGATGTCTTCATTGCCTTTCAGCAGTTCTATAAGCTAAGAGGTACCCAGACATTAAGCAAGTATTGCACAGCTGAATCAGAAATCGTCAGCTGGTGGTGGTTTTGAATATGTCAGTAAGTTAAAGCTAATTCTTTAACAGGAAAAAAAAAAAAAAAGAAAAAAAGAAAAAAGAAGCAATTTTAAAGTAAATATGAAAGAAAAAGCATACACAGACTAACAAATCTCACATCTCATAATCCTCTGAATATCTGGAAGTGTGTGGCAACGCTGGGTGGTACTTAGCAGACTGTATTGCACAAGGCGCCATCACTTTAGTGTGAAATGTAGATTCCGACTACGCTGTCAATTCTAATTCAAGCTTTTGCTATAGGCTGTATTTCTAGAACTCAAAAATATTTATATAACATCCATTTATGTTGCACCTTACATCCCACAGAATCCAAGCGTGCGAGTCGAACCGATACATCAACTCTACGTAGAGATTGCTTCACCCACAACTGAAATGCAGCAGCTGTTGAACTGCACATGGCAATCCTACAGACCTTTTATGAGAGGAAACAGCATCAGACTGTATGATTGAGACCAGCCCAAATGGAATTGCTTAGATTGCGATCTGGCGCTAGCACACTGGGAAAGCAGCTGAACAGCATTGCTGCGTTACCGTTCTCCAGGCCGGTTTCATATTCTGCAGGTAACTTGCAGATTTTGAGGATAGTACCCTAATTTATCTTTCAGCGCCTTTTCATCTCTAGCCTGTAATTCCCACATATTTGGAAACAGTTTTAATAAAGTGTACGTGTCACTTTAAAGCAAGAACTAATGATACAGCAGATTTTACCCTCTGGAAGGCACAGTTTCTAAAATGTATTTTGGTGAAACCTTTGGCAGCTAGAGGTCAGACTGCTTTAATTGTACATCAGCAAAGAAAGAAAGGACTAATAAAATACATTCGCACCTGAAAAGGCCACAAAAAAAAAAGGATAAAATGCAAGTGTGAAGCAGTAAATTTTTTAATGCTTATCAGCTGCAGAAAGGTATCCACATAATAGACTTCATAGGACAAATTTATGATTCTGCAAATGTTCCCTTCATTTAAATCAGCATCCCAGTGACTTGATATCTGCAAATCACCCTAAAATCCTGATGGGCTGAAATACTATATGCCACAATGGACCATCTCATGTTCATTCTTCCTGGTAAACAGGGAGGAGGATCTATCATAATGACACTGAGGCCTTTTTGAGAAGCCCAAGGTCTGGCAATTATGCATATGAGGCTGAATGTTTAAGTCCAATAATGGGGCTTTAGTGATGGATGGATCATCCCTTCCTGTACTTCTAAGATGCTTGTGATAGCTGAATTGTCCCCAAGTGGCACCCATAAATTTTGGCCTTTCAGAAAAGCCCACATATTGTGTAGGTATCACCCAAAGCCCTCATTAGTTAGACTGTGACCTTTGCTGCGTGACTACCAGGCAAAAGCCTAGAAAAGGCCTATGTTCGATTAGCACTGCAATTTGTTCATTATCTCCTGACAGGAATTTGCAAGTGTCAAAGACAATTCTGTTATGAAAAGGTCAGGATCTGAACGGTGGGTGGAGAGGGCATCATTCTCAGAAATTCTGCCCCAGCAGTAGTAACACCACCTGAATTGTCATCCACATCATTCTGGATAGCAGGAGCCATGAGCAGGTAAATCGCAATTTCACATAATTCATCTTCACAGGAGTTAAATCACTTCAGGATAAAAACTAGTTTTCTGCTTTTTTACTTAAAATTATGGAAATTGTTTCTGACAGCAAATTGCTCCTAATTAATTTACAGTCTCTGCTGGGAAAACGCACTCTACTGTTGATTTCTACCTTGTACAGACTTAATTAAAAAAAAAAGGCAAAATTTTCCTAAACTATTAACTTCTGTACTGCCAGAATTAAGAGTTATAAGAACTGCAAGGGTGGCTGGGTTTGGTGTGCAACAGGTCTGAGGTTACACTGCACATTCACAGATAAATGATCCCCTCCAGTATCGCCCCGGTAATATAAGGAGGATTATCGCCATTTTAGAAGGCTTGATTTTGTTTCATTTTGGACAAAAGTCAAGCTTCTACAATTGCAACATTGGCTGTCTCGCCATTAAGCTGTTCTGTACCTCTGTCATCGCTTTACCATGGCCTTGATTGAACTGAGACCTGCTGTGGATGACGGACACCCAACACTGGTTTATCCTTAGCTCTCAGATCTCCTGTTGCCCACCTGGGGCTGTGAAGCAGTTGGCAACACTATAAATACTTCTAAGATGACAAGCTGTCATGCCACTAATATTGAAAAAGGGAAAAGTAACTGCACTGACAACTCCATCTTCACCAACTTGTGGAACCTCCATGACAGAGCAAAGTGGACCAGATGGAAAAGATGCAAAGCTACAGACTCAGAGTCAGAGGAAATGTAGACTGCGGCAATAAAAATGTCATCCACTCTACCTTACAAGAGAGGTTGTGGAGAAGAGAACCATTATTACTTTGAGAAAAATGGGAACTGGATGTTTAGGGCTTAGGACTTCAACCAACCAATAAAAAGGAAAGGCACAAAAGGATTGCTAAATCTTTGTATTAAAATTAGAGGAGTGAGAGGTGAATGGTCAAGATCAAGACTAGGCTGCTAGTACTTAAGGAGTGAAAGAGAGAAGAAAAAGCTGCCTTTTGAGCCACGTACTGTGTTTCCTGTGTAGCCCGCCAGTACCTCCTGGAAAAAACAGAATGGTCTCGAACTGGTAGCTGCAGAGATCTAAGAGGGGCACCAAAATGTCTCCCAGTGTGTGAGAATAAAATTCTCTCCTTTCTGATGTAATCTTTGCCATCTAGACTCCAGCTGAGCCTCAGTGCCAAATTTCCTCATGGCAACGCAGAGGCGTAACGTGCACTGTTATCCATTCCCCCTCTGTTATTTTCTTGAGATACAATACGTTCAATTACGCTCTTTATTGGAATTCAAAACTTGTAGTTATCTCTTTGGCAGCTGATGATAAAACCTTTGATAGTGCATACTGGCGTTGGCAAAATGTCAAAAGACCTACTGTACAAGCACAGAAAATTTGACCCACTTTTGTAATACCGCGAGGGTCAGAGTCTTACATTAAATCCAGTGGGAAAGTTTGGCACAAGCCCATTTGATCCATGATATTTAATTCTATGAGTCAGATTTATTCAGCTGCTATCATTTTCTAAGCTGTCCCTGCTGAATGATTCCCATCACTTGCTGCAAGAGAGAATGTAGCAGCAGATCACAGAAGAATCTAGAAAATGTTGCTCTAATATTTTTTACATCACTCCTTTGCTGACAGCTATGACATTTAAGAGAAGAGAAAGATTGGTGAATGAGGATTCACAGCAGTCTTGGTTACCATCAGGGAAACCGCAGCATAAGCACATAGGGGAGGTGGATATTATTAAAGTACAAATACACTCAAACTGGTTACTCTTTAAATCTGAGACTACAGGAGAAGGGGCATTGTTGCCATCAGAGCAAACACTTAATGTTCTTATAGAAAAAAATGCAGTAGAGTTTAAGAGGATGTATCAGCAAATTAAGGACAAACAAACAAATCCTGCAAGAATTTGCACAGCTATTAAGAAAATCAAATCAAAACAAACCCCCAACAATTAAAAAAAAAACAAAACCCCATCTCAAAACCAAGCAATAAAAGCTCAGGAAAAAAAAAAAAAAAAGGCTGTGGCTAAAAGAGAATTACACAGGCACCTGATAAAGCAGGTAAAGCAACCTTAATTCTGCTCTTTTAGTAACAATTTGAAAAACGGTCAAAATAAAAAAGGCAAACTGCTAGTAATAAGGATATGCAGAATTACTGTGACAAAAAAAGGTGCAAAAACCATTCAATACAATAATCACCAGTCTTTCCTTTAAACACACAGTATTCCAATTTGCTTGATCTAAGGAGAGTGACTGATTCCATTTTGCGGTAGTAGTTTTTCTTTAAAATGTCAACCGGTGATCAATACTGCTTCCTACCCACAAAACTTTTCAACATGTAGCTCAATTAGAATTGTAAATAAAAATTCATGATGTTTATGAAGACATGTTTGATGTTCTTCACTGTCTCATGAAGCAGGCGAACGCTACAATCAGAAGTCATCTCAGAAAATTATAACCTACGCTTACAGTCAGCTGGAGCTGAAATGTTACTTCAGCTAACTGCTGCCATTAGAGAAAAAGCCTGAACAGAATGACAATAGTATATCGTACAGCGAGTTCTGCCAATTCAGCTTGAAAGGGAGCACTACCGAGTTAGGTATTTAAGAAAAAAGAAGATAAGTTAATAATTGCAGAATGTAACATATCATTTTGAAGGGACTTAAGGAAATTTCTTGATAAAGGGAAATTTACTGCTCCTATGAGTAAAATGCTGGATGAGCAAGTGATTCGCTAAAGACAATAATCTAAAAAGATGTCAGTGATAGCTAATGCGCTAGCTCATCAGATGGAGAAAACTAAAAATTTAACACGCAACAGGAGACTTCCACCTCAGAACAGGTCCTCTTCCTCCCAAGGATATTCCCCAGGAGGCATGCGGAATTATACTGGGAGTTTTGTACTGACAGGCTAAGATAGTGACACTGGCAGGGACAGTCAACAAAGCAAACGGCAAGTAAAACTCTTGCCTACTGCAATGCGTGTGATGTGGGACTGACCCGAAGGACATCTGGCAGCTTCAGCTGGTGCAGGACGTGGCTGCCTGCCACAGAGGATGAGTAACTGGACAAGAGCATATTGCACCTGCTCTTGGGCTCCTGCTGACTGCCAGTCTTGTTCCCAGTGCAAACTGAACTGCTGGTTATTAACTATGGAGTCCTTGGTGTTCTAGCAACTCAATGACCTCAGAACATCAAACACAATGGCTTGATTTTCTTGCGATCTTATCTAAAGATAAAACAGTAAAATTATTGACTGAACTGAAGTATTCCTCAATCAGCATCCCAAGTGCCCAGCATCCTCAGCGACAGCCTCGTGGCTTCACATTACTGGTGCTGAAGGTCTCTAGACAGAGTGCTCCACCTAACGGTCCATCGGAACATGAACATCCTCCCTGTGGGTTTCATTACATGAGGCATCTTGGATCTGGCTTTTCCATGACAGCAGTAGTGATTCCCTCAGGAATATTCTTTAGAAAAACCAACCAATTTTTCATCAAAACTTCAGTATGAGTAACATTTTTACAGGTAAAGCAGAGAGAGTTGAGTATGCACTGTTTATTTAGAAGTCAGGTTTTTGCCTTTCAGTTCATGTGACACTTCAATGCTGCTGTGATGGGCAGCTTATAAATGTCTGCAACTACAAAAATGCAGTGGGTAAGTTGGAGCAAAACAATATTTAGAAAAATGGAACTGGAAAGAGCAGAAATATTACTTCTGTGGCAGTTTACTGGGTAGAGGCCCAGGACAGAGACTATGATTCCCATAGCCTATTCCTGAGTCTGATACTCAATCACATCATACTAGTCATGTATCTCTGCCTCTTAATCATAAGAGATAAAAAAACCCTAATTTTTACATAAAGACCGAGATTATAAAGTGACAAGTTACAAAGTACACTGCTAATATTACCACCATTAGCATTTGTGAATAACCAACTTTAACATGAAAAGATTTCCAACAACCCAAATCCCAAGTGTCAAAACAGCAAGTCATTTTATAGACTAAAGAGAACAACCATCATGTCTTTATCGTGCTCAAAAGAGAAACAACTGTCAGGCTTGCAGAATATTCCCCACTTTTCCAATTCTCCCCCATGCAAGGCTAGGGAACCTACTGGCCAGTTACATCTCCTTTGACACTACTGTGTGGCAGTAGAAATAAATGCTTTAAGTTCTGAATTCTAGAGGGAGCATAAGATTTCACTATCCTCTCCTACAGGTACAGTGACTGAAAACAGAATTTTTCCTGGTTATTTAACTAAAACTTGCTAAAGTAAAGTGTTAGGCTACCAAATTCACTAACCTGGTCAAAAATCTTCCAAAAGTGGAGCTTTATTATTTGTTAACAAAAGAAACATTTACAATAATTAACTCTGGGAAGAAAATACTGAATCATATTGCATGTTGCCAGAACAAACACTCCAGGACAACATCAGTTTGGCAGAGGTCAGTAATAACCTTCCTGCTTGAATTTGCCCTGGCTGTTTCCACAGACTAAGGAAAACTGTATCTCTGTTTTTTTTCCTGGAGTATTTATGGTCTTGCACCTGTTGAACAATTTCAAGCTATTAGACAAAAGGTAGTAGCCTGCAAAATAAGAAACTCCTTCACTTTTTCATGAAAACAAGCAGACCATTCAAAGAGAGAGACTATTAAAATATCTTCATCAGGGGAAAATTCGTAGTATAAGCTAAGTACTTATTAAAGATCAGAAAATCCGTACTTGCAAGTGGGCATTATCAATCTTTCTGCTAACAGAACCACTTATGCTAAAGGGGTGCACGGTATTGCTGTACTTCCAAGATATGAGGTGACAAATTCATTAAATGTCAAACTAACTGTTTATACATCAGAAATTGAGCAAACACAGCCACTAACGGGGCTTTTTGTGCGCATTAGGTAAGCTGCTTTCTCTCCGAACACCCACCCCACGCAATTGAATTCCGCATGCTTGCTTGTGGGTCAGAAAAGAGCACATCTATAGGATCAAGAGTGAGTCTTGGCAAAGCAAAGCAAAGCAGGCAAAATGCAGAGTCTCTGCCAGGAAGCTTTTTACACAGACCTCACATGCCTATGCTGGAAAAGAGGCGAGAGCTTTGCATCTGGCCAGTGCAGCTGCCAAAGCCACCCCAAGAGTGACAGAGAAAAACAGAGAGGAGGAATGCCAAGGGCAGCACAAACATCTCCGCCAGCACGAGAACGTGATGTCAAGCAAAGAGCGCAATTGCATGCCGCCACCTTGAAAATGGCAGGCCTGTTTGATCAAGTACATTCAGGTGAAGAAACAATTTACCTGGGCACATTTTTTTTTACGTGTTTTTAGACCATGTCAAAAGAACAAGTGACGAAAACACTTGTGTCTGCACCTACAGCAAGGCCAGTGCTAGTGTAAAAGCTGCCAGCATAACTAAATGAAATCTGCATTGATGCCAACCATAATCCTCAACTGAGCAAAATATTGCAGAGCTTGGCAGCTGAGGTCTCTGATTGCCATTCAAACAGGTGGAGAAGAGGACAAATGAGACCTTAGGATCTGGTGATCCCAGAGCCAAAGAATCAATGGACTGAAATGATAATGCCAGAGTGGAGAAAACAGTAAAAAGAAAAAAAATAGACAAGAATGAAGCTAATCTAGGATATGAACATCCAGAGTAGGCCAGAAAGCCTTACATCTCTCAACAACTAAATGGTAAAATCACACCGTATTTCCTATTTGTATTTAGGTCATGGACTTTTTTAAGGCGTAAAAGCATATTAGTATTAGAATAGCCTCTGGAGCAGATGAAGCAAATTAACTATGCAATTCACTGAAGAAACGACATCAATGTTGTCACATATCCATTTGCAAAAATCCAGATTATTCCGTCCTTTGATCCTTGAAAAACAGAAGCCTTGGATGCCTTTGAGAAAGTATCCTCATCAATATCGAAGTACTTACAGAGCAGTCTACCAAAGGGCGGGAAAGAACTAATATTGGAAAATGAAACATTTGAACTGCAGTCTTCCAGCATTTCTTCCAAAACAAAGGAACGTAGGAGAAGCACAGAGTCCATAAGGAACAGCAACAAATTAGACAACTTTTACCTTTAGGTCTGCCTTTGCATCACAGCCCAAGTTGGTGGTGAATGAAAGTTATATCCACCTGCAAACTGTTTGCTGACAGACTACTTTAGCAAATGCGTTGGTGGCACTAGTCCCGTTCCTGGCTGTCACCATTGACACTGATTTAACACCCTTGCTGACAGCCTTGGGGGAGAAGGCCAGGGGCTGAATGGGCATAAAGACTGGATTGTCTTCTTCCTTTTCTAGCTTTTCTCCTTCAAGGGAGGACTTGAGGCACACTGGGACACAGCTTGGCCTGACAGGGCCTCCTGTCTGTTTTGGGTGTGAACGCATCAAATTGCACTGCTGGAAATTTCTGGTCTACCTGATTTTCTGCAAATTCATTCACAAATAACATAAGAAATAGAAGGCATAATTTACAAACAGAACCTAGAAAAGACATTATAAAGCTACCAATGTTTGTTTGTCAGCATTCGCATACTCTCCATTAAAATTCAAAAAATAACCCAGGCCCAAAAAGGATTACGGATAAGAAGTACAGTTTATGTAAAATTATTTCTACTTCTTATGCAGAGGAGCATCTTTCTTCTCACACTTCCAGAACGGTGTTAGGTTACCCTGTCAAATTTTTCAAGTCTGCCACTGAGAAGAAAAGACCAATGCTGTGAGGAAACTGAAGAAATGTTCTCAGACATTTTTAATTTATCAGCTTTTTCAGAAGATAATGACTTTAGGGTGTCACTGAACAAGGTCTTCACACTCTTAAAGCTGATATCTAGTGTGTAAAAGCAGAGAGTCCTCATAGAAACAAAGAGTAACCCTGGAAGGTGGACCGTGTTTATACTAACCAGGAAATGACTGCTACCAAGTGAGAAGTCATACAAACAAGTTTGCTAAACAGAGTAGTATTTCTGGGGTAAATCAGTCCCACATTTGGCTTTACTTCAGACTTCTATCAAATAGATTCTCTCCTTACAGATCATTTAAGGAATCAAAACTAAACTGTTGAATGAAGAACACAGTATAAAAAAATCCCTTTTCATTGCATTCAATCTACTTCATGATCAAATTTTTGACTGTTAGCCCCACTGCAGGCAAATTAAAAAAATACCTTCCTACTGTTCAACAGGAAGTCATAAAAGGGGAAAAAAGAAAAAAGTGCTTCATAAAAGGGAAACCTGTAAAAATAATTTGCATAGAAGAAACCAAAAGATCCATAAAAGATAGTATCAATGATACTTAGCAAATCCTTCTTGAAGTGAGATCAATTGATTACTGAGAGTTCCTCAAAAACAAAGCATTATCATTAGAGGAACAGACTGGTGACCAGCTAACCTACTGCCTCATTTCCAGCCAGCACCAATCGATATCAATTGCTTCCTGAGAAGAAAAATGCATTTGGCAATGGAGTAATATAGTGTGCTGGGACACCCTGTGTGTTAAGCACTGATGCATGAAATGTGAGAATACTTCATGGTTTTCCTCCTGGGCTATACAAAGTATAGCACATACAAGTGCAGTATTAATTCAAATCAGAAAACCAGGAAAAGAAAAAAAAAAACCAAAGACTTAGAATCTTGGTTTGCCAATTTTAAGAGGGAAAACTGTAGATGCTCAAAAATCCACCCACAACAGGCTATTATCATATATGAGATGCAACATAAGCAGATACTGCAGAATACCTACTTACAGGCCTAACATATCTCATGACAGGCTGAAGCCTTAAATATTGCATGCAACTTTCAAGGCTTGCAGCCAAATTGCAGGGTAGCAATATGTGAATTCTTAGAAGGCTAGTGAGCTCGTTAATTCTAGCATCATTGGTCCTTTTTGATTATTAATGGCCCTTTTAAAATGGTAAAGTATACTTTAAAGTAAAAAAAGGACATGAGCACATATTTAATTAACAGATAAATTAATAGCATTTCTGAATGGTTTCACATGTGAAGATCAACACCATTGTGTTTAAGTGCAGAAGTCCAACCTTCCAGCAATAGAGATTAGCAACTACTAAATATTGTTCAAAACATAAAATAACAAATACTTAGATGCTTGCCTTTCCACATGATGCATTACAGTAACAGCTGTTATTTTACTTTGTTAACAGTGATTTTTCTCTCACTAAATTAAACAATACTAAAACCAATTCAATTTGAGAGCATTTTGCTGGCGCCCCAAGTTAAAAAGGAATTTGGGAGAAATGTGTTTGACAATATTAAGTTAAAGAGACATTTACTTCCACCACATGACATCCTAAGCATTTTAAGTTTTGAAGCCAGTCTCCTGATGACCTCCCCTTCTCATACTTTGGTTCACATCACAGAGCAATCCTGGAGCACGCAAAATGGATTCCCTTCATATGAAATTAATTTAGAAGATGTGCTCCAACCACTAACAGGCATTCAAGTCACAGGAGCAGACTAGAGCTGGTCCAACACAAAAATCTCAGAAACTTGTAGAATAGGTATGATGTCTTCAGTGCCAGATGTTCTCCTCCAAAAATCTACTTTTGTCAGTCCCTACAATTTACTAGTCTAAACAGAGTTAGAGCAACATGAGTTGGGATTAGATCCGAGTATTTCTCTCGGTCATCTCCACTCCAGAGCCTCTTTCCGTGCTCAAAGTCAGGGTTAGCAGATAAATTAGTTGTATGGGGCAAAGAGGAATGAATATTTTGGTATTTTTCACTTCTTCTTGCAGTGACATAAGTAGTCACAGGCTGATGGGAAATGAAACAAATACTGTAGATTGTTTTGATTCCTGTCAAGGCTGTTATGACACTGCTTGCATATGAATTTTTTCTTTTCTTTTTTTTTTTTAATTTAGAACAAAGGTTTCCAAATGCTTCACACTGCTGTTATCAAATGGTCCAGACTATCTGCATGTCCTAACTGTCACATTCCAGAGTATGGCAGAGGATGGATCAAATTGATCTTCTGGGTTTCTGACCTGAGACAAAAACCTGGATCCCCACAGTGAACACTGTTGCTCTTTGGGGGCATTCTGAGTCTTTCAATCCCAGTTGCTCTTCATAGCTACTCTAAGGATGAACAGAAGCTGCAGCTTTTTTTTTTTTTTAATTGCATTTACAATAGAAAAAGGGTGTATGTGTAACTTTAACCTCTCAGGCACAGTGACATTTGGTACCTTGCTTCAATTGTTTTGAATCACAAAGATAAATTCTATTACCACCATCACAACGTGAATATGAACTCCTAAGAATTGCTCTTATTTGTCAAGTTGGCTGAGTGAGGAGAGCACTATCCTTACAGGGATTCCAAATCAATCCTACTCCAGGAGGTAACTGCCACTACTAATAAGGATTTCGTTTGCAATTTGCTGTACATTTCCTCAGGATGTCACTTTGCTCATCAAGCAAGCCTGCAGGCAACTCACTCAACTCCAAACAATATAAAGCCATTAAATTCTTTTGCCTTCTTAAGGGGAAACACAAACTTCAAACCGCCCAAATAAAAAGGGCCTATAAAGCAGCAAAGTATTGTTCAACTTCATGCAAGCTATTTTTCTTCTGCATTATTAGTTTAGCAATGTGAGCTCCCCACTTCTAGTTTGACTTCTGTAAGATGCTGTCAGAATTCTGCAGCCAAATTAAGAGCAATATGGTTTTATTTCAGAAACATGCCTGCTCTCTTCACTCCTTATTCTGCATGCTTCCAACAGCTTTTTCTTTTCTGGGATATTGCAATGCAGCCCAGATTTCTTATTTCAGCTGTGGTTCATCACACTGGACACTATTCAAAGTGGAAGAGGAGGGCAGTACAACACAAATGTCATTTTTGGTAGGCTGCTCAATGGTATCTCTGATCCAGCCATTTTTGGTTTTCTATGCATTTTTTTATTTGTCCATATAGTGCTATTAATGTCCCAGTACTTCAGCAGACAAATTATTACGCTTTACTCCCATGTCGCTCTCTTGTTTACATCTTCCTTGCTTAATACACCATGAAATATTTTTACTACTTTACATGGTGTAAATTGGTCACCTAGAAGTCAGGCAAAAAATACATGAAGTATTTGAAAGCTTACTTCTGAGCTCTGCTCCTGTGTGGAAACTACAGTAAAACTTAACATACTCTATTAGACTCCGACTGTTCTCACTTCTCCTTGGTAGCTTTTCTAACTATACTGCTCTCTACTAGCATAATAACTCTTCACTTTGATCACACCCTGGTAACACTTAGATGTGTTTATCTCCTTTGACTAAAGGGCAGATCTTCCCAGAAATCTATCTCTGATACTCTGCCTGTTTCGACAGTGTCTGAGCATTATATAGAGATTCAGAGCAAAACAAAGCTGTAAATTATTTACCTACATGAATATAAATTCAAGCAAGCAATGATTTCATCCCTCCATAGTAAGCAAGTTCATATCATTTCAGCCACCCTTGGAGAGCACCAGTCCAGCTCATGTACCATCCAGTATAGTTAATATTACTGTAAATACTACGCTTTAAAGTCCGTATCATGCTGTACAAAAGACCTTTGCCTGTTGCCATGGGATTCTGGTCCTGATTATGAGAGATGCACAAAATACCTTTTGACAGTTCTTTGCTGTGAATATGTTGCTGCTTGCAAATTGACCTCTGATTTTGTGCGTACACAGAGACATAACTTCCATTAAAGCCTTTGAGTGTAGCTCTCTCATTTACGCAGACATGAACACGTACATGCACGAAAGGCTGCTATACAAGAGGTAAATCACATGTAGGTAAAAAGGAATTTTGGATCAGTTGTCTCTATTAAAAAGCAAATACACACATCCTATGAGCAAATTCAGAGCCTACCTTCAAATGTTTAGCACATGCCCTCCCAGTCTCACTTTTGATGAGCTAAATAGTTTAAAGTCTTATATTCTAAAATGTTTTCTCAACTCCTTGATACTTCAGCGCCTTTTCTTTGTAAGTGGGTATCAGAATAGCTCTTCTTGAGGCATAAACTATTTTGAGATATATTTTGACATTCTTATGTATATTTAAGGGAAAAAAAATATATATTATTGGTTTGAGTATATACCTTCCCAGTCTACATCCAGTTTAATTACTTGACAAACACAATGCCAAATTCTTTCAGTCAATACTGCTCCATTAAGCAGGCTTCGGCTGCATTCCTGCCTTTAAGAAGCAGAAATCTGTTTTTTTTGCTACATTGAAATGTGCGTTGTGTGAATGGATCCAGACCATCAAGAGATCAAGGTTGCACTGTATGACTAACCTCTCTACATCTTTCTTTACCACTCAACGGTGATATTTTAAACACGGACAAATCATAATTAGAAATAGCATTGGGCCCACTACCGTGAAAAGAAACCTATTGAAAGAGCCCTATTCAAGTGAGAATCCCCCATGATGAGTGATCCATGAGATGTGTCAGTTGACTGATCTTTAACCTATCTAATATCACTCTGTATTTTTTAAAAGTTGTAAGGTATTAAAGCAAACACCTTACAGAGATTATGCAGTTAATTTTATCAACTAAATTTATAACATACTCAAAGGCCAAGATGAATTGTTTGACAAATCCTCTTTCTCATTAAATGGTGACTGCCTTTCATTAGTGTTTAACTTTTGCTAGCTAAACTTCCATCAGTCTTTTAATTAGTTTCCTGGGGGTTGTTGTCAAAATACCAGTCTATGCTAACCTGACTCAGACAAGTTGCCTTTTTGAGTATTTGCACAATAAAATGGCAACCCCACCACGTTCCAAGGTACATTCATTTACAATAGCATTGGGTCTGAGATGACCCCAGTTCCTCTAGGACTGCGGTACAAGAAATGTCTGTCTCAGCCTGTTGATTTCAGCGTTTGTCCCCAACACAGTTTAGAACAACATTCTTTTCAGTTATTGCTGGACTTGAAAGCATATCATCCCAAGGTGACAGAAACTCAAAGAAACTCTGACTGAGCGCATCTGCCTTTTCTGCATCATCATTATGAAGGAAAATCTGTAGAGCTTTAGTCTACTTAGGATAGAAGAAATCCTAGCAAATACACTGAAACTAGAACTTTTGCCCACGTAGTTTTTTCCTTCATGTCTCTCGTTTCTTTCTCCCCTCCTCTGTATTTATACTTGATAGCTATTTATGTACCCCATTCCCATCAGGGCTAAATATTTGAGCTTTATTTTTTAATGCTCTTTTCATTATATCACTGAACCAGAATGGATTTTTAGCTAAAGTTGTTTTGTTTCATGTCAATGGATGTGGCTTTGGAGATACACAATTAATACATATTCTTTAAAAGAACAAAAAGAAGAAAAACCACCACATTTTCTGTTCAAATATTTGCTAAGAAATTTCTACAGCTGTGGGAATTTGGTCCTTCTCAGGCAAACCACAGCACATGTTACAATCGCCTTCTCTTCACCCTTTAATGAATATAAACCTGTTATGATCCCTGGGCCAGTAGTAACTTGTATTTATTGCTGCATTTATTCATCATCATGTGGTTCAAAATACAGCTTTGCGGCAGGGGCTGCAACATTTATTTTTTTTACTATGAAAAACCCCCATGAATTTTAGAAATTTAGTTCAAGCTCCATTTACACAAGTGGCAGATCCTACAGAAAAATCACATTTCTACTTGATTTCATTTCAGATGGAAGCCATTTTACTGATCACACTCATTGTCTTTCACAGTACTTCTGGTAGCTTTACCACCTGTTTTAAGAGCAGTGTATTGTTACTTCTAATTTGTTCTTTAGTTTTCCTGATATTCTCAAATACTCTGCATTTTTGACTGCTTTTGTGCTCTGAGCAGACATTTGCAAAGACTCTAAAATGTCACGTCTGAGAGGTAAAAGCTAGGTCAATACTACTGCACAGAAATTTGGAGCAGTGCATTCATTCATCTGAAGGAGCTTTTAGCTTCTATATAATGAAATATAATCCTGGGAGCAGTGACTTGCTTTCTGGATTCCATCATCCAAGGTAAGACCATCAGACGAGTGTCACTCTTGCCAGCCACAGTTTAAGGAAGTCAGGAACATACACATATTCTGGCTTTGGATCCCAAATGCACCATCTGCCTGAGCTGCCTGCCCAAGTCCTGGAGAGAACAAAAAGTTCAATTGTGTCTCTCCTCCATGTTTCTTACCAATGTCACAAAAGCACAGGACAGTTTGAGTTACAATAAAAGAAAACAGCCCATATTATTGGCAGTATTACAAAAGTATTTGTAATTTAACTCTATAGTATTTGCATGTGCAGCTGAACTGGGCTGGGTGTTTGTGCTCCAGTGAGGGAACTTTCTGAAGGTGGCGTCAGCATGGACATAGTGTTCCTTTCTGGGACTGATCATCTATTGAGCAATGGATACAGATGAAATATGAGAGAAAATGATCCGGCTTCACCAGCCATTGATCTGCGACCTGCTAAGCCGCATCAGGAAACACAATAGTATCATTTAAATTTTCAGGAAAACGCTGCAGATTTCCAGTCATTCAGCTGTTTGCTGGGAAAGGTGTGAAGCTGAACTGATGAGCTGTGTAATCTAATGCCCAGCTTTTCAACTCTTCCTATAGGTAAGTCCATATAGATACTGTTTGTATAATCAAGGGCTCTTTTTTGGATTTAACTTGGCAAATAAAGAGAGCTAAATACACAAACATACAAAATTTTAATCCAAAGTGTCTCCTTCGCTGTTAAAAATTTTCAATAAAGTTTGCAATAAATAAGAGAAAATATGTAAATATTTGATCAAAAATATAATTCAAATAAATGAAATAAACTCCTGTTTTCACAGCTGGTCATCGGTGCTAATTGCCAGCCTCACATTTCATCTTCAGCACTCTGTTGGTAAAGGTGGCTATCACATATTTTCTGTCAAGAAGCTATTCTTTTGAATAAAGATACATAAATACACACACTCTCCTAAATAGCAAATTCAGTCAGCAGATTTTGCAAGACATCCTAGTGCTGCAACTTCAATGATCTTCATATAAGGGATTTGCTTCGTTTCAGATGTGTACAAAAGCTTTTTATTATTTGTTGGATTTTATGGTGGGGTGGTTTTGTTTGTTGTTTGTTTTGTTTTGTTTTTAAATCACCTGGTATTGTTTGTCCTACTCCTCACTTTCAACTGCAACTTAAAAGCACTTAACCTACCACCAACCTCTCCTACTAAGTTCATTCACCAGCAACAATAACTCTGGTAGAATGGAAGTTACAGGAACGTTGATCCACTACTACCAATAATTTAATTCTAAAAGCCATCTTAGTAGAATCACTATGTTTCAAACACCAAGTGGACAGAAACCTGGAGGCTCGTCCACTGCTGCCTTCTTTGGGAGAAATGGACGGCTAAAGAGACTTAAATAGATTACATCCTAGTTACTAATTAACATTTAAAGCAGACATACAAAATGGCTCATAGCCAAATGGGAAGTAAAACTTTTTTTTAAAGCTACAATTAATTTTTTCTGGAGATGAAATTGTAAGAAATACAAAATATTTTGAGACATTTATCTGCACACTGAAATAGAAGTATTATGACCTGAAAAAGATTATGGAAAGGTTCCTGACATCTGGTCCCACTTGATAATATTCTTCCATGCTATTCAAGCAAAATGCTGAGTAGCAAATACACAACAAATCTTTGTTTCCTATCCCAAGAAATTTGCTTTTCTCCACTCCTACTTTATTTTCTCTCCCTCATCTAAAAAGGAAAGAAAATATATGAAATGAAGCCTGTGTAGAATAAAATCACAGGATTCAGAGGGGAAATCCTCACATTCCTACTTAATCTCAACATTTCTGAAAACAAGTGAGATTCAACACAAATGATCTCTACACACCCTGTAATGGCTTTAAACTGAAACAGAATAGATTTAGATCAGATATAAGGAAGAAATCGTTCCCTATGAGGATGGTGAGGCAATGGAACAGGTTGCCCAGAAAAGTTGTGGACACCTCATCCTCATCATGATTCTTTGAAGTATTGCAGGACCACTTTGCTGCCATTTTAAAACTCCCAGCTATTAGGCTATGAATAATGAAAAGGATATTTCTTAGCATTTGAAAATCAACTTGAAAACATGCATTACATTTTATTTATTTTTTTAAAAGTAAATAAAATATCCTTTCCTCTATAACTCTAGCAATGCATTTCAGCATTGCTAAGTTTAGTCCTCATATTTGGATTTCCTCACTCTCTATTGAAAGAGCATTTTCTCTTCCCTCAAAACCTTGACTGCTTTAATCCAAATCTCAGAATACGTTCCAGCATTAACAGCAGGAGCAGAAGCCTAGTAGCCAAAGCAAGACCTGCTATCTATCCTGGCTGATGTCAATCCCTCTACCTCAGATCTCCACAGCTGATGTTTCCCTCTGTCCTGTATATTTCTGAAGCAGCAGGCATAGATTGCATCCTCCATCCTGCCTCTTGACATGTAGCATTTTGAATGGAAAAAAATGTGGAGGCATCACAGAATCACAAAATTGTCATGGTTGGAAAAGACCTCTAAAATCACAGCATCCAACTGTCAACCAAAACAAACCCCAAACAAAACAAAACCCATCAAAAAACCCCAATCTTCAAACCTCACAAAAAACACCTCACTATCTCCACTAGAGCATGTCCTGAAGTGCCTCATCTACACATTTTTTTAATACTCAGGGATGGTGACTCCACCACTTCCCTGGACATCTCATTCCAGCACCCGACTACACTTTCAGTAAAGAAATTCTTCCTAATACGTAATCTAAACCTCCCCTGGTGCAACGTTAGGCCATTTCCTTCATTCCTGTCATTATTTACTTGAGAAAAGAGGCCGGCACCCACCTCACTACAACCTCCTTTCAGGGAGTTTCAGAGAGTGAGAAGGTCTCCCCTCAGCCTCCTCTTCTCCAAACTAAACAATCTCAACTCCCTCAGCCATTCCTCATAGGACTTGTTCTCCAGACCCTCCACCAGCTTGGTTGCCCTTCACTGAACTTGCCCATCGGTCAGAGCTGCCTTCTGGCAGATGCAACAACAGAAATAACTAGCATATGAATCTTCTTGCACCTCAAGGACCTGTGATACTCCTGACCAGACCTTGCCAGCTCCATGTGGTCAATGCTCCAAGTCTTCCCCTTGCTCAGTGTTCCTTCCCTCCAGCATCACTCTACAAGTCCCATCACCAACGCTGTGCACTGGCTTGCAGGAGCTTCTCCTTGAAAGTTGCCTTGTCTGCTCAGCTTGGAAGATTCGCAGGCGTCAGTGACCAACAGGTGTTCTCCAGATGGAGACTGTACCTAGCAAAATGGAGGAGTTACCTGCTGATTGATCCTTTGGTACCAAAGGAATAAGCAGGATAATTATAAATTGTTATCTTGTGCCAAAGCGTACAGGCCAAACCGGCCAAGATGCTTCAAATGGAATCTGATGGCAGTATCTTTGAACAAGTCTGAACACTAAAAGAAATGAAACAGAGCTTATTTTTAAGGGTGAGCTAGGAAAACATCTCTTGCAGAAAGTGAATAATAAATAGACTGCACGCCACAGTAATGTCCATGGGGGAGGTAAGGGATTGCTATAAAACATAGTATTCTAACTACTACAGATGTTGCTCCTACAATTTACAGCTTTCTCTGCGTGCTTATCTCTCCTCACCAGTTTCCGCACGTTGAATCACATTCAAATATGGGCCATTTTAAGCCATCTTTTTGTTATTTTAACCTTTTTTTTTAAGCCACAATTAATTTCTTCTGTGCTATTCTGTAATGTTAAATAGATTCAAGACCTGTATTTACAAACCACATGCAATCCTATTTTGGCACATGTAAATTACATGCAAATACATTCTAAATTAGTTTGTTTATCACTCCAAAATTCTAATCCAAAGGTTTTGGTTTTTTAAATTTAGTTTTTATTCTGACATGTTTACAAATGAGTTTGACTCTGGAAAATAACTTAATAAACTCAGGGTTAGCAGGGCAATTAGAGGAGGCATCTGGGAACCATAAAACTTGGAAAACAATATTTACATCTTTTGAACATCCAAGATTCCACATTTCTTTTCTCCCTTAAATTCATAATTTCAAAATATTGCAGTTATTTTTGTGTGAGGACAGAAAACAAGAACTCATTTTTATAACCAATGACCCCTCTCTCCAATGTGCAATTCATGGGGTAGCACTGGATAAAACGCACAAAGTAGAAGATTTCATTATAAAAAAAAGAAAATGAAAAATAACTGAATTAACATTGATCATGACTTTTCAACAGCATTTCTTATTATTACAGCCAGGCAAAGTCTCCTGTGGGCAGTAAAGCTTTCCCATGTATTATTAGCCCTCTACAGAAAGCTATGAAAAGACACAAATCTGTTTTGTCAAAGGACAGAAGAGCATTTAGTTATAAGAGAAAGTATGGTCATAATCCATTGTGGGGTTAAAGGTGAAGAAAACAGAACTATAACACAAAGCCTTAAGAGAGTAATACTCCTGCAGTTAATTCCTGAACATCACAGTAGGGCCGCCTGGTTTGTGGGGAGAATACATTCTCAGGGCAACCTGACATCTATACGGTTTATATTTATTAGGAGCAGCACTATTATATAGCACCTCTGTTTGTGCTAGGTACAAATGCACACAGTAGCATGGCTTCTGCTTCAGGAGGCATTTGTTGGGATGCCACAAGTGTCCACGTGGCTGGTGTGAAAGCCAACGCTACAGCAGAGGTGACCACCAGCGCCTGGGTGCCGGGAGCAAAGGGATGGGAACGTTTTGCTTGGCCGTGCTGCTGGCAGTGGTCCAGCCCATAGCTCAACGCAGCTGCCCCAGATACTCAAACTAGATCATTTACGAATTTTTTCTAGCGTATAGAAAACTATTATAGTGCTTGAGTAACAAAATTCAAGCCCATCTGCTGGAGCGAGGGGGTTCAGCTCAGGTTCACGCACCGATGGGGTACGTGAAGTTGCTCTCGGTGTCAAGTTTGTCAAGTCTTTGACAACAATTAGGAGTTTGGTCCAAGCAAGAGTCAACAAGTGCTCTGGATCAGACCCCAATGCAATATTGCAGCAGGTCTAAGCGACTAGATGAGGATTCCTTTTACATCCAAACACGGGCCCCACACCTTCACAGTCCCTGGGAGGAACAGCAAGCAGGCAGGTTTAGCACAAGGGATGGCACAAGTTAGCACCACTCTGAGACTGCCTGCAGGATGGACAGGAAAGATCGCTACAAATAATCCTTCCTTCCTTCCTTCCAGTAGCCCCCAGACGATAAGGACAATGGATGTAGCTGTGTAACAGGGCAGGCAATATAATAAAAACATCAAGAATAATATAATTCCCTGCAGTCTCCTACATAATTTGAACACACTTATTTTTACTTTGATTCGTGTGGCCCAGCAAATACAATTTTACAGTTTATGTTGCCCACCCCAGGCCCCACTGCAGACCTTATCCCCTACTGCCTTGTATCCCTTCCCCTCCCCTGCCTTGCTGCTCTGCCAGCACTCTCTGTCCTGGTACTCACAGCACCTGCACGGTCCAGTGCAGTGTCCTGTACAGACACCACAGCTAGCTGCAGCGTCAGAAGCAGGCCATGGTGTTAAAACAGTATTTCACCTTCCTGTAACCTGCTTTTTAAGGACACTGCAGTGATACTAATGCCTAACGGTACTCGCGTTATCTCATTTAGCAGCATCTCAGATAACTCCCTTCAATACTGCACCGAGCTCGGTGCTGAACAAGTCACTTTTCCACTATGGGTTATCCTGCACTTGCAGTCTGAATTCACAAAACCGTCACACCTTTCCCATTCAAATCTCTCCTAAAAATTCCTTTGTGCCTTCAAGTTACAAGCTCAAAATAATAAAAAAGGCTCTAGGTTATCCTTTCTTGTGGGTTTCCCAGTGACCTTGGCTGACTGCTTTAACGGAAAATGCTCTGCATACCAAAAAAATGAGCCCGCTGGCAATTCTGAGAAACAAATAAGCTAAGAAAAAGTCCTTTGTTCAGTTCCAGTTCCCCTATTCCTCAGTTCCATTTGTTGTAAGCTGTATAATCATGACTGTTTTGCCATTTTCTGTTACATCAGAAACTGGAGAAAAGAGGTAGCAAAGAGCCACAGGAGTCTAGAAGGCAAAAAGACAGTATTGGGCAGATTCTCAAGAATAAAATGCAGTTCTATTAAAATCTTCTTTTTGACATTCTCTTTCCAGGTTTCCTGCCCACTGTCCCTTGCTTTGTCTATTTAAGTCATCAACTATTCTGGGTCAGCTTGGTGCCACACCGTGCATCCAGCACAATGACATCCTTGTGGACTGGGATACATGGGTGCTACTAAAGTGGAAAGGAAGCACAGGTAGCTGTACGTGCCTGGCTAGGTCAAAAAGAAGTCACAAGCAAAGGTTCAGGTCCAGGTGAATTCAGCAGCACTGCAATGACAGCACCCTACAGCCAGTAAAAAAAATAAGCAAAAATGAAAAAGAGGGTCAGGGCTTATTTGTCTCAGGCATAGCACCCAGCTAACACAGTTTATTGGCACCTGGACCCGCACTGGTGAGTCTGCTGTGAGCAGCACAGCTCTGCTGCTCAGGTCTCTGCTAGCTCATGCATTTCTGCGCTGCACTCCATTTTGTAGTGTCAGTATAATCCTCTACTGTCTTCTAGATATTTAATATGCTGATTTTTACTAAGTCTTGTTCGTGACACTTAGTAGATAATTAAACAATTTTTTTTTCAAAAAAATTCCTAAGTGAAGACTGTTACCATACACACACCCTTGCAAATTGACATTTCATTAAAAAGGAAGAAAGCTTTCCATTCTTTTTTGGAAACATCTGATACTCAAGAAAGGAGTTTATTTTTAGGAAAAAAAAAAAAAAGTAAGTTTTCCTCAAGCTTATGCAAAAAGAGGAGCACAATACACCTGTGCACAGAATTGCTCATTTTCACTCTCTGTAAATGAGCCAGATGCTCATTCTGCACATTGTGAAGTAAAACAGAAAGCATTATGTGCAAACATTTGCAGCATAAAAAGCCTCGTCACCTGGGATACTTGCTGCTTCTGAAAATTCTGATCAAAGATAAAAACCAAGACAACTCCTTGTAATCAATTATGCACAGATTGTCCTCAGCGTACGTACAATTCATAAAAATACTACTAAAAACATAACATGGATTTACATGCAGAAATGAAATATGGACATGGACAGATCACTAATCTTCCGATTGGTATCTTAAATTGACGATCCCAGTTCTCTCAGCAAGTCTCTGGCTAAATAGTGCTTCCTTGAAAAAATTTCCAGCAGCCCTTTCACCGCTCTGGCTTACACAAGAGGAGCTGCAGAGACACTGCCCAGGACCCTGTGAAGGTTACGGCGGCTGCAGTCGGGGAATCAGCACTACAACGAGCAGGATGCAGGTTTTATTTCTGCGTAGGCAGAGATGATTAACCCCCCCATGTATCCAAAAAGCACTCAGGGTGCAAAGAAAGCATTACTTGACAGTCTGATTTTTTAATTTTTTTAAAGAGGGACTGCAATACACAGGGCAAGCCAGACAGGATGCGAAGCAGGCTCCCTTGCAGATGTTCCCCTCTATGCACACGCCCCACGTGTACATCGACCAAAGGCAAACTGCAATGATCACCCTCCCACATTAGCCACTAAATTCAGAAGGGAAGCTGAAGATGTATTCAGGTTTCAGGCATGTATGAACACGCTATCCTCCCTAATACCAAATTCACACTTCGAGGTCTTTCCTATGTCTTTTTCACTCAGCCTTATAACGGTCAAGTCAGGGAATTCACATTGCAATGTCAATCCTTTCATCAACTTTACACCTTGCAAAAGCTGTAAAATATTTATATTTCCACATGAGGATTTATTCCTGTTTTGTTCTAGCTGACATCCTTTCGTCACGGGTCTTGTACCTTTTTGCCTAGGTGAGCCCCAAAGAGTGTGCTGTGACTTAATGAGCAGATCAATTACTGTTCGTAAGAAAAGATACTGTCTCTTTAAAGGTTATTTGAAGGTTGATTGCTATCTTATTGCTTATATCCTGCAAATCTATTCAGCCTTATGAATGAATTTGACCTTTTTATACTTACTGGGGAAAAAAAAAAAAAAACAACAGAAGAGAAGTTAATTTAGTGCTCTATAATACAACACTTTTTCCCAGAGAAATGAAAGGGCATTCAAATCGATACCTGCACAATAACACTCTGATGAATGTTTGCACCCAATTTTCTCATTTTGCTAACTTGAGATTGGGCATTTTGAATAGTTCTCAAAGAACATATTCTTTATGGGCTGTGAAGTATGTGGTATTGTGTCCAAACAATGCTAGAGGATAATCATTATAGGAGTATCACTGGGCCTGAAAAGGTCAGTTAGTTAGAAATGTCAGCTTTCAGTGCAACTATGCCGGACCTTCCTATGTAAGGATCCAATTAAAGGGACATGCCAAGGTGCATGGAAACATCATGGTGACCCAGAATAATAATAAGGTATTGTGGAAAAACTTGATATTTTTCTTCAAAAGTAATGGATTAGCCTTTAGAATATCTTCTCTGCAGTCTTATTTTGACTTTGCAAATATCACTTATTCTACATGTATCCAAAAAAAAAGGTCATTTTTTGAAAATGCAAAGGTGGGGATGAAACAGCCTTACTAAAAGTAAATACTTTGCAACTACATGGAAAAAAAAAAATCTGCTTTCATTATTGGATGAAAAAAACTCTCAAAACTGTGATATTTGAGATGGATATAGACAGTACTTGGTGAGACAGATGGGGATAGGTCAGGGGACTGGCAGAAAGACCAGGATGGAGTTATTCTCTTGGGGCATGCTAGGAGTGAAGACTGCGTAGGGAAAAGATGGTGGGAACAGAAACACCATTCAGTGAGTATGTAGCATCTCTGTAGCTGTTATTCCAGCTACAGCGGTAGCTGGAATAACAAATGCAAAGGTGTGAGTAAGAATTAGGAAGGCACTGATCTGCACGAATAAGTAATTACAAGCAACAGTATTACTTCTCCTTATCACAGGAAATGGAAATTCTTGCAGCTCTTCAGATGCAGTAAAGATGAGGAATTGGATACAGTCAGATTTCCTAATTAGCCTCAGGACAGCTAAAATCAAACTAATGGCACAAAAAAAAGTCCGCATTTGCTCTCTGTTAGTACATCACCTTGCTAAAGTTTCAATAAGTCTGGAACAAACTTCTTCCTACAGTTTTAGGGGTCAACTACGACTGACAACATGGGAACTTCACTCTGAGCTGAGACTTTAGTGTATATATTTTATTTGTGTGCTAGAGAAATTCTTGTACTGTGGGTTCAAGCAAACCCTTTGGGGATCTACTGCCTTGCTGAGTGATCAAGTGCAGTCCTCCCACATTATTTTACATTATTGTGTGCAAATATGGATTAACAGTCAGTGTCTTTGCGATACAAGAAATCGTTTCACTCCTACCCATCAGTGAACATTAAAAGACTCAAATTGTTACTGGAAAGATAAGTAATTTCTTTCCTCCACCACCTTTCCAAATAAAATAGCATGTGAAGCTTCACTAACAAACACGAAGAGTAATTATGTTAGGCTGTTGGAAACTCAGACACTATCCCTTGACACATACTTAGACCGAAATCAATGTACTATTAATTAATAAGGACTAGCAAAAATAGTGCCTGATTTTTAGCAGCAAACAACTTTCTGTCACATTTTATTACTCTGTATCATTTTTACTAATACCTGTCTTATAGCTTCATGACTTTGAGTTCATATTATTTTCATGCTTCAATTAGAAAGAAGTAGATAGCCAGACTATCCAGGAAGGTAATGGAAAAGTCTTGTAGCAGGGCTTAGTGGTGGAATTTATAGTTAAATGAAACTTTCAAATGTACTATAAAACTTCCTTCTTCCTTTACGTAGTTTTACTTGAGGTCTCATAAGCAGTAATATGTAGAAATGCAAAACTTAATCAGCTAAAAAATATAGCAAATCCCACATATCACTTTATGCAATGCCAGGAGAGTAGAAATATATTTTCCTAACCAGAGGAAATTAACTAGGCAACAGTCCGGTATCTATAATTTAAAGCAGTAAAATATGTATGGCAGAAACTAAAGCCACCTTAAAAGAATTCAGGGTAGCAGTGTATCACAAATTAATGAAATGGAGACATTTTTAGAGCATGCAGCACTGATGATATTAAAGGGCGGAGAATATTTCACCACATAGATCAGTCTGATAAATACTTCTGAAAATCAAGCTTTTTCCCCTGTTTGAAAGTGTAAGAGCTTGAATATTAGGGGGAAGCACTCACAAAGTCATTAACATTTCTGATCAAATCTCAATGCCGCTCCACAAAGATTAGGAGTATTTTACTCTGTCCCTTCAAGTAAACCTCTAATGTGGCCAGAGGAAAATCTGAGTCAATCAAAAGGCAGGAATTACCGAGTCAGCTCTTATTTTATTTCACCGAAAACATAGCCGAAAAGAACTTAAAATACTTTATATTCCATGCTGTAGCCAAGCTGGGCATTATGGAATATTCAACTATCTCAGGTTTTTTAAATGCAATCAATTTACTGCTGCCAAATGTAGTAGGTTTATATACATCTGGGAAACATGCACCTACGGTGCTGATGAATTTCTCCTGACATTGCACTGATTTCAGGAGAATGTTATTTTAAATTGGCAGTAGAGAGACTGGTAGAGAAGGATAAAGCCCTGAGGATGGCTGAATCAAAGAGAATTTCAAAAGAATTTTCCTGATGGTTCTTGGATAATATCACATGTTAGCTATTTTCAAAGCCAATAGTTTCCAACACACTTCCATTTATGGCATCAATAATTAAAAAATACTTCAGTGGGAGATGAACTTACCTGACTGAGAAGAGAAATTGGAAAGCTGTGTTATAATCGTAAACACAGGAGATGCAAAAAGCTTTGTCTCCATGGAAAAGCTATGGAAACGGGGATATCTTATTTGCAGCTATTGAGTGGTTAGCACAAAAAGTGATGTGAGTTTATGTGCATGTTCAAAGTGTTACTAGAACATGATCACGTAGAAACTCAGGGCCGATCTTCAGCTTCTTTATGCAGCAAGCACAAATGAAACCACCTGAAGATTTGGTCCTAAACCCAAACGTTAACTAGAAGCAGCATTATGGGAAAGTTTTGGATCAAATTCAGAGATAAAACTAAGTTTAAATAAAACTTAAATTACCAAAACTTAAATCTCATTATGTCCCTCTCCCTGCCAGCACGTCCCTGCCAGCTACTAATGAATTTTTAACATCTTTCCCCCAACTCACTGCGCACATCAGCTCAAACTCCGGCACCCTGAACCGCATAGTGCATTACAGTCTAATTGTAACTCACATGTCAAGGGGCAAGAAGTAAGGAGTGTGGCAAGAGCATTGATAAATGTAACTTAACATTCCTCCAGCTACTCAGCAGTAAGGCAGAGCAGTGAACTCCCCTCCACGTTTTACATGGGTGTCAGTTACTTCAAAGGCGTATATTTAAGCACGAGGGAGTCTGGCTCACTCCTGGCTTATGCATCATTTGTGTCTGGCTCTTTCTGGAGATCACAGCAAAGCAAAGACTTCCTCTAGTTTGGGGCGTGTTGTGGAGCTTTCCATAGCTCTTTTCTTAGGGTTGCTGGAACAGGTCAGCTCTGTATGTTGCATACAGAACATGTAGCTGGAGCTGCAGCTCTCACCCTCTGCATTTTTTCCTTATTCCTTTTTTTTTTTCTTTTTTTTTCTTTTTTTCCAGAGAGCCTTCAGTCCAGGTCACAGATTAATGATCAATATCTGTTCAGGTTAACATATAAATGTGCTTTTAAGTCCACCACCTGTTCAGCCAGGTTCTGCCGAGCCGCGGGTGCATCGCTGGGTGTTTGGAAGGCATCCAGAGTAAGGCAAGAGGCAGCGGTGGGTACACCCTCAGAGTATGGGCTCAGCACAGCGTGGACAGGGTGGGGATTCAGAGCACAAGGAACAGGCACCTCTTCCTACCCAGTGGTGATTCCTGGGGAATTGTGCAACAATTGCAACAAAAACAAGGATGCGGCTGCCCTGAGCCGCAGCCTTGGGGAACAGTGAGAGTGCCATGAGGTAATGTTAAGGTTTCTGTGACTCCACAAACTCTCTTTTGAATGTTTGGCACTTGGGTCTCAGCACCCCTTAACTGACATTAACGGCATTATTTTACTTTGCAATTGATTTCATTAATTGGCTGATCAATTTGTGGATTTTTTTTTTTTCAGTGGCACTTAGAGAAGAACTGTTGTTATACCTGCCAGAGATCACCAAGCGATTCTTGACTAAATGTACAAAAACAGGTGCGAGATTTTCATACACACACAAAAGAAAGATGATATTCATCATGACAGAAGCACAAATCACAGAGGTCACCTTTGCTTTTGAAGTCCTTTGTCTATTCTTACAAATAAGCAACACAGTTTTGGTGGCTGATACTGCTTGTGAGACACAGAGGACTTTGGTACTATAAATAAGGCTGAGTGACCTCCTTCACAAACGAAGGCTGCCTGCCCGCGGCAAGGTGGAGAACGGGAACAAGTCCCAAAGGATTAACAGCTGCAACTAAATAACCCAGTCCCTAATTTGAATCAGTAAATTAAGGGATGATAGTGATTATGGCAGATCTCAGCCATCATAAAATATCACGACTTTGTAAAAGCAGATGGTTAATGTCAGATCTTAGAACGAGGACTCAAAGAATGAAGTATTTTTAAAGTTGCAGTCTGCAAAGATAAATAAAAGCCCCAAGCCTATGATGCGTTTTATTTTAATTTTGCATTTGTAGGGCCCAAACTAGAACCTTTAATCCACAGGTTGACATTATCCAATTGGAATGAGGTGTGCAACTTTTCCAGCCTCTTCAAAAAGATCTCAGCTTTAGGCTCTTAGGTAAATTTAGCCTGATCCAATGTCAGGTTTCTTTTGAAAATGCCCTTACTGAAAGCAAAACTGTAGGCACTCAGTTATATAATCATGGCACAACTATTAATGTGGGGTTTTTTCAATGTAGCCAATTATTGTAATTTCTGGCTAAATATCAAAGGATAAAACTTGCATTTCAGAAAAAAACTTATATTATGGAAAGCTTTTTTCCCCCCTTTTAGTGAAGTATGTCCACCTATGCAATTATTGAAAGCTATTTCGATCCTTCCAACTAATTGTTGTGTTGATTTAGTAGACTGATGTATTAAACTGAGAGATCTGCAATGATAGCTAGTTACTGTGATCATATCTACGCACAAACTCAACTCAGTTAACCCTTTCATGGTTCTAGTGAACACTGCACCTGAAATTATGAGGAAGGTATAATAAATTTGTTTTACAGAAAAGTCCCATATCCTCTTATTCTGGTTCCCAACCCTCTTTTTCTTTTATTTAAAATGTGTCTGTGAATTTCAGAACCCTTATCCAAGATCTGTTTATTATGATTAAGACTTTCAGAGATCTTTTTCTTTTTCCTCTAGAAAGAGGGAATGCTGGAGATACGAAGAATGAAAAATGTGCCATGTTTGTCCTTGAAGTTGCAGTCAGGATAGTGACAATGGCTGTATCACACTGTATTGTTGCTTTTATCAGCAAGTGCCCTGAGCATACATTAACATAATTGCAAACTGCATGAAAAGTGAACATGCAAAAATGCGATGCAATTGCCAATAGCCTCAAACATCTGTCCCAACAAAGTGATCCTCCTCCTTATTTTAATTCTTATTATTTTAACAAGGTTAGGGAAGGAGAAACCATGTCGCAGATGATATCTACATTTGGAGTGTCAGAACAATTATTGATGCAAAGCTGTTATCCAAGCAAATGTGTGTCACATTTTGTTCACTTCCCATAACACCTGTTCATGTCGCTAACACATTATTCCCAGTTAAAGCCAGAACTCATTAGTCCCAGTTAAAGCCAACCTGAAGGCTTAATATGTACATACATCTGAAAAATCGGAAAAGGTAACCAAAAGGTAGCACCGTTCAAGCACAGTGTACAGCAGCAAACTCCTATAGCAGTTAAAGGAAAGAAATCAAGCCAGAAAAACAGCAATAAATTAAAAGCCACCCAGCCTTAAGAGCTGAGATGAAAGAGAAGCACCATTCAAACAACTCGCATTTCAATCACAGTGCTGAGACTTTTGCAACGCGCTATGCCAAAGAGCACCATTCTTTCCCAATATAACACATTTTGCTTTATCTCCTCAACAGACAAATGGCAAAAGCCATTAAGATGCAGATCATTTAAAGCATTTTAATTTTACCTAAATATTTTCTGAGCCCACTTTGGGGTTCTGCAGACCTAAGCTTGGACCTCTTGTCTCCCGCCACGCACACAGAGGGCCAGTCTCCTTACTCCACGAATCGCTCACGTTTGCCACCAAAGAAACTCAAACTTGCATTTCTGTGATACTTGAACATACATTGTGAATTCGAGGGCATCTGCCCTGCAGACATAGCGCTAACTGTAACCCCAGGAGGCTTAAAGAAATATCAGCACTCAAATTCATAGAGTAAAGGTCTGAAGAGGCAGCTCTGTGAACGGATAACTGCCCGGGGCTTTGCCAAGCACAATATAGCTGTCACTTGTTATTACGTGAAAGATTTTCTGGGGAACAGTGTTTTTCATTTTGCATGTCAGAGACTGGGGAAAAAAACCACATTTAGACAACCATCTCTTTAAGAAAAGAGAAGAGAGCCGTGCGGCAGAGCTCACTTACCAGGGCTGGTTATTGTCAGGAGGTCAAGCTGCCGTTTTTGCTGAAAAACAAATTATAAAAGGAATTGTTAAAAGCGGACTAATTTTAGTGGGTCAGCTTAGACCTGCAAAGTAAGTGTTCTGACATTTATAGCAGAATTAATTACAAGTTACATGGCTCACAGTAACTCTTTTTGGATGGGATTCACATGTACTTTATGAGGAAGAAAAAAACCCCTTTGCTCAGTCCTTTTAATGTGTTTTTATTTGCACTTATAAAGTGTTACTATTTCTTTTTCGGAACATATACTTGAAATGGATAGCTAGAAGCACAGATGGACCGATATATTTATAAAAGTGATTTCTGATTCCACAGGGAAGAAGACAAGGAACCAAGACAAGAAACTCTAAGTTCTTTATTCATATCAATCACTGACTCATACCCTGTATGTGATCAAACACAATTATATCGCCTTGGGGTGAACCTTTCAAAGACATGTAAGAGGATCTAGACAAACTCAAGAATGATAAAAGGGAAACTTATTTTCATGCTGAGTGCAGTCAGCTCATGGAACTCATTGCCACCAGATATCCCTCAGCCCAAAAGCTTGCCAGACTTGATCATCACTGGATATTTGTACAGATAGCAAAAGACAGGGTGTTACTATGGCAAATAATCGAGTTTAAACAGAAGAGTGGTTTCTGGAAGGGCTGCAACATTCAAAGGGCAAAACAATCTGTACTATGAGAGCGTGAGGAAATTCTTTTGCGTATAATAAGATACCCCAGCCATGACTTGGTGATGGTGGGATGCGTCTGAGGTTCCCTTTCCCCTGTAACATGAAGCCAAGGCTGTTGCCTACTCCATGTTCCCAGCCTTAGGTGATTTCCCCATCATTCCCTCTCTGCAGCCTGCCATTGAAATCCATGTGCTCCAGGACCATCATCATCCTTTTCCGCCTTTCTGTGGGCCGAGAGCTTTCCATCACCAGCAGGGCTTTCCCCATCTCAGAGACAGACTTGTTACTGCCTCTTCTTCATAGCACTTCCTAACTTACTGTCTTCTCCGTAACTTTGCCCAGCATTAGCATCTAGCTGGCATTGAAGATTATACTGTCCAGTTTAATTTCTCTCTCCTAATTTCCTCAATAATGTCTGTGTTACTTTCATTTATTGTCAGCCCTATTGATCTTTTTCTAATCTAATTCTCTTCACTGCATTCACTGTATTCCCTGGGTGACAGCTGAAAGTCCTTGAGGAGGAAACATTGACTTTGTATTCCCTACCATGAACGCTCTCCCTTGAAAATTATGACTGATGAAACTCCTTTCCAAACCCATCATCTCTCTATAAGTAAAGCTTCACTGGCTAAAGTGTATGGACACAGCTGATCATCCACTGAATGTGCTTGAGCTATATGCCCAACAGTGAACGTGGCCTGCTGGGAAGCTGAGTGGAGCGTCAGGCTGAGAAAACACATTTTCTGAAACCTTCCTGGCCTTCAGTACCTTAGCTCTTGTACAACACAAATCATATTTGTGGGAAAATTCATTCCTGTCTGTTTTCATAGGTACTCCTTGTTCTTTTAACTCTGATAAGTCATTCTGAGAATGACCTTAGCAGGGTGCTTGATCACATTTGCTTTATTATAAAATACTAAGGCCAGACTATGCCAAGTCTTTTCCCAGCTGTGCTGGGGTAATGGTGAAAAGGAGCAGAAGATTCTGCTGCTCCCTTGTGTCACCTCCACAAGACTTATTCAGAAATGCAGCCCCTACTCTGCTGGGGTCTGTTCACCCCACCCTCCTTTCCCAGAGAGCAATAAACCAAAGTAAGCAATAGTGTCAGCAAAGGATCCACCTCCCCTCTGAGAGTCATAAGACGAAACATATCCTAACGAGCTAAATTTTATATAGATCCTGTGCCTTAATCCTGATCCATATGTACAAAACTATGAAATGCCAGGGCTTAGCACCCAGTGGGCCAAAAGCTTTGCTTACATTTCTCAGCGCGACTGGAACTCCAAACGCTGTATATCTAATGAACAGCTAGAGCAGAAAATATATATCCAAAGCCTATACTCTGTGAAAGCTTCTCTACTGGGAAAAAAGGTGGAATATAAATACCCAGCATCAAAGGAGGCTGCAAAATGATTTGGAATAGAGAGAAAGGCATGTAGCACAAGTAGCCCCTGGTCCTGACTTGAGTCTATTGACTAGGGTAAAAATAAACATTTAATAAAAACCTAAATAGCTTAACTTGATACTGCAGAAAAACAAAAGCATATAGTATAAAGAAATCAAAGTGGGAAATAAAATTAAATTATTACAAGTCAAATGTTCGGTTTGTAACTTTTTTTGTGTTTGGACACTGCCTTCCAAGCTGGCCTTGGAAAAAAACAAATTAACTCCAGATCCAGGAAATCTTTGTGTATGTGTTGAACTTTAAGCTCAAGTTATTTCTCTGGCTGAAGTGGAGCAGCACTGATCTTTTGCATCTAACACCTAACTGCTGCAAGGGATTTGAAATGCCACCAGGTTCCTGGCACTGGCTCCACCCAAACGCTCCGGGCTGGCGCAGGACTGGTTACTGCCTGCCTGCTGCTCTGAGACAAAAAAACTTCTCTGCTCTGACCTTCAGTGGACCTTGAAGAGGTTTCTCTGATTTAGCTCTGCAAGGGAAGTTTGTGCACACTCTCCCAAGCCCTGGAGAGAAGGAAATAGCAAGTGCATTCCAGAATCATGTATTTAAACATGCAAAAAGGCACTAATTATGGATCCAATCATTTTCTGGAAATTCAAGCCTGTCTCAGATCTCGGGGGCTAGCTCTCTGCCATTTCCAGGGCTCAGCTGGATGCAAGCAGTCTAGTAACTAGATGGATTTTTTTAAAAAAACACACAGACACAGTGATGAGTAGCTATAAAAGCAGCGGAATTTGAATTTAAAGAGAGAGACATTATAAGTGTCACAAAGATTAATAAAATAATTGCATCAGAAGTATCATGGCTGTGGGGTTTTTACATATTCACTTCTCCCTTCAGTGCTGGAAGATGCAAATTGCAGCTGTTGCCCCCCTCCAGCACGATCACCCTCTCCCTGTTTTGACAGATTTCTTGAAAGACTCATCTCACAAGATGTCTGGCTTCTTTTGTTCTGCCTTTAGGAATTTTCCACTTCTCAAACACCTGCCCCTTTCAGGGATGCTTGGGACTATCCCAATCGTCAGGCAACCTCCTGCCCCAAGAATGACTTACAACTAGAGCATTGAGAAGTGCCGACTACTATGCGTGGTCAGGTGACGTGTGACAGTTTCCCGTCTCGCTAAGGCTGGATTTCACCTATGTTGACAAAAAGGCATTCCTTCAGAAACACTAAAATGATTTCCACAGCATCAGCCATAATTTCTCAGAGGCAAACAGCAAGATCCCTTGTATCACACCACAGTATCTCTACTGCTATAATCCTGTCCTACCCTTAAGGGGCAGCATCCTCATTTTCACTTTGCTGGTTATTTGAAAGCCCAAAGGCAAGAAGAGGCCGCTGGTGATTCATACCCAACTCCCACCTCCGGCAACTTCCTATCGGTCCTACTACCCGGAGGCACAGTCCCTACAGTGCACTGGGGCTCTGCAGCAAACCTGCAGCAGATCGTCTTCATTTCCACAAAATTAACACAATCTTTAATTAATGTAATAAGCACTGATGAGTAATAAATCATATTAAAATACAAGGAAGACGATTTTTTAATAAATTAAGCATTGATTCACTCAATAAATATTAATCTACTAAGCATCAAGAATTCATTGCGTTTTAGAAAACCAGTAGAAAAACCTCGCTGGTGAGCTGATCTGAAGTGTACAGAATGGTCCCTGTTCACCCATAATACACACTTATTTTTAACTAATTCCTTAATTTATCAAGTTAAACAACTTGTCTGAAAGTGAGCCTGGGTTATTATTCCACTGCAATATGCAATTTTCTCAACACAGATTCTAACTCACCCCTCAGATGGTTTCCTAAATTTATCTTAGTAACTCCCTTTCTGAGTATCTCCTTTCTCTTCCTTGATGTTGGTGGTCTTTAAAATATTTGCTGACTGATGTCATTAAGTGTTCACCTCAATTAACTCAGCAAGAGTTGCAAAACTAGAAAAAAAATTGTAGGGGGGTGTAAATTAACTCACTCATTTAAGTTTAGCTTATCTACTAGATGTTCTTCCACACTTTGCTCTCTGTAGAGTCCCTCCAACCTTTTATATAGATGTGGGATGTGCTGTACTTGCTTTGACTCTTATCTACAGATTAGCAAAGGAGAAGGAAAAAACCCAGATGCAAAGATGCCCCACGAGACTGATATGGAGCTGTTTCTGTAGCAACCGATGATTTCCTTCTCATGTAAGAATGAGCCTAGTCATATCTAATTCTGAATGTATCTGGGCCTCACTTGCCAGCCAAAGCTGTGTCAAATATAAAGTCAATACAGTCAGAAAAAATGATAAAAAGAAAAGGCAATTATAAAGTCATCTTCCTACTTCTACACTCCTCCTGCATCCAGGATCTGAAAGATATCCTCACCCCTTCCTTCTGTCCCAGCACATCATCTCCACATCCCCAACATCCAGCAGAGCTGGTAAGCAGAGCTGGAGGTGGCCGCCAGCCACCCAGGCATCGCACAGACGAGGCTGCTGCACTGGAAGCTCCTTCAGCAGTCCCCTGCACTCACATCCCAGGGGACAGTGCGCTCTGGCATACAGGTTTCTTCAGACCACAAGGCCGTCTATACCTGCCTTGCTCTGAGTCTCCATATAAAACTCCTAGAGCCGAGATCAACTTCAGCTTTAGAAAGCTCTTCTTGAGTTTGTGCTATTTTGCTGCCTGCGCTCTGCGGGCAGTATTTTCTCCATCTATGAACCCAGAGGTAGGCTGCCCATCTCACTAACATCCCCGGCCTCAGTCCATTCACACAAAGCTGAAATTGACTCTCTGGGACTACAGGAGGACTTTGCCTTCCTAAATGTGTTTTACCCAGCCTGGTTCCTGCTATTGACTTCTTCCACCTAATTTTTATGTGGTTTAAACAGGTGTCTCTCCCTACCACTTTGAATCTACCATGCAATTCAGAGGGTTTAAAATTGAAATCAAGTCCATGATTTTTTTTTTTTTCCTGAAAGCTTTGCCACGAGTTGTTACTAATTGTGCCTTTTCCTTTTAACTTCTAAATTAGTGTTTCTCTTCTATAAACAGACTGTGTTGGCGTAAGAGTAATTAAAACCAGTGCATCTTCTCATAAAATAAAGGTGATTATGTATCGAAGGGTGATTTTCACATTTCTATGGCCTTAACTATTACCACAGTCTGTAATGTCAATGCTTTTGAAAGCTATTCTCTACCATTGTATCATAAAAGGACCCCAAAGTTCAGGAAAATATCAGAGATCCCGAATGTGCATCTTGGCACAGTATGGATGGCACAACGCAGCTGTCCGTAAGCATCCCCATAAGCCTCCTTGGTTTTGCATGTTTTGCAGGAGGGATTTACAGTAGCAGGGAGGGAGGAAGGAGAATGTGTAGAGAGGGAGAATTTAAAGGCTGTGTCCCATCCTTTCGCATTGCAACCTGACGGGTGACAAGCTACGCACTTTGTTCCTTGTTTCTGGACAGTTTAAGGGTTAATCAACGGCTGGAAAAACTTTCTAATGAAGGCTCAGATAAAGAATGGTGCTAAAAAAACAGAAGTAAATAATAGAATCATAGAATTGTCAGGGTTGGAAGGGACCTTGAAGACCAAGTTCCAAACGCCCTGCCATAGGCAGGGACACTTCCCACTAGACCAGGTTGCCCAGAGCCCCATCTAATCTGGCCTTAAAAACTTCCAGGGATGGGGCTTCCACCACCTCTCTGGGCAACCTGTTCCAGTGTCTCACCACCCTCATGGGGAAGAACTTCTTCCTCACTTCTAATCTAAATCTACCCTCCTTTAGTTTGGATCCATTCCCCCTTGTCCTATCACTACCCGACATCCTAAAAAGTCCTTCACCAGCTTTCTTGTAGGCCCCCTTTAGATCCTGGAAGGCCACAAGAAGGTCTCCTCACAGCCTTCTCTTCTCCAGACTGAACAAACCCAACTCTCTCAGCCTGTCTTCACAGGAGAGGTGCTCCAGCCCTCTGATTGTCCTCTCGGCCCTTCTCTGGACACGTTCCAGCACGTCCAGACCTTTCTTGTAATAGCGGATCCAGAATATATAACTATATATATATATGAATATGAATTTATATATACATGTGAATATGAATTTATATATACAAATATAACTCAGCATTTCAGATCTGTCTAGGTTCTCAAATGCAAGTTTCACTACTTGTACCCTCCTTCCTTTCAGAGTGCAAGACTTACCTCTAAGTAATGACCCCATTAAACTACTAATTCAAATCCCATTAAAATGGATAATTTCATGATTTAAACCTGTTGGTTTGGTTTTTTTAAAAAAATCATGTTATGCCAAGCAATAACCTTTTCATTCCATCCAGAAATCACAGGTTTTTCTTCATATAATGAAGCAAGATCTCACATTTTGTATTTCCTTTATGATTAGCTGTGAAAGTTTCCTGGTATAATGATAAAATGAACCAGTCAGCTTGTTGACACTTGACTGGGATTTTAGTAAATTGCATCTGCTGTAGCCTACTCTGTGGAATCAATTATTGATAATATAGGTGTGGGAGAACATTTATAAAGTGGTTTGGGATATGTTACTGCTCACACTAAGAGCTATAATGAGCATTTTAAACCATTTTAACAGTGACCTCTACAGAGATTTGATCGTTGGAATATTTGGTAACTCGATCCTGTGCTAGAATCAAAACCAAGTCCAAAGGATGAAAGGCAGGTGCCAAACCATTAAGCTACTTTACTCATCCTTCCAGCCCACATATTCTTCTAGATAATATCTGACACTCACCTATTTCTTTCCCAAAACCTAAGTCTCAAGGATACATGGCACTTTATTTTTCAGAAACACTGCCAAACAAGTAGCTAAGACCTCTCCTTCTCCCGGCTTTGACTCTTTATCTCAAAGAACATAACACTCACGCATAATGTTTTTACAGTCCCGTTGTGATCAAAAGCTATTTAGGAAGAACATTAATACCATGAAGGTTAAAGAAGGATTGCAAAGGTCCTGTGTGACCTAATCTAGGTGATCCTGCTCTGGCAGGGGGGTTGGACTAGATCTTTCAAGGTCTCTTCCAACCCCTAACATTCTGTGATTTTGTGAAAAGCCACGCAAGGTATCTTTGGGCACACATACAAACACGCTCCAGTACCTATGGCAGTAGTAGTTCAAAGCCCCAAAACCTTGATGAGCAGATTACTACCAAAAGCAATAGATCGCTGCCCAAAGCAACAGCCACGAGAGGCTGAGCAACCGGAGTGGCTGTGCAGCAGAGGCCATTTGCAATGTGCACAACCAGCTTCATTGGTCACACAAATTCACAGTCTGTTCCACATATTCTTGAGTGACATCTACTGGTGCTTTATCTATAGGCTGCCTTATTTACATATAGACCACTCATAAAGATAGTATCCATATTCTTACTGAACCACTAGGAATAACAACAACAACGAAAGCCCATCAGTTCACAATAAATATTTACAATCACAACAAAAAGTCGTTAAGACTATCTTATCTCTGAAAGGAAGGGGAGGAGGAACGAACTGCTCTGGAATGAACTGATCCTTAACTTTGCCAACTAGAGTTATGATGACAGAAAACCTCTTAAGTTTTCTTTCCTTCTGCATCTGTAAAATAACAAGCATCCTTATACACCTCAGTGAAGCAACACTAAGGTAGATTCATAGCAACTTCATGGTTTGATGATGCATACTATGCATATGCTGTGCATCTTCTCAGATCTGCATGGAAAAGGATATCCTTGATTAGTTAATAACAGTCTCTTCTTAACCCAAGTCAAAATACGGCAAGCAAATCCAATCACTTTATTGAAGCCAGCTGGCAAACTTGACTCAGAGCTCCCAGTTTCATAGGCTTCCATCCTTCTCGTTAATTCAAGTCTGAAAAGCTGAGACAAGTTAACACACAGCCAGTGCTCTAATTACTCCGCAGCCTGCGTAGAGTATGTGAGTATATGGAGTACATACACAGATACTGGTATTTCTGCCCCAGTAAAGACTGGAGAAAAAATAGGGATGATAGAGCCAATAGTCTGCTTTTAATTATGTTCTTTCTCCAAAGCTTGCAAGAAATGAAAGAAGAGAATAAGGCCCATTTCTCCATGGTCTGACTGCACATGCAGGCTGGAATCAAGGCTCTTTGTAGTTCCACTCCTAGAAAGGTGGCTGTGGCTATGTGCATATGGCATATGTTTTAAATGAAGCCTATGTATTTACACAGCAAGGGTTTGGGATCTACTCATTCCACAGTTTAACTCAGCATTTTAAAGGGTTTGTTTTGGTAACAAACCACCATGTGGGTTTTTCATAGTTTGGTGTATTATTATGTAAATTGCAGAGCTGTGGTTATAATCCTGTGCTTCTGACATCAATTACTTAATGCCTACAGAAATTACTGTACTGCCACAAACAGTGGATTATGTCTTAAAGTATGTAGTAAGCAGCAGGAGGTAATAAACTCTTCTCTTTACATTTTATTCAATTTGAAAAAAAAAAAGAGTAAACAAGGGCAGGAAAAACCACACAGCCCACACACAGTGCCATTAACAACCAAAATCTACACTTGATGCAGGTCACATTGGGCATTGCACAGTCATTCTTTAGTTGTCAATTCCTGTCTTAAGTCTTACGAAGGAAAGGAGCAGCATTACTGAAAGTAATGATGAACTTTATGAACTTTGAAAGTCCACCATTTCTTGGGGAGGTGTGATGGTGGTGGCAAGCAATAGTGTTCAATGAATGTTTAATTAGAAACAAACCATATCTTCCTATAGCAGTAATGGGATATTGACTAACTAGCCATTGTTTATGGGCTGTTTCAGATAACAGAGAAGACAGATTAACCTTCAACATATGCAATTTTAAATCTAAACATGCAGTTGTAGGAGTCTGTGATCCCACAATAAGAGAGGCACAAATCCAGAGGTTTATGTCCCTGCTCTACCCCGTCTGGATGTTGAGATTGAACTTCAGCTGCTGAAATCCAGCAATGAGTGCTCTGACCAGCAGATCATTCCTCCCAAGCCTTTGCTGTTTATGTCTAATCAACTAAATATTTATTGAAACTGGGTCTTCAGTTCCAATGTCTGCACTGAGTAGTATAGCTACCAGCTAGTAGCAGTTGTCCTACTCTCTCCATGTCAACTAACACTAAATTTAACAAACTATCATCATGCTAGAAAAGCCAGTACACTGGTGGTGAGAAGGCTGACTCGGGTTCAAAGAAAACACCGTTTTGAAAAAATATGTAATTCTATGAAAAGAGAAAAAAACCAACCACCTAGAAGTCTGAGGGAGTTACTGGGAAGTTTTCTGAAACATGAGAAATATTCAATACAAGAGTCCTTTGTAAGAAGTTAAATACCTTCTTGTTTGGGGAGCAGCACGTGTTTGCACTCGGTTTGGCTCCTACTCTGTATTAGAATTCTGCTCAGGGCAGCACTTAACTGAAAAACAAAGCTCTGAATTACAACACTGACACGATCCACATCCTAATACACCTGAGCTCAGTCTAAAGAAACACATCTTTGATAAACTTTTAAGAAACAGGACTCCTGAGGTTTTACACCGTAAGGGGAGCAATACAAATGGAAGGAAGAAAAAGACATATAAAAGATGCAACACAAGTAAATTCCTTCTGAATACAGCATTTCCCAAAAATGATGGCAGTTTCATGCATAAAACTTATGAATTATGTGTTAACAAGTCCCTGTGATTCAGCCACAGAGTGAAAATAAACATGAGAAAACACAACTTCTCTAGTTGAGAGTTTCTCTGACTCCCTAGAGCCTAAATCCTTCCCTCTCCCAGATCTCCCTGCCTTTACCTCTGATTTTGTGGGAATTATCTGCTTGTGTTTATTTCAGGTGTTATTTTCTCTTAATCTGTTGGAGTTTCCCTGAGATGCAGGTGAGCTATGCGAGAACACAGCACAGCAATTTCCAGATCATAGTTCAGTGGTTGAAGGTATTCTGCAAGCACTCAAGATATATCCCCTTTCCACTCAGAGGTGGTAATATTTATTTACAGGCAACCGAGTGACTCGTATACAATGGTAATGCCTGCCATTTCATTTAGAAGAAAGCCTCAATAAGAGGTTGCATTTCTGGTATCTCACATTCAAACGTCTCAGAAACAAATATTCAACAGAGCGTATTTCAGCTCTACAAGCTAACCAAACATTTTGCCTGTAAGTAGCTGAGCTGCCTGTATAACAAAGCAGAGTAAATTCTAAGAGAACTTTATGACTGCAAAATGGTGTACAAGAGAGCTGCAGGCTATATCATCTCCAAAAGCCAGCTGTAGTGATTTCCATTTACACCATCACGATTCCATTTTAGAGCTACCAGTTGCACACCTACAACTCCATTGATCCAAGCATTCAAATGGAAAAGGCAGAGCTTATTCTGTTTTGAAAGTTAGTTCTGCATGGCACAGAGAGCAGTGTTTATAAAACTGTATACACACCCCACACTTATAGACGCGGAATTGATATAGCCTCTGTGCTGTAGATGCAGAAGAAAAATCTAGGAAATAGTCAAAAATATCATTCCTATCCAAGACTAAGCTAACATTTTTTCACCAGCAAAAACATGGCAGCACACACATTTCCTAGTTAAAGCAGCATCTCTTTAAGGAGCCAAAGGAAATCAATGTGAGGAGAGTCAGTGGAACTGATTTCCAATGCATCGGACTGGACAATTTCATTTTTTAATCTCCAGCTTTGAATTCACTGGCCTTGCACTCCCATCACATTCACTTTTTGTCTCTCTTTCCTCATTCCCTCCATCCAGCAGAAGTGTTACAGCCCAGTTTCACCTGAATTTTCAAACTGCTAATATTATGAGAATGTAAACCAATAAGATAAGAAATATCTGATTTCAAAAGCTTGCACAACAGCTGGACAAAATCAGTATTTTTTCTTTTGCAGCAAGGGAGCAACTGACTCCACCCCTCCCAGCTCCACTCTGGTTGTCAAGGCACCATTACAGTCAAAGACATTTCTGCAATAGGGACAGGCAAGAGGGAAGGGACAAATAACAGTGTGTTTTCACATGAAATTTAGGAGGATTACTTTATCCGAAAAATTGCCCCCCTCATACTGTGCAAAGTTCCTTGTTTACTTTATATGTCAAGACAATATGATCAAAATAATAGTGATTAGGATCTAGTATGTATAGACAAATACATAAATTGATATATATCCAAGTATTGTGGTCTCATCTAATTTCAAGCTTTTCATCTAATTTCAGTTTGAGTCTGTTTCCTCTCACAATCCATGGCAGTGGGTTAGTTTTTCTATTGCTCAAAACAGTTTGTTTTTTTTTTCCAAACCAGACCACGGCTTGTCATATTCACTTAACAAATGATTCAGAGCATCCTTGTCATCATTCTTCTAAGACCTGCATATTTAATAAAGCCCGTGAAAGTACTGTCTGGAGAAGTCAAATAGCAGCAACAAGCATGAGCTATCCTGGTGGGAAAAAGAACCCTCTTGCTTTCCAAACAGACCCAACACTTTCCCATTCATTTCTGATGCAATTTGGTTGTGGTTTTCTATGGCACATGCTAAAATCATTGTGAAATCCCTGTGTATGAAAATCTTAAGCCAGAGAACTTGGAACAAGGTCCACTCAGGCTGTAACCTCTATCAAAACTCCCAAAGACTAACAGGGCAGTGTTGGGACTCCTCGAGAGCAATTTCCAGGGTTGTTCTGCCTTTGTACACTCTCCAGTTTAATTCATGTTTAATCTATGGATGGCGTCTCTGGAACTATTAATAAAAACAATAAAATGGAGGCTACTGGAACCAAGGCATCATTTAGCTCTATACATCTAAATTTGAACACTTTTATCTCACTTTTGAAATTTGACATTTTAGCCCAAACCCCTCACCACCTAAGGGCTTTAAACTGTGAAAAACATTCCAGAGGCATTTTTATTCACAACAGTTAAAGAGAGTTATATATGTCATATATAATATGTCGTGGTATATTAAAGGAGAAGATAAAAGTTTTGTTCATCAAAATCACCAAGCTGAGTTAGCTTGCCCGAGAGCAGCCTTGGATGGAAATCTGCGTAAGAAAATGAGGCCATGCAGATATTACTATTTTGTTCCTTTCTTCACTCCTTGTCAGGCTATTCTGACTAATAAAATAGCGAGTAACGTTTGTCCCGTACATTGAACAGAGATAAGAGATCTGAAATCCTCTTTTCATTAACGTTGTTGCTAACTGTTTCGAATTATCACTCTTTTACAGTTCTATAAGCAATTCACTGGGAACCTGCTATCTGATATATATCTCATAGTGGTTAAAAACCACAGGAAAGACACTTGTGAAAAATCTCTCTGGTGACTGACTAAATACAAGACGGTTTTGAGTAGCACCCAAAGTGTGGAGACTTTGGTGGAAGACAGAAGGAAACCAAGTGCCCTATTAATCAATTTTTATATGAAGCTGCTAATTTTGCATCACAAATGTGCAGTTGCTTCAGGGTGCGGTCCAACCAGAGGCTGAGTTTCCTCAGTTCCCCTTGATGAGACAGTCACTGAAGGCAGATCATCTCTCAGAATCAGATCTCCAGAAGATAAAAGCTGAGATTTACATTTAACAGAGAATCTAGTAACTATTTCATGAAGCTACCATGAAGCAGTTGTTCTTTGAGTTACCCAGAAAATATGTTTATCTGGATAATTTGAAATGTGGATGCTTATCTACGATTTGTGAGTTGCTCTGAAGTTCCATTTTCCAGAAAAATACCATTCTGTATTTAAACTGCTTCCATTGCCCTTGTTTATGTTCTTCATTTATTAGAAGAAATACAAGAGGTTTCCAAACGTGTATTGGATATTAGCCTTAAAAATTAACTATCTAGATGTTAACAACGACATTGCACACTGTGTTCAAAAAAGCATTTTGCTTCCCCAAAGAGTACGGGTTTTTTTAGTTAGAAAAAGAGCTGTGCTATGTCAAGAGTAAGTCATGAGGAAGTATCAGTCCATCATTTCAAACCAATTTTGCAGTTGCAGGAGAGGTGAACAAAGTTTCCATAGGTGAACACCCACAGAAAATTTATCCTTGTTCTTACCCTGAAATTATATTGTGTCAGACAGCTATAATTCAGGATTTTCTTTGTTTTTTTCTTTTAAAGACCAACACAAATGTAAATGTTCCAGTTTATAGCGGCAAAATTAGATGACGGATTCATTCCTGTTCCCAGTCAGCTATAATTTTTCTTTTGGGCACTGAAGACCGAGAACACTTTTTCCTTTGCAACGTAGCTCCCTCTGCCACAGTCACGCAGGTTGGGGGTGCAGAGGGGCCGTGGGGCCGGCACAGGAGCACAACCTGCCCTCTCTCTCGCCAGCCCCAGCCTCTGAAGAGGCCAACAGGCGTTAGCAGGCGGCTAGTTTATTCCCCACGGACCACTCCAGAAAAGAGTGTCTCTACTGTGTTAGCCATCAGATATATATCTGTGCTCATTTACAAGTGGAAAAAATATGAGCGTTCAAGTCCTTTTATATCCCCAAATAAATAAACAAAATGGTTCAGACAATACAATAGAATCACTACTTTCAAATGAGGTTTTTAATGAAGCCTGAATAGGTTTCCAGCCCCTATGATCAGAAAACAGTAAAATCATTGGGGATTACTGTTAAAAAGCACTTTGAAAAGAGGAAAAAAAAAAATAAATCTTAGAGCAGAGAAGGCATTTTGTATACTAGGAGCTAGCAAAGCAAGGGGCAGCAGTGAAGAAGGTGTTAAGAGGACTGAAGATAAAAAGGTGTCATTAGGAAGCTGGCTTTGGAGGAGATTACATAGAAATAAGATGCAACTTTTCTTAAAAACAAATAAGCCAACAAACCAGCTCACCCAGCCCTCTGATCAGCAAAGAAATCAGAAGTGTCAGCTTTCATCCACCTCGTACAATAAACCTAAACTCAAAAAAAATAGTTAAGTTTTGATTCAAGCCACACAAAGCTAATTTTTGCTGGCTACAGCTTCTCCTAACTAGGTGTTTTGGACTCCGAGGAACATGAGATTTTCTAAGTTGGGGAGTATTGTAGTATTGCTACTGTGTCAACTTTGAATTATGCACAGATTTTTAAATATGGATCTGTTCCTCTACTTATGATGACAGGCATATTCACATCATATAAAATTGGGGATGGGGAAAACTAAACAAAGCCAGTGAGTTCTGAATTGATCACCTAAAACATCTGCTGTATTGCTTAGGAATTGCAGCACATATGGTATATAGAAGCATCCAATATTTAGAGGCACACTACCTATGCAGAAAATCCATAAAATGTCAGAAACACCCATTTTGGCCATTTCAATCTTAACTCTGAATGTTCTTATTCTAAATAAAATGCATAAGATTATTTTTGGCTTGATTTTTTTTCTGTTTTATCATGTAGTTTGATTGGAGTTAACTCCTGCCCTAGGTCTCCTGTATGTTTCTGTACAGGACTGAGAATACTAATAGAGTTGAAAAAGACAAGAGCATAATGGAAAAGAGAAAGAAAAGTTATCATCTAAATGTGATCCTTCCTATCTCAGCCAATCTACTCCTTGCACTTACTCTGAATCTCGCTGCTACTACGGTACAATGATCACACAGCAATCCTCACACAGTATGTATTAACAACAAATCATCAACATCCATTTCTTAGCAGGATTTTACTCTGATACAACAGTCTTGCTGTATAAATCTCCGGTCTTGCCAAGAGCAAGGATGTGACATTTTCAAGAATAGCTGACCTAGGAGTGAATTAGGCACCCAAATGCCTTGTAAATGCTAACGTATTTTTGAGAACCTAGTTCTAAGAATCAAAATCTCACTAAAACGGGTCACGCTGGAGCCTCTGAATTTGCATTTAGAAATAGTAAGGCAAAATATCTCAAACGATCAAACAAAAGTATTTTTCAAATCCTACTGCCCAATTATTGGCTTTGAACTGCCATGAAGTTAAGCTATTTTGTAAGTTTGGCTTTGATTTGAGGGAGATAAGAAACGCTGGACTGTCATATCCACTCATACTACATCCCAATGGAAAAGAGAGCTACTGTGAAAAGCAGAGAAAATACCAAATGAGGTATTGGAGCCACAGAGTCATAGAAGCCATTAGGCTGAAAAGAAATTCTTCAAAAGGAAACTAGTCTAGGGAACCGAACAGGTTCAGAAAAGACAGCAGAGATCAGCTAAAACACTCTTAATTTCTCTTGGCCAGAGTTTCCAGTTCAATCTCAGCAAGAGGTAAGGGTGAACTATGAATCAACACTTAACAGAGTCTGTCTGCTAAACTTATTATTGCAGTCTCTGTTGCAGAACCTGAGACAACGGCTTTCCACCTAAAGATAAGACTAATAAAAGTGCTTGCAATCCCTCACTGCTTTGAACCTAATCCACCGGTAAAAATCAGTTATAGGTTGTGTAATTCCCTAAGTCACTCCAAAATTTACTGAATGACTCTACAAGTGATTACAAATAAACTCAACACTAATTTACTTCTTATATCATCAGACAAATTGGAAAGATCCTACTCACCCTTCTCAAACACTGCCTTTCAGAAGGAAAAAAAAAAAAAATCATTCTGGGATGGCTAAGAGGTGAATCGGATATTAGTTTTTGATAATTCCAGATCATATAAATAGAAGGCAGCAAATTACAGCACACAAAATCATGTTATCATTTACAGTAAGTTCAGTGCCCAACTAGTATTGTCCAGCTTGGCAAGATCATTATTTCTAACACTGGAATGCTAAAATACAGTATTTAATGAAACCACATCATGCACTTAATAACAGCCAGCTGTGTAACTCTGAAAATAAAAAGCTCATTTTCTTTCTTTGTGACCTAAGGTCATTGTGAATCTGAAGAGGACAAAACTCACAGCTCACATTATCTGTGCCACAAATTTATTTTCTTCTAAACAAAAAAGAGAAGTTTTGTAAGAAAAAAAATAAAAACAAAAAATCAGAGCTCTTTAAAAAGCAGATCACAAAAGCAAAAACATCGCCAAGAGCATATATAATTCTGTGAGGGCTCCCTCTTTTGGCAACAACAAAAAAGTTTCACAGACCAATACTAGATCTTATCACAAGGGGTTCCTTGCTTTCAGGACTACAAACCTCAACACAGACCAACCTTAATGTGTTTCATCTTTTAGAGAAAACCTCATCTGCACAAAAGCCTTCATTGATCAAGACAGAGGAGGCTGCTGCTCCTGCATTTTGGTGTTACTTACGCTGCTCTTATAGTCTATAGAGACTTGGAGCAAAAGAAGCCACTCAAAATTCCAAATTTCCCCCAAAGATTTTTCTGAGAGCTGAGAGTTATAAGGCCGGCCAGGAGCAGCCAGAAACAGAGGCAATTTGGTACTAGCTGGGATAAAAATCACAGGATTAGTCAAGAAAATAGGTCACAGAGGACAGGCCAAAGAACAAGTGTGAAGAATGGCTTTTTACTGATTAGTCCCTTCCTGGGAAGTGTGCCAGAAAGTACAGAGGGTCCCCAAGAAATTTCCTTTTAATACTCAGGCCAGGTAACACTGTGTAGCTTTTCCATGGAAGCTCAGGGTTAGAGTTAAGCTGTCAAATGGAAAAATATCTAGAAACTTTTTATCACTATTGGGATTGCTGGTATAAAAGCTTTTTCCTGGATACAGGGTTTCTAAAAGATGCTGATTGCTTGAGAGGGAGCACTGCCTTGAACGTGGGTTGCATTAGCAAACTTGCTACACCTGACTTCTCAGTTAACTGGGGGCTGGGATTTCCAAGGGCAATCTGTCCACTTGGGTTGTTACTACATTTTGTAGTAAAGTGGAGTTTGGGGTCAATAGGCTGAGCCTACGTGCAATGGAAGGCAAGTTCCTTAGTATTTACCAGTACCAAAACCTAGACCTAGTAATATTAAGTTGGCTTTAGATAGCAAAGAGTGAAAGGCTTTGGTTAACTTCCCTGTAATTTAAATCAGCTGATATTCTGAAACTCTGATTCTATACCATGGGAGATATTCAGTAGTTTTTGTTAAGGGTTATGGAAATTTAAAAGTTCATTATGTTACAATTCTCTCATCTAGGCCTCAAAGGCTTTTGCTTTACTGCTGTCCTGTGGGGAAACTAAGCACAGGGGTGCTGGTTAAGCGAAGTGAGGGAGAGCTCCTTCTAAACATTATAGGTATTATGGGGTCTTTCAATTTAAATACTCTGTCTACAAAAAGCAGATAATTCTGGATTTATATACATCAAGAGAATATCACGCTAACTTTTTATTAAAAATTAAAATCTTTTGAATCACAACAGAAATCAATATACTACAATTTGAGTGAAGTAGAATGATGATCCTATGGTTAAGTAATTGAAAAGAGAATTGAGTAATCTGTCATTCTCCCTGCTCTGGGCAAGTTAGCTCTGGATGTCTTAAGCATGGCATTGTAGGCTCCTAAAAATGTTAGACATCATGTCTTCAAAAGCAATTCCAGCAAGTAAGACACTATTTTGGGTACATACCTCAACACAAGTCTGTCTTTTCCATTTTGCGCATCCTGGAAGTCTGGCCTTTTTTAACATTTCAGACTGAGAAATGAGATGGTTAAAAGAACTGACCTTAAGCGTGTACTGTAAGAACTAAAGGCATGTTCACGTGATCAGATACAGTCTAACGTTACCCACCTCTAAGCTGGCAGGTGAGAAGCAACTGTGGTTGTAAAATCATATGGAAATGTGAGCATGGGAAGTAGCTGCTAACAGAGCTATAAAATGTGCACTACAGTGCTGAACTGAATCCCTCTAGCTTAGAGCAACACTAGACCTATCTGCAATTGACTTTGCAGAAGCATCCTAAGAAGTCTGAAACCTTAAATCGCTTTTCAAAATGAGACTAAACTTCCTAAAGTACTTGTGCATTGCTCTGCATAGTGTTGTGGAGGTCAAGTTCTAAATTCAAGAGCTCTTCTGTAAACTGAACCGCTCAGCTCAGCAGAAAGGGTGTTATACTTCCTTTCCTTCATTCTTTTCCTCTATTACCAGTATAAGTTTGTTCTTTCTGGGATAACATCTTGCAGTGTTGAGACACTAGACTGAGGTTTTGCGCTTTGCTGTATGTATACATATAATTTCATACATTACTGCTCGTTTACACTGTGGTAGAAATCAGGGGTGAGGTAGTCATAGTTGGATAAGCACTATGTTTTAAAACACAAGGCAACACAACTAGGGCAAAATGGATGGTGAAGACAAGCAAATCATGATGCAATTCTGTATGAAAATATATTTGTGTAAAGAGCATAGGCAAAATCTGTCCAAGCTTCAGCATAGATCCAGATAAACTCCAGAATCAGGGCTGATGCTTCTTTTCATGCCATGCCATCAGCATCTTTCTTACATCCAATTGCAGCAGCTTAGGAAGAGAAGTATTTGCCTTCATTTTGAATTTGCTTGCCTTTTGTCACAACCTTAATTTCATTGAGTTGCTGAGTTTTGTATCTTTATCAAATGCACTATTCAAGCTTCCAGAAGACATGCAGATTAGCCTTATCCTAAAGCACCTCATCTCTATTTATCCCAGGATAATTAGTCACGTAAATTAGAAGTCATTACCAAAGGCTACAAAACCCTTTAGCAAAGGCTTGTTGACAGGCTAAACATATTTAAAGTACTTTTAAGGTCTGAGGGTGGAAAGAGAGGGGTATGTGGTGGAGGGGGGGAAGAAATATCATCACAGTAAGAAGTAAATTCTGACACAGAAAATGAAGCTGCATTAATCTGTATTCATTCCCAAAGAAAGACTTACACTATTGTATGCTGCCACGGTGATATATAACAGGGGACATTTAAAATGCCAAGCCATAAAAGTGTATTTTCTTCATTACATTTTCGTTGAATGCTTTGATCTTCCCATTTTACTCTATAAGTTTGATTCATCATTACTTTCCAGTAAGAAACTGCCACATTTGATTGTGGAAAGAAGAATTCTTATCTAATTGCAATTTGTAAGCACAGGATTTAGTGTATTGTTGCCTGAAAAATGGAACTGTCTATATTATTTTCTCTGAAACTAACATCCTCAACAAATAAAAGCAACATATGATAGCTGGGCATAATTAAAGAAAAATGACACCTACTGTTACATGAATAAAGAAAATGTGTTGATGACAAGAGGGGGGGAAAAAATGTGATTTCCCTGCAGTTTTTGGTGAAACACAAAAGCATCACATTTTAGTTCTTTAACACATTTGTTCAATGAATTGGAAAAAAAAAAAAAAAGAAATCTCATCCTCCAAACCAGCCTGTAATGTACAGATATTTCCCTGCAGTCAGAGCAAAGCATGTCAGACATTTTGGATTTACTGTGTATGCACGGCAGCCCTGTCTGAGTGTCCGGACAACCAACAGTCTTTTTCAAGCAACGGCACAGAAATGAGAAAACAAGCCATGACAATCTGGGCATGTAGAAAACCTCTCTTAAAAGTTCCTATTTGCAGCTTCATTTTCAACAGCCATTTTGATCTTTTTAAGGTGTCTATATATGTGTTACACAACCAGCTTTCAAGCGACTTTCTGCTCCTTCAGACCTGTTCTTTTATTCTTCTTGCTTTTCTACCCGTCATCCTTGCTCCCACACATATGCTTATCTATTCCAGTCCCCAATATTAAACAACTCATAGAAAAAACGCTGTTAACAAAACATGTAATATTCTGTTATCATTTGGCATTTTACCATCCAAAGCTTAGAGTATTTGTCTTTTTTTTCTTTGTTTTCAGCACTGTCCTGCTTCGCCCCTCCCCACAGCATTCACATATTCATTACAGATGAATTGATAAACTAGTTTTCAACTCCATGAGGTGTGAATAGACTTATGGAAATCACCTATCTATAGCAATACTTGATAACAAATATGCAGTGATAGCTTTGAGAGATGTACTATTCCCCATTCTCAACAGTGTAAGAACAGTATAATTGGTAACTTGCTGGAGGAAATGCTATAGTGACATTAACAAGTTTTCCAGTCTGTTCTGAGATCCATTTTGCTGCAGCTACTTTCCTATTGATATGTACTCAAGAAAGTTTAAAACTGGACTGGGTATTTCAATGCGAGTTGGCAGTGCAGCTTTGACTATAAGATATATTTACAGAATCATATGTAATATACTTACAGAAAAACATAACTAGAATATGACTAGCTATTACAGAAGGACTATTTATTACTATCTACTATAATTAACTATTACTTGTAAGCAAATATATCATGAATGACAAGAAACACTATAAATCCCTAAAAAAGAAAAAAACCCAACAAATTATCTCACTTCAGTGGTTACAAATGTCTGGTCTTAAGCATTATGTCTCAAAATAGAGATAATTACTCTAAGTAGGAGCATAGTAGTTATGACTGGGTTTGTCAGATGAAAAAATAAATAAAATAGTTACACCAGAATTCAAGGTCATACTGCAGCAACAAAGGAGTCTAGCAGCTGTATGAGGGATGCAGCCAAAACCAGTTTAGGAGCCACTGGCCTTTTCTTGAGATATAAGAAATGCTCAATTCTACACGAGCCTCCAGCAAACGAGCCCTCAAAACAGCCAAATCATGGTAGAGGGTGGCCTTTGCATATCTCTCTTATGGAACAGGATCTCCACTTGGCAAGAATAAATAAGAAATGAAAATATTTTTTAGGCAAGAGCAGAATATGTTTCTCAAACATCCAGTTACTCAAATGGGTGTTTGTAACCTGTTAGGTTTGACACTAGCTACACATGAATACCAGAGCTGGAGAGAGGTCTTACTAAATTCATGTGATGACAACCATCTTCTTCAAGATGTACCCATTTGACCAATATTTCACTTATCACAAGCGTAACATCATGCTTCACCTTGATTCATTACACAGACAATTGTTCTCTGCATTGCCAACCATTAGGACAAACCCCGGTATTAGGGCAGAAGAATTCTGCTGTGTACTGTACAGTGAATATCATGTAACATCCAGGAAACTGAGCTATAAAAACCAGTCTCAATGGGGGTACTGTGCTTGCCAACCAGCACTTCTCTCTCAGCTGCCACTGAAAGCAGCTGTCATAAGTTCCTCAGCAGCCAGCATCATTGCCTGGAGGCAGAAGTACCTTTTGACCATTTCTGTATATGGAAAAGGACCAATCAGATTAGAAAACACTTACTGACATTAAGCATCCATTAGATGATCTCCCAAGGTCCCTTCTAACCTCAGTGATTCTATGAAATATTCTTTTATGCCAATAAACACAAGCAGATCTGATCAAATATTGATTTCCAGCACTCCTCTTCCCGAGGCAGCTTTCTTTCTCTACATAACATTGTGAGATAGTCAAGTGATGGGGAGGATGAGGGATGTTTTTCACTACTGTGTCTCTCTTTTGAAGCCTCAGGGGGTTCTCTACAGATTCAAGAGAAACAAAACACATATGGCTTTGAAGAGAGCTCTTTCTTAGGACTGTCAATATTGCTTTGGGTTTGAGAGGTTTTTCTCACACTGTTCAGGGAATGGATATTCTGGATGCTCCCTTCAGCACCTGAAAGATTTCACAAGCTTCTTCCCCAAATCTAAGATATTAATAAAAATAAAAGAAAGAAACAAATAAGACCATCATCAACCTCTTAGCCCAGGCAGACTTCTTTTTCCTTTAAAGGGAAAATCTCCATTTTCCTCAAGTAAATTATGTGCATTAAATTCACATGGAAGAAGTTCAGACCCTGCAGTGTTGGATAAAAACCCAACATCTGTTGTTTGGGACAAGGCACAGTCCTTGACCCACACTACTGCAAAATATTTGCGAGGCGTCAGTAGATGTTCTCCATCCAAACCGCAGAAGTAACTACTTGCCTCCTGTGACACTTCATAGGAGCGCTGCAGGGTCAGGTATCTCTTCTACAGCCAGTTCCATGGGTAAATCCTGCCTAATCTCCTCCTCTGTTACTTTCCTCCTTCTTTTTACCATCTTACTCTTCCCCTTCTACACATCAGAGTACACTGCGTGGAGACAGCAGGCTGAAACTCCTGTCATCTCAACCAATTCCTTAAGGGCAATGGCATCCTATATGTTTCATTCACTTTGCTAACTGCACAGTATTGAAACCTCAACTGAATTAGTAAGTAAAGAGCATATCCCTGGGGCTGCAGAAGACAAATACAAATTCCTACTCCAAAGGTGTACAGTTTAAAAGCAAGGCTGGGATAAGACAAGACAAAACCTAAGAAGAAGGATGAAGTATAAGCCTTCTACGTAGCTACGGCTTTTTTCTCTTGAGAAACCATAGCAGAGAAGAAGCGAAAAAAAGACACAGTCATTCCAGAAGAGCATTGTAGGGAGCAACAAGCAGAGAGGATCTCCCCTGCTCATGCAAGAGCGGGATTTCATGTTTTCCTTCTACTTCTGTAGTAAGATTTACTGGGTTGGAGAAGATTCTATTGAATTCCTGTAAAAAAACCAACCCAGACTAAATGTGACCTTCAGCAACAAGAGTGTTTTGTTTAGTCTTCAATTTCCCCTAAAAATCCCCCAAAGTACAAAGAAAGTAGTATTAGTGCAAAGCACATCACAACCATTTGGGAGAGTAGGGAAGAAAAAGGAAAACTCTCCCAATGAGCTCCTCTTTTTCAGAAGCATCTTCCTATGACCAGGAGTTATTTCTTCTGTTTTTTTTTTCGTTGCTTTTCTATATTTTACCAGATTTTTTTTCTTTTCTTGATTGCATAAAACATTTTCAGTCTGGAATAAATTTTAACTACTTCATTAAATTGTTCTAAAATACAAAGAATTTTAAAACATTCTGCTTTTATGATGTGAAAAAAACATTCTAGACCTTAATGGAGCTACTGCTGTGAAATGATAAATCAGCATGGTCAAAAAAATGAACCATAATATCTCACACTGATGTGGGAAGAACAGTTTCTGTTCTTTTATATAACTTTTAATCTATGTTAGGCAAGAAATATTAAGACTGACTTAGAGACACTGACAGGGTTTGAAAACAGATATGGTAAAGAAAACCAATTCATTATTATCCAGCAAACAGTGAAAATTCAGGGCATTTTTCAAAGTATCTGAGCATCCTCAAACTCAAAATCAAGCCAGCTGAGTACTACTGCTGTTTTGTACTTTTGAAAGTCAGTTGCCCATTTTTAGTGGAGAATGGCAAAATATATTGTGAGGGTATAGTGCAATTTAAAGTATTACAAAGACAAAATACTAAATACTAAGTACCACTTCTTACAGTACACGCCATTTCATCTGGGCATTTTTAATCAGCATGCCTCTGAGAGAACTGAGCTCAGCTCCACAATATTTAATGTCAATGGCTGCTGGTTAGCAGGGGTGGCAATTCTGCTTAGTGGGGACATCTTCTAGTGATTTAGCAGTGATTAGTGTTTCTCAGTCTCCTGCTGACTGTCGCTGCTCCTTTCTCTAACAATAGCTGCTTGCTTTCCTCAGCTCTTCTGCATGTTAAATACTTGGTTTAATGTTTTTCCAGCACCCACCTCTTCCTGCACGCCTCCTCATTTCCCAGAAAGAGCTTCGGTCCAAAGGGCCTTGGGAAGGCCCTACTGCACAATCAGACAGGCTGCAAAACTGGCCCCTGGCAGCACTGCATTACTTTGGGAGTGTTCAATCCCTTTCTCAACACATTCTGCATTTAATTCCTCCTCCCTGAACCTGTCCAGTGGCAGCAAAACACTTTGCTGCAAGTTTTCAGTTCTTTCGGTAGACACATCGTCATAGAAAGGGACTCTTCTATGACCTACTTCATCAGTTCAAGGGATTGTTCAGCGGAAACTGTCCATTTAAGAAATTCAACAGATTTTTGGTAATTTTTATTTGGTCCTTTTCTTTGAGACAGACTTATTTCTTTGTATGTTCTGCGCATTTAGTGTGCTCACACATGAAATACCAGTAAATGTATTAGCAGTGCTGAAGTCTGCTTGAATTCCAAACTGGTGATTTCAATCATGTACTTTAAACATGTAATATCATTTGACTGTCTGCTTCTTCACTTTGTTAAAACAGTGGGGGTTTTTTTGTGGGTGGAGCTGGTTAGGTGATGCTTCATTAAATTTCTAGAAAAAAAATGTCTTGCAGATTTTGATAATTAGTTTTATTTAAATATACAAACAATATAGCCTGAATAGAACCCTGATTTAGTGACCTAAAATAACAGAAACAATCCTTGTTGTTTCTTTCTTCTCACTGTAGAATAGTACTCCTTTTTCCCGCACATGGCACTTTGGGGTTATTACATCAAAGGTAGATGACACCATATCTAAAATATAAGGTATCTATTATTGGTGTTGCCATAAACTTCTTGTGTGATCTTCAGTATGTTATTAGTTTCCAATCTACAGAAAGCAGCCTCACACTGTGCTCTACCTGTTCTACACATTATATAGTTTCCTTAATAAATAAAATGACAATAATAGATAGTAGGGTATTTTTAAGTATTTTAAAGTAGAAGCGATTACAAAACACTTAGTGGTTTGGGGTTTTTTTTTACTATCACCCAGGAAACTTTAAAGGAAATCTTTGAGCAATAACTGTATTCCTGGCATCCTCTTCTTTTAGAAGAATTTGCAAATTTGTTGGTATTCAAATGGCATCCATAAAATGATCATGTATGAACACTTTTTAAAATGCAGAGAAGAAAAGATAATATTGAAAGCAGTAGAGTAATTCAGTATTTCAAAGACTGCAGCCTATGAACCCAAGACAATAAGGACTCTATAACAATGGAAGTCTACAGTGTACATAGAGTTTTGATATCAGACTTTATTTTTTAATCAGAGAATTAATTTTATCAATGTTGGTCTAAAGTAACCTTGGGCACTGTTAAGATGGCTAAAGGGGAAAGGAGCCTGGATAAAATAATTGCATATAAATCTCCAAGAAGAAATTGCATTTGATCCGAAGTACACATAGAATATATTACCACCAGGCTATTTCTAAAATACTTACTCAAAGAGACTGAACAGTAAGAATTTTCTTAGGCATAAAATGTCTATTTTTAATAAACATTTCATAAATTGTCTTTCTATTTCTTTAAAGACTGCAGGAGAAATTCTCACTTGACGTAAATGGTTCTAGATCTGCATCTTCACAAAATTACTAGAAGCAAGACCCACAAAGTCTCAGTGTTCGTATCCCTAGACTGTGAATTATGAGCAATTTCAGAATAGAAACATAAACTGATGAATCCATTCACTGTTGAAACTTGAGTTCAGCCGTACTGCTGTATTGACAGCATCTAAATTTAGGACTCAGTTTAGGAGCTTTTATTAGCTGGCTAGTCTCCCTTTTTAGTAGTGTAAAGAAAGACCAATCCAGAGGGCAATTCAGACCATGCATGTGAGGATCCCACACTGGGCAACTCTCAGCATTACACAGTCATCCTAAGGTGATCAGCCTCTTAACATACATGCCTTGGTGTGACAGGGTAGACCCCTGATTGCCAAAATTTCTCATTGTTGTTCAAGAATCTTTTTGTTGTTGTTTTTGTTTGTTTCCCCCCCCCCCGCATCTTTATAGCGAGCACATTATAATACATCTGCAAAGCTATGCTGAACTAGTGATAAATGTCCACTGGAGACTAAAGATCCTAAAGTTCAGATTAGGGTACCGCTTGGACTTCTCACTCTAAAAGCTGCAATGCCAGAACCACTGACAGTTTAAAGCATTCTTGAGACAGCAGAAATCAAGTTTCAGAAATAACTTGCTGCACTGATTTGGATAAGGTCATTAGTAATTTTTGTAAGATTTTTTGTAAGTATTCCACATTTCATAGGACTGACTGATTTCACAGACTTGGATTTTTAGCAACTAGCCATCTAGTATGAGCTAGTCATCGATGGAGGGAGAAAATCAGTTCTATAGGATGAATCTTTTGACTTCTCCCAGATAAATGTCTTAGGAGAGAGTGAATCATTTTTTAGAGGTTCCTTACACACACCAGCCATTTGAAAAGAGCCCACATTGGTGGCTTGGAGAAGGTCTCAACTATGGTTTGTCATCAGGTAGAATTAATTTCACAGTGAAGTTTGTAAAGACTGGAAGGCACATGAGGACAGCTACTTCCCTGAAGCATCTGGCTGCCGATGCTTCTTTCTGGATTAGGTATTTTAAACTTAATCTTAGTAGGAAGATTCTCAACGCAGTAGTAAAGAAAGGAGGCAAAAACTTTCATTTCTAGTTTAAGTCTCTTTAGCAAGAGATGCTATAGAATAAGAAAAATCTAAAAATAGGGAAAGCAGTTTTGAAATACTTAAACCACATTACATAAGCAGAAATAACAAGCAAAACAAGCCAGATAAATTTCAAGTGGCACTAAATATAACCTCATAAGTAATACCATTCTAGAAGGATGATTTTCTGAATCAGAAAGCCAGTTAGCATTAATGGACATAACTTCTGTGAGAGACAGCAGAAAGAAAGGAGGTTAAGGGTTGAACACATTTTGTTCTGTTTATTCTCTGAAATCCAATTAACTTCAGTTATTTGAGAAGACAAAGCTTGAAGAACACATCAGAAGAAATGTAAGAGAGAGACTCCTGAAGGAACAGGAAGAACTCTTGATACAAACATTGCCACACATCCAACAGGGCAAATTCTTTGAATTAGGCATGAAAGAAACAAGAGTCCTTCCCAACAGCCCGGAATGGAATTTTTTTTTATAATTTCTGATCTTCTCTCTGTGCCTCTAAAGTCATCACCTCCAGCAGCTTGAAATCCACCACTGCTGCCCGTGCCAGATACCTGTATTCATTAGTACAAGCATATAACAATTGCTGAGGCTCTATCTTATAGCAGCTTTCTTAGCATTGAGGTTAGGGGCTGATTTGTGTTGCACCGGCTGTACAATCAAGCAGAAAATTTGAGATGCATACACAGGTCTTGCACAACCAATTTGTTTGTGATTAAAAAAAAAAAAAAAGTGCCCCAAAATGAAGAAGGAAAAAACCAAGCTACTGTACTTGAATATAGCTGTGTTAAGAGCAAAGTTCTGTAAGCTCAGTAACTAGGAAAACTTCTGACAAAGATGTGTGCAGGCAAATCTGTCATGGTGCTTTTGCAGCTCTGGGGGAAAAACATTCACCCATATTGAGAACAAGAGAGAGAAAAATAAACTCTGACAGAATGGGCTATAACGTAACAGTTATCAGGACCATGTATGCTCAACATGTTAATATACCTGTTCCTTACAGATTATGCTGCTTACACAAGAACAAGTACAGAAAAGGGAAAAGAAAATAGTTACATCATACTGAACAGTCATAATTGACCCATGAGGGACAAACACACCACAAAAACAGACACATGTACACACATATATATAAATTCAACTTTCAGAGACAGATAAAAACCAAAACACTGCTGAACTGTAGTAGAATTAGACCTGCCTGATGGTAGTGATACTTGCACATGTATATATATAAAAAAACATCTGCGTGAAAGCAGTTCATGTGAGAAATAACAGGCACAGTGTCAATTTTCCCACGTAATTGTTGGGATGGGGAAGCTTCTTTGTATATGAAAACCCTGCAAGAAAAGGCAGGGATGAAGTGACTTCACTGTTTAGAACAGGAGTTCCAAATCATTGCTTGCAAAAGCATTCCCTCATTTTCAGCCAAAAGTTCGGTAACTCCATCATGCACTTTCAGTGTGAAAACTGATATTAACTTCAGTTGGGTCATTATACCAAGAAGAAATACTAAGAAAGGAAGTTAGGAGATACTAGACATCAGTAAAATAAAAATGGCAGAACAAAATTAATTATAATTTGTGTAGACAGTGGTATAGGTAGATAAATACCTGAAGGGAAACCATATAAATTGACAGTTTGTGCTCTTCTAAAGTCAGTAGGATTTCAGTATTACTAGGCCATCTATCACTTCCCAAACTGTAAGTCTGAAGGAGAACTTTCTTTTTGTAGACATGTTTCAAAAATGGCAGTCTGTCAAGTCTGTCAGTATATATGGGATCCATCTCAGTTACTTATCTTCAAAGGATACACATTAAAGCTAAACTTATCAACTAGGATTCCTCAGAAATAAGAGAAACAGGTGCCTCCAAAGGAGAGTCTCACGTATTGCAAACCCCAAGTTTAGGGGAGAGTATATATGCCTTTTTCTTCTTCATCCATTACTGAAGAAATCTAAACAATGCGCTTGAGTTATATGCTTAACTCTGATAAAGTTAGGTGAGAAGAATTCTTTGCAGAAAGACAACAGATTAGCATGTTCTCCTTGAGCGTCAGATAGGTTTCAGAAATGAACCTGGCTGAGGAAGGGAATGGAGAATTGGAACCCTACAGTGCTAGACAGAGTGTCAACAAAATTGGCAATAGCTGAAAGGTATGAAATCAGCTCTCCATCTCATAGCTGTCCATGCAGTTCTCTATTCCCTGTAGTGCTGCTTCTCTTTCTCCCTCATCTGGTTGATTTGGGATTAAAATATGAAAGCAACTAGCAGAGAGAAGTTTTATTAAACAGTTGCTGTAGAGGATGGCTTTGAGCTACCTCCTGTTACTTTGAAAGATAGGATGCTAATAAATCTAGTACTGAGCAATGGCAACAACACTCAGTGTTAGTCCTGGTCTTGCCCTGTTTGCTTGCCCTGTGAGAAAGATGAATGACTGTCATGCCTCACATGAGAATCATAAATAGCCTGGTATCAGGAAATGAATTCAGTGCTTATGGGGCACCAGTGCCAGTGAAAACATTTGTTGAGAGTATGCCAACGAGCTCTGGCTTGCCTGTGAAAACTACCAAGTTTTCTTTTCTCACATCAGTCCTCTTAGTAAAGAGGCCTTTGGAGTTACATGCACATCAGTACGAGCACTGTGAGGGAAGCAGAGCCTGGTATTAGTTGGAAAGAAGTTTACCATGCTTCTCTACATTATTTTCTGAGCCTTTGGTTGTAGTAGCGAAAAAAAAAAAAAAAAAAAATTCTATTTATTCTGTTTCTAAGAAATTGGAGATTTCACAGGAAGAGTAGATAGAACTGAAAAACTGTACAGCACTAAAACTAGGAATGAAAACAGGATTTCTCTAAATAGCCTGGGCCAAGATCATCAATCTAGACAGGGCAACATTCTTTAATGAGGGATTTGTGGGCACAATAAAATAAACAATATGGGTGGCAACTTGCAGCATCAGTTATCTGGATGCAACTGTATTTGTGGAGAATCCTTTCAAAATCAAAACATCTCTCCAAATAAATTTTCATTGTTGGTTATATACCTGTCTGAAAGGAAATAAAAAGTACTCAAAATTACAAATATCAATTGTTGAAGCATTTAACAGTATGGAGAGCCAACACACCTTGTCCTTAAAAATCCAGAAAAAGAAAAACAGTACTTCTGAAATCTATTTGTCTGGTGATAACACCCTGCCACAGCACTGTCACTGTGTCCTGGGTTTGACCAGCTGGGAATGTCATGTGAGGAGACTTCTATAGTGGAATCAGGAGTCCCTGGTATGGTCATTTTCTGATGTCTACATAAATAAACTGGTCTGCTAAACTCCTGACTCCAGAGCTTCTACAGATTTGAGCTGGGTCTCCCAAAAGTGAGTGGTTAGTAGCATAGACAAGCATTGCGTTTCCACTGCATACCCTGGAGTATTTCTAGTCCTGTTTTTGCTGTGAAAAACACAGTCCAGACTCAGACTCTATTCTAACTGCCCTGAGTTAAACTGTGCTGAAAATTTCTGGGCTTCTTGGAGTCTGTGGACAGACCATCCAATCAGACAGAATTTGGAGCCAAATTTTCTGCCAGCTTAACACCGTTAGTGTTGGTGGAGTTGTGCCAGCAGAGAATTTGGCCCTTGAACTTGGAGTCAGTTGTCTGAAAACCTGTCCATTTCTAAGCAACCACAGAATGCGCTGCTGAGGGCACACAGAGACTAAAGCAAATAAGAAGCTTTTTTTTTTTTTTTTTTTTTTAAATCCATGTGAGTACTTTTGGTCTGCCACCAAAAAATAAATAGCGCCTTCAGCTTTCCACCATCTGCAGTACCTGTAATTGCAGAGTCCAGATTCCAAAGGGGCCTGCAGGCTGAAACTGGTTTTGCTTTAGGTTTTTAGATCTTACAAACACTCCACCTCATGTGATGTAACGGAGGTTTTTCAAGACCTTTTCAAGGTTTAACCGTCTCCCAGTATATGTACAATTCATTCCACTAACCTGAATCCAAACACTGTCTCTAATATGGTCTGCCTATCTTTTTCCTGTCATTTGTTAGTGATCTGGAGAGATTTTTCCACTGTATTCTTTTCCCCTACTGTTCCCTTTTTTGCTTGCTGACAATAATTGTAAGTTGTTCAGGACACAAAAAAAGCGGATATTAAATAGACTGTATATTATTAAAGATGCTGTCATAGGCTTCAGTCCTGAACCAGCAGTCTGCCTAATACATATTTGCCTTCCTTTGGCACATAAACATAGTCATTATTCCTGACAAAACAAAAGAAGGAGGGGGGGAGGGGGGAGAATTGTAGCTATTTAGTAATAATTTAAGGTTTTCATTTATTTCCTTGCAATGCAATAATGTACATGCATCTGTGTAATTGTTTTTTCCTATGTATTCTGGTTGAAATGCATCCTACTTCTTAGATTCATGACAATGAAACATTTATACCCCGTATTCTGGGATTAATTTATATTGATTGTTTCATATTATGTTATTAATATTAACATGCCACTCCTCCCCTTTAATTGTCCTTTTCTCTTCGTAATAATAGCTACTGTGAAAGAATCCAATTTGCTGGAAATTCTGCACAAATTTTTTTTGTCCTATCCCAGTCCAAGGATGCTGGGCCAACTCTTCAGGTGGTATAGCATTAGCTGATTTATACCAGCTAAAGGTCTCATATCTCATTTCAAACTGTGTTTCACTTCACCTTGCAGGCTTTTGGGATGATCTGTCAACTTGATCGCTTCCATTCGTGAAGTTGTGATATTCCTTCTTTTTCCCCTTGTTGGCTGAAGTTAGGTGTATATATAACCTATCCAGGATGTTTAATTCTGTAAAGATCTTTGATCTGATGCACAGTGAAAGCCTCCTCTTTATTGGCATCACGCTGTATTTGCTGCTTACTGCTTTGTTTTTAGAAATGTTTGCTGATCACTGTTGAATGCAATTCTGACTGGAATAAAATTAATTGGATTGGAATTGAATTGCTGGGATTGAATGTTGTTTTACCGCTCAGCTCTATTTTCTACAAAATGTGAAAAAGACAAGACCCTCTGGTGAAGTTCTACTGGAACAGCAGGATTAAACTAAACCAAATTGGGCACAAACTCTAACTGCAGAGCTTTGGAGTCCAGAGATACTCTTAGATAAAACATCTCCAATCAACTTAATAACACATCAGTTGAGGAAAGATCTCGTGTCATGTTCCAAGGGCAAGAAATCAGAGTATTCTGAGTTTGTATATAGATAATACAGAGGCTCGGATATTGGTTTCATTTCTCTCTGATCCAGGAAATGGAATTCACATCTTAGGCATACAAAGCACCAGATAATACCATCATAGTCCTTTGCTTCTAGGTAGTATATATCCTCAAATGATGTGAAAATATATTACACGTAGCGAACTGCACAACAATTCTGTAAAGCATAAAGGTATGAGTTGATTATCAGACAGGAATAGTATTCCAGACGTTATAAATATTGCTTTACCTCCTGCAATAAGTTCTGGTCACTGTATCTCAAAGAGTGTTAACTGTTTGAAACAGATGAAACACGTGTTGTGGACATATAGCTCTGTATTAGCAGAGCATATATCAAAGACTGGGGCCACCTGATTTAAAGAGAAAAAAAGAACACAGACAGTAAGTAATGATACTGAAGAATGAAGCTGACTGCCATTTACCACTACTAAATGGTGGGATACAAGGGTAGTTCAATGAAACAGAAGGGCTTAACATTTAAAACATTACATTAAGAATTCTTACAACAGCTGATACATACTAGCAGAAATCAGTAAAGGAAATTTTTTTTTTTCTTTTTTTTCTGTATGTCTAATGAGAATATTCAGGTTTACTGTCGAGTAGAAAGAAGTAGTGGAATTAACTCTTACACTTTAAGTAAGACTTTACCATTTTCTAATATTTTTAGGGAGAAATTTGGCTGCAGTTATGTTATTCCACAACTGCCTAGGTCGGGAATTCTCAATGATCTGTTTGTTACAGCTCATTACTGGTTACAGGGTGAAGTGAACCTTTGATCTGTTTTGGTGTGGTTACTGTTTTATAAATGGTTGGTGTAAGGTAAGAGTGATATACCTAAGATGACAGAGAAAATCAGTTAGACAACTGGGAGCAGATCCCGGGAGACTGTCTCTCAGGTCCAATAGCTAAGAAGCTGACACTAGTCACTTCTCACTTCTGTAAATAAAGGAGCCAAGACCTCTTTAACAGAGAAAGGAAAAAAAAAAAAAGCACGTTACCTTTGGAAGGAGGCAGCATTTATTACCTGAATATACCTATATTCTCTTAAATTACTGCACTGCTTGTTAGAGTTCAAGATTAGATACAAGATACTGATTTAAACACTGATACAAGATAGCATAGTAATGGTTTGGCAGACAAAGTGGTTTAGGCTCATTCAGTGAAACAAGCTGTTAAAACCACATCTCTTTCCTGCATTGGTGACAGAAAGGTACTTTCTGCAACCTCAGCATCTGCTATTACTACCTCCTGTCCTCAGAAAATAAACTGTCCTTGCTTGTCTGGTGACGCCACCTACTCCTTGCTTCTTGGCCTGATCCCTAAAACATATTCTCCCAACTCCACACTGAAAGAGAACGGTCATGCTAGCTTCCTGCTCTAGACTCTACTCCTAGACTTGCCAAGGCCTCTAAAGTAACCCTTGATGCTACTCAGTCTCTAAACCTATACATGAAGAATCTATGCATGAATGAAATAATATCAGTTTATTTTTAAATGTGTAGGATTTCAGAAATATTAGCAAATACTAATTTTTGAGAATACCAGCTAATACCCCTTCTGGTGACTAGCCACCAAATAATTAGCAACTTGATCTTCTGCCCAGGATGAACAGAGGTTCAGACCAAATCCATGTTTTCTAGACACCACTGGTTTCTCAAGTTACAGAAGTTTCTGCCAAGAAGTAATGAGAGAAGGAATACACAGAGATATGCCACAAACTAATTTTCTATTTGAAATGCATTAAGCCTAAATCAGGACACATTTCATATGTCTCAGACCTTTCGGGATATTAGAAGAGTCACTGGTGTACTTTACCACCTTCATGTCACCTCCAGCGCCATCAGCAATCCTCTCCAAATCTAAAGCATCTGCTTTCATTTCTGATCAACATCAGGAAGGAATGCATCCCCTATGAATAGCTGAATTTGACTTGAGCATAAACTTCACTATCAGCCTCATAGCATATAATTCACCTGGTAAATTATATTCTGCCTTAGTACTGCAGAGGTCACTGTTAGGGGTTCGAGCAAGAGTGAAAGCCGCATGAAACTCCAAGGCATCAGGTGCAGACTAGTGAGATGTTCAAGTAGAATGTTAAATAAATTTTGATTTTAATGAAGGAATAAACAGAATGAACTGTTAAACATTTAAAAAAAAAAAAAGTGTCATTCACTGTCATTTCATTGTCCAAAGGCTACTAGTATCTTGAGTACAGTTTCTGAGAAAGCAAGTCAACGTATCTTTCTAAGCATTGCTCTCTGTATGCATCAAAATTTACGTTGTTTTCACCATATTTATGCAAAACTCTTTTTTTTAAATTATTACCATGAAAACTAGTGTTTAAATAAGCAATTCAATCTCTATGTGCAAATCCACTGCATGTCTGTTTGATCTGAAGACAAACTGATGTGTCCAATCTACTGAAAGTAAATCTGTGACATTAATATTCACAGCCCATTTAAACAAAGCTTCACAAAATAATTTGAGTAGTTACTGAAAAAAAATACTGTTTTCAAGCGTACTTTCGAGTTTCAATGTCTGGTGCATGGTCTTTTCTCAGATATATGAAACATCTTTCATAGGGATAGATTACAAAAGGGTTTTGGACAATAAGATGCAAAGAACACAGTACCCTTACCAGTAGATTGAAATATCTCATCCATGTGTACAGTTCATGTAAAGCCAAACTAAGGCTGATGTAGAGAGCCTTATACATTCATTGCCAGTTCTGTACCTGACTTTATACATAGTTTTTAGTCTCTGTAAGACTGACAAGTGTTTATTTTTCTTAGCTCAGCATTCATGCATGCAGATACAGGCTCACACATTCAATCTCTTATCCATCCTTCAATTTTTTGAAAAGACTCAAAAAAAGCAAAATATGCTGATATAACTTCACTTCGTTTGCTTCTGAAATGGTTTTAGTCATCAGGGTGTAGGCTGCTGTTTACATTAGATGACTGTCTCCTGGGTAAAGAGCTACCTGAAGGAATGGAGCTTTGGGGAGAACTGCTTTTCCTGTGTGAATTCAGATTTTGCTTATGAATTCCCAACTCCCAAGCTTCACAGCTTGTACACCATTGAAAGGGAAAAGAAAAAAATACAATTAGAAGATAAAATATGCATCAGCATAAGAGCTGAACAGGATAGCGCAGGAACATTTTTGTTAACCTTTTTCTTTTGTAGCAGCTTCCTCATGGCTGTGGGGCTTTTCGTGGCCAAGCAATGTTTAGTCTCAGCTCAGCTTAAGTCTTCAGAGTAAAGCAAGAGTCAGGCACTAACAAGCACATGTGAAGCTCAGTGAAGTACCAAAAGAAACACCAGTGCTGCAGGTTTTGCTATAACATTTGTCACTCTGTTTTTTCTGTGTTTTTATTTTATGTTCTGGCTATTTCCAGTTCCTACAAGCAACCCATGAAGGCCCTTTGGAGGCCTTCAGGAAGCCCCATCCCATGGTGGAGACTGGAACAGCTACCAGTGTGACTTAAGGTGGAATCCCATCAGGATCAGGGATTCATTCCAATAACAATCCCCTGAGCATTTGCCACTGGGCACTGCTGGAGTAAGAAGCTGGAATGCACAGACCTGTGGTCTCCTCCAGAATGGATATTATTTCATTATTTACTTTTAACCCTGATATTTGCCTAGACACATGGAAGTACAAGAAGTGGGCTGATGTTTCTCACGGAATCTGGGAGTTTAGCACACGGTCATCAGGCACAGCCCTGTATAACTAATCTTACTAACATTACCCTTACTATATGTGTTAAAGAAGAGACAGTTACACATATCTAAAAACTGAGGGAAGCAAGGTATCCATTTATCCACGCCCTGACTAATAATGCCATGCACTTGTCTGTTGCTCAAGTACCTGTTATATACGTGGTGACATCAGCATTAGAGGCCCATGGGAGCATTACTGATGCCCACATAAGCAATTTCTTTTTAAAGAAATCAAGCCTTCAAATAACGATATTGAACTGTTCTTATTTAGTCACATCTGTAAGGTTTTACTCCTGCACTGCTTAGTTATTAACATGCTGTGTTTATCTCTGAGTACCAAACTCCTTTCTGTCCAAAAAATGATATTGAAAATGCATAAAAGCAACATACTGTGAATAAACAGCTTATCTTGGGGGAGAAAGATAAAATTCACAATACTAAAAATGGGGAAAACCTTCTTCACTGTTGAATTTACCATTTATAGATTAATCTGTCCATTGTGCTCCTATGAAAAGCTTTTCTGGCATTCCACTCAGAAAAACAAAATCTACATTTAAATGAATGTAAGAGTGTACTACAGCAGGAGCCTGTCAGACTGTTTTATACCTCATTGCTATAATGTAATGTTATTGATGCAACCTAGATTATGTTTGAGAAATGAGATAGCGCAAATTCGCTCGCATACATCAACCAACGTGGCACAAAATATTAGGCTACAACATTATGTAGTTCTGAAACTATTATATGACCTCAAAGTTCCCTAAAAGGCTTCAAATTGACATAGACTAAGAATTTGCTCAGGGTATGTTTTCAAAGGGAATAGCTGTTGCTTGTTTATGGCTTAAACATTATACTATGCCAGTAATAAAATACCAGTGATGCATGCAAATGGAAAATCGTGCTGCTGTTTGTGGCAAAAAGCTTAATTCCTTTGGAAGAAACCAAGTCCCTGGATAAAAAGCGTATCTCAGCCACCTGACTGACACACAGACATTTCAGTACAGTTTTATTGTATACTAGGGCTAGGAAAATCTAATAATACCCTGCTTTTTTCCCTAAGATTCAGCAGGTAAAAGCTCTGATTGAATTTCATCTTGATTTCATTAAATATTCATAAAGGCCAATTAGAAGGGCAGCTAAGTAGGCCACAAGGCCCCCTTCCATCATTCTGTCAAAGGCAGTCCATCAGACAGTCCTGTTTGCATTAGGGCCTGGTAGTCAATATCTTCATTCAATCTTTATGTAGTATCCCTCTAAATCACTGTTCCATCCCACTTTATGGCTTTTATGGACAGACAAGGGGGAAAAAAATCTAATAATTCTGAAGGCAAGATGCTTACTCGGTAGAAAGCAAAATGCAAATGAGAAAAAACATCCTCAATCAAATGTTGGAATGAAAATCTTTTCTTTAATGAGCAATGACATTGGTAGAGCACTGATTACATTGAAGAAAAACTGTTTAAAATTCATAATCAATCAAGCAAGTTTATTTTAACCTTTCATGACTAAACCGCTGGGTTACAGTTTAATTTATTGATGGTGCTTATCTCTCCCTCCAACCACTAATTTTAAAATTACAACCCATATAGAATATGCTGAGTTGAGTCACGAAAATATATACTGATGTTTATATTCAAAGAAACCTATTAGCTCTGCCTGTTTCCCTTTAAAGATTCAGTGGCCTTTCTATACATGCCATGTTATATATATTTGCAGTTTATGCAGCTGAAATACATTAACTCCACTGCTGCCTTGCTGGACTGAGGCATCATAGCAGATTTCATTTCCAGGTCTGTTTGTCAGACAGAGCTGAGCAGATGCTCTTTTATTTTTTCTGTAGACAAGCCTAAGGTAGTGCTTCCTCATGCCACCAGCTACCCACATGTAGGAATGAGCTCAGAGGGCATTGTCTTTCTTCAGACTTCATTGCCATGCAACTTGGAAATGCTGCAGACAGCCTTTTTTTTCTGTGGGATTTCTAAATTTGTCTATAGCAGTTGTCATGAAAACAAATTAAAAAAATATTTCCACTGCTAATGACTCTTTCCAGAAGGACTTAAGGAATGCTGTGGGTTATAGCAAAGTAAGAGGATTGGTTTACATCTTGTTTGAATCAATCATCTTTGCTTGAATTGCTGTTACATACAAAGCCAAAGTGTCTTCCCAGTATGTTTTTAAAACACTTTGAAGCTCTCCCTTACATTTCCTGAACATAATGATGTAACTTTTCATCCTAACAAAGTCTATGAAAATGTAAGTTTCATCACTATGTGTTTAAAAGGATATTACTGTAAATTCCAGAGACCTGATGGGAACAAACCCCACCAATTTCTAAAGGCTGTGTTCTTGCAGGATAAACCACATCTGTTTATTCACCATCATTCTTTGTAGTAGGTGGAGTTTTTACTACAGCAAACTGTAGCTACTTTCCTGTATAGCAAATACATGTTTCCTTCTTACAGTATTACTCATGTGCTCAGTTAAATAAGCTTCATCTAATCCTCAATTAATATTTTCTTTATTTTTTTTTAAAGTATTTAATTTCTAAGTACCTACTTCTTTTAATGAAATTAAATAAAAAAAAAAGAAACTGAAGGAAGAATGTCACTGGACATCATTATCAAGTATGGGAAACAATTGTATATCTTTTTATAGAGCTTCACCTGACTACACTTGCTGATCTAAAAGAAATTGCCATGAAGATAAATATATTTTTGAATAGTCCTCCTTTATTTTCTTAGTAACACACTAGATGATTGAAATATATTCTCAGTATTCTTGACGTTATAAAATTGTCATAGCATTTAGTTTACTCCATTTTGAACAGAGAGTGGAACAGTCATTTCTACCCAGCTATCTGTCCTTTTCAGCAGCATCTCCCAGATCCAGGTGCGCATCCTGGCCACGTCCGGACTTTGTGTCTGGGCAAGGACTGGTGCACAAGTGCCCTCTATTCCACCCACAGCTCTAGTTAATCCTGCAGGCACTACTGTGTTTGCCTTAACAAAATGTCTTGTCTTGTGAGTAAATCACACCGAAAGGCTGCAACAGCTGCAGCACATCAGACAAAGGGAAGATGTTTATCTCTGCAAAGAGTTTGATATGCCCTCCATAGGCCGCTAGAATGACAGAGTACTTAAAACATTTGGGTATCATTTTAACTGAGTATACATTTTCTACCTGGTCTCTGTTCCCTTTCTTAAATCTTAGTCCAGTTTCAGTATCAGTTAATTTGAAAAACAACAGGAATAAACCACGGAGAAGCTACTTTAAGCAGACTTCTTTAAGATAATCTACTCTATTGTGCATTCCTGACCATAAACTGCTGGCATTAACCATAAACCATCCTAATCACTGTTGGAACTATGCTTCTGTTGCTTTCTTAAACTGTGAACAGAGAAAATCCCTGACCTGTAAAAAAAAACAAGAAAAATGTCAAATGGCTCAGTTTGCAGCTTGTGTTCAAATGATTATTTAAAGACTCCATTCTGAAAAATTTAAAGCTTAAGTAAACTACTTCTTTCCATTCCTCCCCCTCCATGTTAAGAAAAAACATGTCATATATTCACTTCTCACTTGTATTTGCTACAATGGCAGCCAAAAAAACCCAACAGGATGTTTGGAACCAGCAGAAAAGCTGTTGTGTACAAGCCAGAATGATTTTGCTGCTATACACACCCTTGTGAAAATGATTTTTTTGAGTAGTGTTTTTGGTGTCCACATCCTAAGAAGGGCATAGCAGAATATGAGAAGGTAAAGAGAAGGTTGCAAAGAAGCAAAATGATGGAGGAGCTGCCTAATGAGGAGATTTTGAAAATGATGGAACTTGTCCACTTGGGGAGAAGGCTGTGAAGTGTGATAGAGGTTTACAAAATCCTAGATGTAGGGGGTAGGATGAATTCAGAAAACAGAGCTGTAAATCACCAAAGCTCACAGTTGAAACCAGATGCCATCATTCTTACTGAAACTACCAGAACACAGAGTTAAACCAGATAAAAGTATAGTTTTTAAACAACAGGTGCTGAACTTCTGAAATTTGTTGCCATAGGAGGCCGTGGAGGCAGATAGTATTGGCAAGTTCAAAGAGAGATTAGATGATTCAGGGACAGCAGGTCCATAAACAGATCCTAAAGGGAATAAGCAGGGATGTATCCTCTAATATTCCTAATCCAGTGCTGGTGGCAGCCAAGGGGTTGAGAAGGGAAGGGACTGCAAGTAGTGGCCAGGCTCATTCACTCTCTTTACACAGCATCTCTCGCTGCCACTGTAGGAGACGGTACACTGAGGTAGGCAGAGCACTGTCTGACTCAGTGGGGCATTTCTGATGGTTGAATATTGTTCTGCAAAAGTGAATATGCTCTGAAAGATGTGCAGATTGCACCTTTACATGGTAGGTTTATTAAAACAAAAAGGAAAGTTGAGCAAAAAAAAAGTAATATGACACGTTTCTAGAGGTTACAAAGAAAGTATACTGGAGTCTGTTATAGTGCAAAAGACCCTGAGATGCCAGGGACCAGTGATAAGAGGAATGAAAACCAGAAATACAGCGGGGAAATGGTTGTCACAGGGCTGAAAGGGTGGTAGATATCCAGCTGCAGATGGAAGTGCATGAATCATTTGTGGCCTTAGCTCTGCTTGTCTGTTAAATGAGGTTTATGCTATTTATCCTGACAGAAAACACAGAGCTTAATTTGTTATGTTTCAAAGAATTTTGTAGAAGCTGAAATGCAAATTGCTGTGAGATGGATCCAAAATATGCATAACTCAATAGGGCACTTTTCAATAATTTCCAAGAGTTTGGTTGCTGCCCTGTAAAAGCTAGTTCTTACTGCTGAACACCAGCTTTGACAGCAAACCACTGAATAGTAACGTTTGTTTTGTAAAGCACGTTCTCATCATCTTCTGAACGTAAACAGGGATGGATGATCTTTTAAGTTCCTAACAGCTGTAGCCTAACTGAAAATGGAAGTCATTTCCCCTTCCACAGCACATTGATATAGTCACAACCCTAGTTCATCAAGAAAAGAAAAAGGTGGCTTCTTTTTGGGGTAAAGAGAGCTATTTATATGGAAAAGCTATTCTTAGTCTCATAAAGATGAAATCTGTTGAGGAACGGGCCTTAGCGGTTTTTGTTAGCTTTTAGATATGGTGCTGATCTCAATGAGAAGAGTCAGAAGAATCTGTAGGATTCTTTCTTTCTCTTTAGGAATACATTTTTTATGTCCATATTTCTGCATTTTTTCACATTTTTTTTGTTCTGGATACACACAATTACTTCCCATTACACAGCCTAGATACACCAAGAGAGAAATAGGAATGTTTCATTTTATCCTCCAACAGCAAATGTAATCATGTTCCCTTGCTGATTTGTGTTTGGAAATTACCATTCTAATCCAATAGTTTAATTTTATTATACCCTTCAGTCTAACAGACCAGGCAGAGAATGTGTAATCACAAACAAAGGGCCAAATCCTGCTTGCCATACTAATGGGAGTAGTCCCACTGATTATAATAGGACTACACGCAAGCCTTACCCTTAACTAATGTGAAATAAGATAAACACACTCAGACTCTGCTGTAGGGTTTTCTTGGAGCTTTTCTTAAGGCATATTACTGAGTTTTTCAAACACAGTCTAATGTAGTGGTTAAAGTACAACCAAAGTGAAAAAAAACCTCTTCTTCATTGGAAAGTGCAGACATTATGATATTTAGCTTATGCTGAGATAAAAAGGCTCAAATGCTTCTAGCTATTTGGAAGAGAGTATTTATATATAGGTATTTGAAGTGTTTAAGTATATTTTAGCATCATTTTGCAAAAGAAGCCATGTGATTTTTCAAGTTTAAACCCACAGACGTTGCCACTTTTTGCTTTTTAACGGGATTATTTGCAAATCAGAGTGGTGATGGGGAGAGGGGGAAATCATCAGTTCATGAGTTCTTCTTTATGCTCACACTTTGTCTGTGAAGTGGTGCTCAGCCCATACCAAGGTCCCTCTGACGTGTACCCATAGCAGGTCACACATGTGTCTAAAAAAATAAGTACTGGGGGAAATCATCTTGTTTTTTTTCTCAGCTTCCAAACCCGTATTTGTCTAATATTCTCAAACCTTCTTAGTTGAGGCTTCAAGGTAAATGAAGCCCAATTTGTAAAGCTTAGCTGAGACTTATAAAAGAAATCAGGAAGGAAACTTGCAGAGAGAGGTGTTAAATAATTGCAATATAGGACAAAGAAAGAGCTATTAAGTGAAAAATAAGTTCTGAAAAACCACAGTGCAGCTACACTATCTGTATAAGCAGTATACATATAACCAATGCCAGGCTATTAATAACTTACTTTAAAATAATCTAATTGATTCCCACCCCCTACTGCCTGTATAACCAAGATGGAAATATTTGGAATACAATTTATGGCAGAAAAGAAATAGAGAAAGGGAGGAGGAAGGTTTGCCTGCTTGTTTGGGTTTTTTTTGTTCCCCCAGAAATAGTTAGTTCTCAGTTGTGTTTCAGGACCTAGCTAGCTTGGCATAAAAATAAAACTTTTCAATCCTTTAACATCATATTGTGTATTTCTGTCAGCTGAGCAATCTCTTTATCCAGTTCTCTGATTTAGTATACTACAAACCACATAGAGCTTTAAAGCCACCATACTTATACATTATCAGGTCATATGTGCACATTTTGCTTTTTATTCTTGACTAAATGTTATTTACACAGAACATCTTTCCTTGAACTCATAAAAATGTCTAACTGACTATGTTTCTGATATACAAGAGTCAGTCAATATAAAAGATGCAGAATAAATTGATGACCAAAACTTGACTTTTCCGAGCCATCATCAGCAGTGTAATAAAAATGATTCAAACACTCAGCATGAGTCATACTGGCAATTTGATGGGATCATTGTTTCCCAAGGAGGAAGTCCATGTAGAAGCCTCTGTGTTATTCACTACAGCACTCTGCTTTTATAATAAAAGCAACACAAAGTTACTAAGTACCACAGCTTGTTAGAAATCAATTCTTGCCCCAAAATACCACTCCCAAAACATCCATGCTGTTCAGTCTTTCTAAGAAAGCCAGAGGATCCAAACAGCCTTGGAGCACATCTCTCAAAGGTGTGGGGGGAGGAATCCAAGGTACTTCAGATAACATAAATATTTCCCAAAACCAAGCTTCCTTTCTAGAAAATACTCTGCCAATAGCTCCCTCTCTTCTACGCAGCTTTAGATCCGCTCATCCCAAGATCAGGTTAAGGAGGACAACCTCTCGTAATTGAATTTCTGGACCTTATTTATGAGTTTAGTCACCCTAAGCAACCTATACAGCTAAGGAGGAGAGACAGATACCTCCAGAAAGCATTTGAGCTGACCTAAGATAAAATTCACTCTGGAAGTGCCTTTTTCTTCAGTGATTACTGAGAAAGCCCCAGATCAAGCTGCTTGTTTGGAGCAAATCTCAGGAAATCTCAGGAAAAAAAGGCTCAGTTAGGGCTGTAGACATTTACAGAGGCAGATCAGTATCTTAATCCAAACTAGAAAGGTGGTAGATATCACAGCTCACTTAATAATATGTACTCCCATTTTGCACTCATGTTCTGTAAAGAAAGTCAAAGCACGCAAAGGACTTCAGATCATCTGTGAAGATGCATGACAAAACCAGTTTAAACTGACTTCCTTTCTTCCATTCTCAAAAGATAACAACACAGGAAAGCTTCTCATTTAACTATTTCTATTCATAGTTGTTCATCTATAAATAGCAACCTGGGAAATACATTATGCAATGTAATAACCCCAGTATGGCATTGGTGATGTGGGTAAGAAGAGCTTGAGTCCTGGATGCCTCCATGGGGCTCCTCATCACAAGCCACTTATGTTAGGGAAATTGTGCTTGTAGCATGTATCAGCTGTTTGAACACATAACAACACATGGTATCAATTCTGTTCAAAAGACAATATACAAAATCGCTGATCACTTCCCCAATTCCCAAACTCAGATACCGAGATTAATGACATTTTAGCCCAGAAGTGATCTGTTACAAAAAATAAAAATAAATAAAAAAATTAACTAATGTTTTCAAGTTTCTGGCCTTTCCTGTCTTTCTGGATAACCAGATACAGTACAACAAACTTCTTCTTTACCTTGAAAAGGCAAGAATTCGAACTGCCATAGAAGGCAGCCCACAGACTTTTCCGCACATGGATGTAATTCTCCCAAGAGGTCACATGGAGGGTTTTCTTGACACAGAAGCTTTGAAGCTGAAATACAAACTAAAGGAGACCAAGAACCATCAGGACTTAAGCATCTGAGTCTTCTCCCTAAAACAGGATCTGGAAAGTCACCAGGAATGCTATGAAGTAATTGAATCCTTCTTTCTTTTAATATACGAAGGAAACGATGCGAGACCAAACACCTTAAGAAGGAACATTGAAGTGCATCCAAGGCACATGCTGAAAAAGCATATTTAAAAAAAAACAAACAAAAACAATCAAGTAGGTTTTCATATGGAGTCATGATAAAGACTGGGCCAAAAAGATACCAAATGAGGACAAAGTTGCCTGAGCCCTCACCAGCTGCTGCAAGAGAAGAACCAGCAGATCCGTGGAAGCAGGACAAACAAGCAATGAATGCAGGCTCAGGAGGAGAGAGCCTGGCAACTGAAAGACAAAATGGAAAGGCAATGGATGAAGAAAGGATTGAGACATCCAGGGCCTCCAATCCTATTCCAAGGATTTCAAGCTTCAAGTCAGTTCTTATACAGGAAGCTACAGGGAGTTAGTTAGATGGAGTTAGTACTCTTCCAGCTTGGCCTGGTACATTGAACAACTTTGCAGGGGAAAATGTGCCACAAAATATCTTTTTATGGCTCTGATTTTACACCCTTCAACCCTCCTCTGGTGGCTTCTATGGACAAGCACTCTCCTTGCACAATACCAGAAAACAGTCAAAATAGCTTTATCTGAGCACACTTAAAAGCAATTTGGGAGATCAAAAGGCAGACAAAAATCACAGGCAGAGGTGTCACAGAACTATAATAATGGTAAATAACAGCTACTACAAATTCAGAGAATATTTTGATTAGTCTTTGTCAGAGGCAGAAGTAATACTGAGTGACCAGTTGAGTGATTTTTTTTTTTCTGTTCACTATCTGATTTGTATTTATTAAGCTACTATTATATGAGAGCCAAAAACCTACTCAAGAATTTCCTTGCTTGTGTGTAGAACATGAAACCCAGGCGCAAGAATCCAGCAAAGAATTAATATAAATGGCTAATACACGTTGGTGAGAGAGGCATACATTTTCCTCCAACTGGAGCTGCTCACACTTCCAGTAACTCCTATCTAATTGAGAAAGTCTGAATTTCAGCCATCATACAAAGCAAGGACAAGGACTCACAGTTAGCTACAATGTGGTGTACCAAGGCAAACATGCCAGATTTCTATTATCATGGTGAGATTCCATGACTACATTAAGCCAAGTTGCTTGACAGCTATGAAAAAGACAGCTTCATCCACTTTTATCAGAACACTGACCTTTTCAAGAAATAATAGGTTATATCCTGCTATCATTTCTCACATGAAACTCCTGTTGAGGTCAATAGGAATTTGGCGGAAAAATGTGAAATCAGTACTTGGCCCATAATGTTTAGTGCCGCATAACAGGCTATTGGGAAGGGATCCAACGTCAAGCATCACTTCTCATTAATTACACTGCTGATTCCATTTGAAAAGACTTTCTATCATTTACTGTGCAAATTAAATACCGAGAGCCAGATCCTCAGCTGATGTAAATCAGAATAACCACAATGAAGTCAAAGAAATAAGGTCGATAAAGATCAGTCAATGAACTCAATACAGCTAAGTAAAATAACACCACAGAGAATCTGGCCCAATGAATAATTCTCTTGTCTAATCAACATTGCAGATTTTTTATCTGCAGTGACTGATATCTGCTACCTATTCTGTGCTTATTCACATATAGGAAGGTCAAAAAATGAAACTGGTGGAAACCCATTGCAAACAATATATAACAGAAAGGTGTATCATGAATAAATTAATTTTTGCCCTATTATAATAAATAATGTTCTTTTTCCGAATTTAATTTTTTTCTGAAGGTTTGGATTTTTTTGTGATGGAGCAACACTGTAATTTACCCCTTTAAAATCTTCCACGTACAGTTCAAAGTAGAGGGGATGATCAGATCACTTTCGTAACTTGCCTACTTATTGTGCCAATTTTTCTCGTCCGCTGTATTACGTGCAAAAGAAAATAGCTTGAATGTTCGTTTTCGTGCTAACTATGTAGCTTTGTCTCTTGTTTGAATGTGAATTACCCAATCTAGAACCATGTCTGATACTTCTGGATCCGCATTCCTAAGAAAATATGTTTGAATTACCTTACAGTTCATAAGATTATAACACGAGTATCTCTAGAGGTCAAAGGCCACACAGGCATTCAGTCAACCAGATATAAACATTTGGACAGTAGTTTTAATTAATTCCTAGAATCAATTTTCCCAAGCCACAGATACTATTATTGTTCACAATAATAACTCATACTACTATCAAGTTCTAATAAGAAGACAGAACTCTAGTATGCTAAGCACCGCATGCATGCAAACCAACGTGGTAATTCTCTTCCAAAAAAATAACAATACAACAAATGTAGTCACAACGACTCCTGAAAGCGAAGAGTCACCCTCAATCCAACCACGATGAAGCAGCCAAAGGTGTAGTCAATACAAACACAATTTGTAATACTCTATGGTAACAGGTGATCTCTCCGTTTATAATTTGGGCAGTAGCATTTGCAGGAAGTCATTGCAGCCTTGATATTTATTTGGTATAATTGAAAGATGAAGATGAATCTGGCATATGTCATAGACCATGAAGCATTCTGACAGGCCCAAGATGGAACCCACATAAAAAAAACCCCTCCATTATCCTCCTCCTTATTTGTAATGTATTTTCAACTTATGTTTGAAGGCCATCAAAATATGAAATTATCTTAAATATGGAAGCTGGATGACAACATTTCAATTAAAAAGCTTTTAAGAAAGGTCATGGAGAGCATCTATAATATATTTCAAAAGGTCTTGGAAAGACGGAGGGTACCATATGGGTCACATCACAATTATGGTAAATTGGGTAAAGGACAGTTTCCTGAGACCGCTCCAAGCAGAATAAAAGTGATTGAGAAAGTCACAATATGACAGGTATTAATAACTGCTACCTATCATCATGTCTGATATAGTATATTTTATCTTAAAAGATCCCAAAGCACTTTGTAAAGCTGCACATGGAATAATTTCTTTTATCACTAGCGTGTTTCCACATTTCCGAGAAAGCAGTGAACTGATGAACTCTATACAGTAGCACCACAGCATGAATTTTTTTGGAATCCCAGAAAGCGAAGAATACCATTTCTGTTTGAAATACGGGCAGGGAAAAGGTGCGTTTTAGCTAAGGTCTCACTAGCACAGTATATTTTCAATAGCAAACATCCTGAAGTGTTGATGTGCCTCTGCCCAAAGCCAAGAACATCTAGCACTGCTGTGCACTTTGTAACAACTTATTTAGAATAAGTTCAGAAGTGGAGCGTTAGCTACTGATTCACCAGGAAAATGCCCTTTGAAAGCCATGTCCTACACTAAGGTTTCCTATCAAGGTGCTACCTCAGATCAAGATGATCTGACTTACCAAAGCTGTAAAGATTCCAGTCCTGGTGACACAGCAAATCACACACTCTTACAATATTTAACAGCGAGTCAGTAAATTACCAAAAAGCCTCTTGAAATCTTCATAACACCTGAAAGTCTAGGAAAGATGACCTGTATTAAAATTCATCATGTGTTTAAAAATAAAACAAAACTTAACGAGGAAACAGATAAATTGCTGAAGAGAAACCTTTAAAGGCTCTGATGGGCTTGTTAATGTTAGAGCAAAAATGTATCCTAAAAGTATGTAAGAGGATCTAAACCAAGCCAAATAAAATATTTCCACTTGCTTCATACTGCCATCTTCCTAATTGTCTGTCTTGAACTCTGTGTGCATTCTTTGCATCTATATTAAGTCTCCAACGAAAGAGCAATGTAAAATGTAAATCTTTTTCTATGTCCACAAGGCTTTGAGGAAGCATGCCCGGTGTCAGAAGCCTGCAAAATTATAGGAAAAGAGGTTCCTTCCACAAAACCTGTCATTTGTACCTTGGGAGAAGTTTGAATTCTGCGACTAAGGATTTTATGTAGGGATCCGTTTTTTTTTCCCTGTCTCTGAAGGCTAAAAGAGTAATTATGTTGCAAGAGTTCAGTTCAAGAAAATTATTTATTTGCAAAGAAAAGTATATACAACTTCATTTGTTACTCTTAAAATCTCTTCTTTGCCAAGTCATACAATTGAAAATGTGCTACTTTTGTAGGGTTTTTCATAATTTTGATGATGGCAAGACAAGTATCCACTTATTTTTTTCAAAGTCAGAATAGTTCAAGGTCTTCACAAATCTGTGGAGCTCTTTTTATTGAATTGAATATATACTAAATGAGGACTCAACTTTCCGAAGTATGAAACCCTTCTATACTTACATGAATTTGCCTAGGTCTTGTCTCTCCCTCACCTTAAATCTCTCTCTCGTAAGCTCCAGACTTCAAAACCTAGTTGATGTGTTTTAGCAGACTGTGTAGGTAAGAAAACATTGCAACACTATGGATCCAACAAACACCCATTTATATAATTTCTATTATTTCCTAGAAATAATCTAAGATCTGCACATGGGGATTTCCTCCCTCTCCAGCCCAACACACACGCATGTGCACACACACGTACACAAAGGAATATTTTATAGCGACATTCAGCTGCTAGCTCATTTTATCCTGGTCTTTATAAAATAATATCCTAAGTAGCCTATTAGCTTTAAGGTCAAAATCTTTGTCTATTTTCTAAATCTGTTCTCTCCTCTCCCCCCCTCCCACTTCCTTTCCTTTCATTACCCTTTCCTATCAATTATCTCATCCCTGCCTGCTGCCCATCTGAGCAAGCCAGCAGGACCCCCTCAGTGCCCGCCAGATTGTCTCATTCAGCTAGCTCTCAGGTTGCTGCTGATTGCCGTCTTTATTCATTACCAAAACACTTGCTACATGGTGCTTGGGCCCTGGCAACCAAACTCTAAATCCTGCCAGCGAGAACGTAATTACTAGTACACCACAAACAGAGAATGGAGTCTGCTGCGAGTTGTTAGAAGCAGCCGTGAGATAGACCCGGGCTATTTTCATGTAACTGGAGCTGACTACTTGTTTGTCAGTTGGTATGTACTAATGATTGGCCTTCCTCACTTTTTTTTTAACAAGCTTTATATGAGACAAAATATGTCTCTAAACAAACTCACAGATCTGTCAAGGACAGCAATTTACAGGTATAGAATATGGTATGAGAGGAACTTTACATGAGCTTTCATCTACAGATTTATGAAGTTTCTGGAGCCATTGGTGCTACTCGGATGTGGGAGGTATCCCAAGAGCCTTCTCTGATCCGTGGGAGGCTACATATAAGGGCAGAGTTCATTTTCCTTAACTGCTTGTTGAACCAAAACATTTACTAGACTCTCTGTGTTAGGCAGTCCAAAGTCTCCCAAGCAATGATTTGCCTTCCTGAAGGAGCCGAATGTTACTTACAAACGATCTCGGGTACAGATTATCCTTTTCTCTATTTGCACACAAATTACAAGAGTCCTCTGCTCTTATTTGGTCCTCTCTATTTATTACTCTACCCTTATAAAAACCCATTTTAAAATCTTACTCTTTTACTGTGGAAGTAAAGTTGACCAGTTTTGTTATTTCTAAAAAATATTTATTAGGGGAAGATTACTCTGACATCAGCTGAAAAGTTCTGTCTGTTTTTGTATCTGCTCTTCAGACCTTTAATCTTTAAAGTGCTCACAAATGAGGCAAATGCCTTAATGCTAAACAGTCTCTAGCAGATTCAAAAGTTAAATTCAAGCAGCATTTATCTCCCCATCAATGGGAAGGATTTATCCTATTACCTATCTCTGCCACTGACAAGAATTGGTCCTGTAAATCTCTGACATATAAAGGGAAGCAGACCCATCTAAAACTTTTCATATAAAAAAAATCACCCTTGGTCCAAGCAATACCGAATTGTATGGCAACAGTTATAGTGAGAGTACTGTATATCACAAGCAAAATAATTGATATACTGAAAGAAAGCCAAACAGATCATTTAAAAAAAAAAAAAAAGAAAAAAAGAAAAGAAAAGAAAAAATAAAGAAAAAGAAAAAAATCTTTCATACCACAGAGTTAAGAAGACCTTGCCCCTGGATTTGTTTGCAGTGCTTTGCTTAAGGTTTAATTCTATTGATTACACATTCCATTTTCCAAAGTGCCATTTGCCTGAAGGAGCAGGTGGTGTTTGCTGTTTCCATTTAACTGATATATTAGCCATGTGGTGCACTGCATCAGTGGGCAGTATTAATCAATTTACGGCAAGATGACAGAGAGAATCACTCACAGCAAAATTGCAAGGGGGGAAAAAAAGGACAAAAGCAGGAAAATAATGACCACTAATGGGGAACTTGAAAACAGGAAAAAAAATAAAAATCTGTTCTTTTAATACTTCTTTTTCATAGCAAATGGAATTGGAAGAATTTAGGAACAGCCAGTTCATCAAATATCACTATGTTCAGTGCAGTACTTTTTGTAAGCACTTTACCGTTTGGCATTGCATGATGAATACATAGTCAAAGATCTCAGATACTTGCTGAGAGACTTAGACTTCCCTTTCTTAAATGAAAGTATAAAGCTTTCTTAAATGAAAGTATAAGATCAAAGCTGGTGCAGGTCTTTTTCTGAAAGATCCATGAAGTTTCCATATGTGAAACCATTTTTGTGCTATACTATCTTATATATAATTTTAATAAACGTTATGAATTTATAAATCTAACACAAAGATTTCTTTTACATTGAGGCGATTAGGTTTCAAATCAGCTAGTTCATTCTATTCATAAGATTGTTTTATTTCAAAAATTTGACCAAGCTACATGTTGTTCTGTAATTATAGTTCTTCAAAAATGTATCTTGATTTGAATTCAGTGAGAAGGATAAAGACACATCCAGAGGAAGGCAAGTGGCTTCCTATCTGTTTTCAGTCAGGAAATTCATACCTTTCTTCAGAAATCACAGAAAATGGACCAAACTTTAGCTAAGTAGTTTCACACTTCAAATTGCTTTCAAAGAAGAGAAAGAGTGGAAATAAAGAACTGGCAGAAGAGCTTTAGGTTCCCCAAGGGTATCTCCAGCAGGAACTCGGAGGGCCTCGTTTTTGCCAGTCATCTCAGAGGATGACAAGCACATTTCTGTGCCACAAATCTATTTATGTGTCTCAGCATCCAATCTTTTTCTCCTGTCAAACCAGATCCAGGCCCACCTTTGCACTCTTGCATGCCCTTTCTGCAAACAAATAAATGCACTGGGTCAGATCCAGAACTGGGTTAATTCAAATGGTCCAACAGAGAGTTATAGCCCAGCAAATTGATTTGGTCATCAGAAGCCACAGCAAAGACCGAGGGTGGCTGAAGATACTTCGAAGTTTGAAAAATTCAAGGATCCCACTGCTCAGAGGAAAGGTGGTACCTTCCTGTGGGGCTGGGGGTCTCTCAAAACTGTGATTTAAATGCAAACCTCGCATTAAATAACTAGCACCAACACATCAATGGCTTTTGGAAGACAACAGCATAGAAGTGCTTCTGTAACACAGCAAATGCATTGCAAACACAACAACCAGAGGAAACAAGAGAAGAATGGACACCCTATTTATGTCAGGATTTGAATAATAATGGGGTTTGTTTTCCAGCATCTGATTAGATTTTAAGAACTGGACAGAGCTTTGATGACCTACTTAGACCCAAGACGCTATCCCATTTCTCAACCGTATGTCAAAGGAAAAAGAAGTCTTCTTATCTTGGAGAAGGAGAAACAGAGAAACCATTGTCATTCTGGAAGATCGGATGAACTGAGAGAAGACTGAAGATGGATACAATCCTTCTGCTGCTCCAGGCGAGGAATGCAAGGAGAAATGTTCTTTTCTAACAGTGGAACACAAGCAGAGAATGGGACACAGCTAAAAGAGATGAGAGCGGATTAGAAAAATGTTTCTGCATTCAGCCTGTGAAATGAACACCAGACAGTCCCAAGACGCCACACTGGAGAACCACGAAAAATTGTGTGCATGCCTATACTCAACCAGTTCCCCAAAAATTTTTGTCTGATCTTTCACTGTAAAAGCATGGTCCTATCCATGTAGCATAACGCGTGTTCCAAGAATGGCTTATAATAGAGAATTTTAAAAGATATATAGATTTACTGAATCCAGAAATTATTGTACAGGCAATATAGAAGTGTCAAGATTGGAACAAGAGCATGAGAAACTGAGAGATCCACAAACTCACCCTTGACGACACAAGTTTTGCCAAAATGCCTGTTTCAGATATTTTTGTCAGAGGGAGGAGCTAAATGCAATTGTTTTGCTGAAATGCAAGCTAGAACTGAAAGGAACGTGAGCCCGTGTAAAAGGAAAGACACCATTTAGGAAAACTGTCAGAGGTTCCTGAAACGGCATGTAATATATCTCCATTGTCTCCTTACATGCTGTCTCCCAGAAGCTGACTTATTCCTGAGTATCTGGATGCATCTGGGTGTTTAATATTCTATCCTTCCTTAATAATACAAAATATGACAATACACTGAAACTGTGCTTCATAAATTAACAAATAATAATAAAACACTGCTTGAGGAACCTGTCTAAATGATAGAAGATTATTATGAATCATAGTCTTAATGAGAATCAAGGAAACATTTGACAATGGAGTATGATATTGCATAATTCAATACAATAAAGTTATAACAGCTCTCAGTAGCACCACATCATTAAATAAATTCAGCAGACTTTTCAATTAGCCACCACTTTCTGGATTTCATAAACTTGCTAATAGTTTGCTTTAGTATCTGCTGTTGTTTTTCTTCTTGGCATCTCTGGACAGAGAAAGGGTTTGAACATCTGAACACATTTACGAGGTGTAAGTGAAAATGATAATAAACTGAAAAGCAGAACTGGGAACCTCACTTAAAACATTGTGTGAAATTATACATGGGCTAATTTACAGACAAGCGGCTTTTAAGGGAATTTTCTCTAATTCTCACGTGCTACTTCACAGCAAAACTTTATCAGGAAGCCATTTTAAAAAATCATGCCTGTGTAGGAATTGCCACAATTAATGAACCTCATAGACCAATCTTTTCCATTGTTCTTTCCTTACCAATGCCTAATAGCATGTATTTTGGAAGGAAATGCAAAAAAAGCCCCAAAGCCTTACTTTACACAGCTGTTCAGGTAAAGTTACTCCCTTTGGTCTCTTCCTAATCCCTAAAATGAAATAATTCAATGCTGAAGCATATGCTTTAATATTATGTGAAACTCGTTAGGCAATTAGAACTTTAGTTTTCCTTGATTTGCATTCAAGGATCTGGTCTTATGGGAGTGTTTCTGTATTTTTGGCCTCTGTTACACTTGGTGGCTAGGAACTTCACATTGGATTTTTACATGAGTATTATTTGGGTGGCAGGCACTATTCTTGCCAACCTGTGGACATTATTTTTCATAGATTTATGTCTGCTTGCTGTGACGTGCTATGTGATGTGCTGTGATATGCAAAGATGCTTTGCAGCAGTTGTTGAATGTTCCTGCATCTTTGCCAAGCTACACAGCTCTCTTACTTGTGCAGGCAGACCTCAGGTAGGAGATGCCCATTAGTTCAGAAGATATAGTGTGTCCAAACACCAGTGGAAGGACTACGCACATTTCTATCCACTGAAATACAGGACATAGAAATAGAGCTATTAATATCTATTTGAGATTTCTACTTTAATATTCTCACTTAGTGCTTGCTGCACAGACATGAAATGTTTTTAGTGATGCTCTAAGTCTCACTGCAATAGATTACCAGAAGTCATGATGCAAGGCCCTTAACATCTCTACATTATTATTTTCATTGTTCTGTTTTACACAACCAAACACATACTTCTGGGGTCAGGCTGCTTATCTGCTGTTGTGAAGGAGCTAACAGTATAATGTTACTCACACTTCCTGAGAGAAGGGAAAGATGCATTAGTAGCTGCAAGTGCCTTAATCTCTAAACCAGGAGTTGTGGGAGACTAGCGTGACTGACCTTAGCAGTAGAAATGACGCCTTTCACAACTATAAACCCAGTGCACCTTCACTACGCACTGCAGAGCACCTTAAAAGTTTGCTCTTTACCTCTATCTGCCCCACTACCCTCCAAGTGTAGCGTGATTACATCCCTAAGCTGATTCCTCTCCTTGTCTCCGATGGAAGACAAGCAATTTATTTTCTCGACTGCAGCAGTGCCCTCCTTCCTGGCCCGGCACATCACTTAAAGTCCGTTGGCGTGATGTAAGGGAGAGCAGAGGCTGGCCCTCATCAGCAATTCCGCATAGATATGCCCATGCAGAATAAAAGCAGCCTTTTCCACACCAGACTGCTTATTAAACAGTCCTTAATGGTCTGTGAGACCTTCCTTCTTCCCTCTGCCTCCAAAAATGTACATTGCTTTATGGGACTTGTGGGAACTACAGGCTGACTACGTAGAACTAGAAAAGGATGAATTCTAATTAAGAGATAATGTCAGTGGAATAGAACTTTGTCACAGGATAATGATCCCCTGCTGTTAGATAAATATGGAAGCAAAACTTAGGCAGTTTTTGAAAATAAACAGTGAGGTGATGCCAAGATGTTTATATTCAGGAAGGGAAACATTTATCCCTCTGCAGTATTTCTATTTCATGGGGTTTTTAATTAAACAAAACCAACTCTTCCCTCCCACCCAACAGAAAACATCTTCATTAATGGCCTTGGTCTTGCAAACCATCATGAATATATGATCTTCACTGAAATCAAAAAGAGGTGTAGGGCAATACTGACTGACTCACTCTATGAAAGTAACAGCATTTTGAGAATGTCATCAATAAAGCTTAGCAACTATTAGTAAAAATTTTCCACTTATTAATAATCAAATTACTAGCTATAATGAGCCAAACTACCTTCTGGCAAAACTCCTTTTTGTCAATGGACGTATGCCAGCAGGCAATTTGGTTTAGTGTTTTAGATTTATTGTATATGTATTCAGTGGGCAAATTTTGATCTGTTACCTGTTTATACTTGAAATACATCAACAGAAGTCTGCCGAATTACAAAGTGAGAACTATGCAAAATCTGCTTATTAATGCTTCCACAGTCTATTTCTTAAATTTACAATTTCTTGGTAGCTGGGAACAAAATACAGCATGCAAAATATAGTGGCTTTTCAAAATTAATATGAAAAAAGCCTCAGGAGTCCAACTGTACGTCAGGGACGTGGTTTGCTATGTCTGCCAGAAGTAATTCTCTTCCTCCAGTGCACCTGGAAGTTGCATGAAAATCAGGGGGTTACAAATGTGTGGGGAGAAAACCCGGTGGCTTCTTCAGGTAGAGCAGAAAAGGAGATCAGAATCACCAAACTTCGAAGCTGTGGGTAACCAACCACATACTATGTTTTTTAACCTCAGAAATTTGTGAATCTAGTAAAGGACACAATTAAAGTAAATCTGTAGGTCTCAAGTCCTTTTCTGGGTAAATCCTTCAAAAGAATGTCACCAGCAGACTGGAGAACAAGCCTCAACTGGTATAGCTTCATCTCACCGATGTGAGCACTGAAGTTGCTTCTCTGCTACCACTAGCAAGATGGTAGGAGAGGATACTTATAGGATGTCATTGAGGCATCAACCTGCCAACAAAAAAGCAGCAGTGCAGACCTACCAACAGTTGAAACTCCTCTCACGTGACAGAACCTACGGCACAAAGATTCAGCTGTTTCCCTTCAGAATTTAGGCTCCCTTCTTTCCCAGATCACAGATTCTGTCAATTGACAACAAAGCATCACCCAGATCTTTCTGCAACAATAGAGTTTTAGTAAAACTGATTTAATGAATCTGGTACACTTATTTAATGTTTTTTCTATTCTGTTATTTTCCCAGTATGGTATCTAGCTGCCAGAAATAACATTTAGGAAAATTCAAAGGTTTGTGAGGTTTTTTTGTCTATATGAGCACGTATGAAATAAAATCAATTAAAAAACGGGAATGCAATTTCTAGTGGCACTTTGCAATGACTGATTAATATATTTTGAATATTTTCCACTGTGAATTTGCTTTGCTTGATTCTCTTTCCTTGGAAACTGCTATTTAGTAAAAACTAATCAACATGTCAACATTTTGTTTATTCTTAAATAGCATCATTTATTATTATTATTACAGTGTCACTCTGTTGTTTGCCATCTAGAGGATTCCAAGAGTGTCGGCTCCCCGCGTGGCCTGCCTGTTTGACATTCAGGGTACTTGCCCCTTCTTCCATTGCTATGACAAGGTTATACAAAGTCTGCAGCCCTGCGAAAACAGGTTCCTTTGGAAACTGAAACTCTGACAGACTTCGTACACAGCAAGGCATCCGTGACATCTTGGCGTCTGCCAGCTCCATTCTTGCTTGATTAGCTCTTGGTTACCTCAGTGATAATGTCTGCAGGCACTGATTAATGTACAATAATGGTACATCTCACTGGAAAGATAAGCTTATAGAGGATCAATTAAACAGTGGCAATTTCACAGGATACAAGCTAGAAGAATGGTACTTGCAGCCTTTTCTTGGAGCTATTTTTTAATCAGTTTCTTCTGCCTGCTCTAGAATTTTCATGTAAAACAGTAACTATCAGAGGGGGAAAAAAAGAAATATCCTGAAAATGAAAGGTGATGGTACCCATTAAAATTACAAGGGAAAATGAATATGAATCAAGGCCCCTGAACATTCCTTCAGCTGTCAGAAGGTTACAAATTCTGCTTTGATGATCAGACAAGAAGTTTTTTCAAATGCAAACTTGCCATAAATGGTACATAGGAGAATGCCATTGTTTCATGCAATTACATTGTTGCCTGGGCAACCATGCGCAAAAGTTAATGTAAGTACAGGTTTAAAGACAAAGTGTCTCCTAAATTGGAATAAAAACCTATTCAATAGTATAGATGATCCACAGGAAAAAAAAAAATTAAAAAATGACCTGAATGTAACTATAAAAAGACCTCTTCTTGAGCAGGAGTATAAATTAAAGGTTACCTTCCTCCTTCAGTTTTTAGTCAGTCATTTTAACAATAATAAAAGCAAAAATCTTCGGGTACTATATGTTAAATAGATATAACAATGAAAATTTAAAGAATATGAATAGTATCTTCCTTGTTAGAAAACTTTAGATTCATCACATAAATAACAAGAATTTGTAAACGACAGCTATTTTTATATAAGGGCTTTTAAAACAGATCACAAATTATTTTGCCCTAGAAAACAGTACTATGGGAAAATATTTATGGAAATGTATCCAGAGATTGTTCTTCCAATAATTATATTTAATGCAGATGGGGGAGGGAGAAAGCCTATATTGTACTGGGCAGTCAGTTTTATTACTGGAATGACTACACTTCTTCCTATCATCAGCTGGGATTTTATGGCAGAATTATGGCCCATTACGTCTATTGCAATGACTTCTCCGGAACAGGGTGGCCAAAGATATATTTGAAAGTGGAACTAAAACACATTGTTAAATGTATTCTTTCGGGTATTTTGCATCCCTGGTCACATGCCAAAGAGGAAAAGCATCCAGAAATCATGACAGAGAGAGGCCATGAAACAGCGAAAGAGCAGAAATAGAGACAGACAAAGATCACCTTTGTTGTACACTCCTGTTTGGTGTTTGGTTTCTTTTTTTATCAAAATATAATCTGCAAAGAATCCTGCATTTACACCCTTATTTCTAATGACAGCAGCTGCCTCTGATGATGATACAAAAGGGAGAACCGTCTGTAGAATAAAGGAAACACTTTTCTCAATTTGGAGGGAGGATTAAAAATATTCTGCTTTCTTTTCTTTCCAAATATGTGTAATATTTTTGAAAGAAAGATAAACTGTTGTGCAGCCTTTGTCACTACAACCTCAAACGAGGATGTCTCCAGTATCTAAGAGGAACAAAACACAAGGAAACATACTGAAAGGAACAATGCTGTACTACTGGAGACATGGAGTAGCTGACCTAGCAGGTCTTTTCCATCTCTTATTTCTTTGACTCTGTGAGAAATGACACAAATGCATAATAAAGTCCAACACATATTCACTGAGGAACTGAAGTACATAACAGAATAATACGGTTTTGCCTGTTAGGAAACAGTAACTATGTTTTGCCGGAAAAGTCAGGTAGGAAGAAAAAAGATTTCTGGCTGATGTTGAAAGAAAAACCTCTTTGTGCTAATCCAGTTGGGCATGATTTTCACAAGTGCAAAACACTTAAAACTCCACTTGAAGTCAATAGAAGCTGCAAGTGCTCAGCACTTCTGAAAATCAAGCCCTTTGGGAACTGGTGAAGAACAAAGAGCAACGAACTTGTGCCTCAGATAAACTGACTGTCAAAATTTGTAGAGCTGCCATCGTCTTCTCATTTAAACATGTTCTTAACACCTTCCTCTGCCTCTGAGTGATAGCTACAAGTCACTCCAATCTGGCACTGGTTCGGCAAGCAGCAAGCTATGATTTCTGCATTTATGCTAATGCATTTGGTTTAGAATTATCCTCTTGCCCATAAAACCCGTCATCTGTCCTTGTTTATCTATTTAACACGCCTCTTGTGTTGTTTCCTACCCAGGCTGAAGTTGTTAGAATGGATATCTTCATAAAACAGCAATTAGAGGTAATCAGTTCTGTTTTTTAAAAAATGTGTTATTACAGAGCTCTCTAAAGTTGGAAGACCAAAAAAATTCATAAATTATTCAGCTTCAGGTTATTAACCTGAGCTTGTAGAAATGCAAAATTATCAAGTTGACATTACAAACCGCAAGTAATTGGAAGGTATCAATCTTTTACATCTGTCAGATTAGAGTTATATATCAACACAGTTAAGAACAAAAAAGGAGTTGGACATAGAAGCAGTTTCTTAAAAATGTACTGACCACTTGAACAACTGTAGCTTGCTCTAAGGAAATACCAAAATTTAAAACATCATCATCTCTGCATAGTAAAGAAATGAGATCTTACTGGAATTTTTATGAAGAGGAAGAAACATCTTGGCATGACTCATAAAATAATAACAGTATGAATAATACTCTGCATTGTTTTAGTGCCTTCTATCTCTGAAGCTGAAGGTAACTTTACAAAAATTAACGGATTAAGCCTGACTATACACCTTTGAGGTGTAGCATTATCTTCGTTTTACAGATAGCAAACTGAAGGCAAACAGATTCTAAACATCTTACTAGACTAACACTTGGAGAAACCTTTAAACACAGTCTTTGCAGGAAATGCTGGCATTCTGTGGAAGTAAGGCAAAATTGACAGTTCATCTGTCGGTATAATCCAGATCATATGAAATTGCTTTTGAACCTGATGGTTAGTGACATTTGAAAGAACTTGTCTCAATAATTGGTAGTTTCCTCCTGAATTCTAGAGGCCAGAGGAGGCAAAGATCCAACACAGTGTCCCTCTGACATCAAGTTCTACATTTTCCAGACCTTTTGTTTGCAACAATGCCTGATAGCTATCATCAGCATAAAACTCAAGTCGAGCCATAGTTTGTTTTCTTCTGCCCAGGGGATCTCACAGGAACATTTTGGAGAGAGAGGAAGAATTGGGGTTATCATGTTGGGGTTAGTGGACACAGGATACAGTTCTACAGGATACCAGGGTTAAATAGTTCTGCTACAGAACAGCTATGTGTGCTTAGTTAATGTATCAAATTTATTTCAGAACCAATCCCTTTAGAAAAGAACATCAAATACCTGAGTGCTAAAATAGGTCTTTCAATATCTATCCTTCATTTTTGCCTAATGACATATGCTTGGATAGCCACCAATACAGTGTACTTTGGAAAAGATCTTAATCTGTCTGAAATGGAAGTGCTGTCACACTGAGATAAGCTCAAAGACCACAGTTTTACTAAAAATTGCTATCTGGAAATTCTTTCTGCAGCAAGGTAAACAGTTCCAGCTAACCTACTTTCTACAGAGTCAAAGGAAATATTTTCAAAGGATACCAGAGGTTCACGTACCAAAACGCATATGAATTTCTCTATGCCTGCTTATGTACTTGTTTTTTATCATGACTGGGCTCCTACCACAGTGTCAATTAAACAGAATTGAAATTCAAAAAACCATCTGAGTATGCGTCCCTGTGCACAGCTGCAATAGTACTTCACTTGATGACTGTAAGCTTAAATGTAGTCGCACAGGAACAGGGTGAGCTTCAAACTGATGAAAACTCTGGCTGAGATGTACATCCTGGGGACCAGCCAGACTTACGTGGTTTATTAAGATTCTTGGGTTCAGCGAGGACAGATCTTACCGACCACTACAAATTCTGGGAGTGTACTGTTGTTGGTGTATTATTCACGTACTGCTACATAAAATTAATACCATGAGGAAATATTGGCTACAATCCCAGTAAAAAAGCTCCTACCTAATAGGAGTGTTGTTATTAACCTGTGGAAATAAATTAATTACCTTCTTCACGAAGTGATAAAAGTATAATGCGAGTTCCCAAATGCAACATAGATACTTTTCAACCTTCTATAGGTTTTGAAGACTGGTATGAGAATCATATGGATCCCTTCAAAAGATAAAAGGTTTTTATATATGAGGTATGTAAGGCTCTGTACTGCATTTCACTTCAGCCATAGAGCTCTACTGATAATATATAAATCATCATGCCACCAGGGTTAGGTATCTTTGAAGGATCTTTGCATCTGAAGCTCTCCTGATCCCAGATTTGATTCTCTTTATCTCTTCAAATCAGAAAAGCATGCAGTGAGCAGTGCGGAAGCACAGTTGATGAGTTCCCCCTTTAACAACAACTCAACCTAAACAGAAGACATTTCCAGGACTTAGAACAGTCTGAGGGTCATCTTCCTTCACTCACGCTTATCCTCCATGTTTGGAAGCAGTTAAGGAGAAGATCAATTTACAGACATGACTTTGGAGGGTGCCACCAGTACAGCAAGTTTACGCAGGACCACAAGTTGGGCTCATTGCACGAAGTGACAGCAGTGGTAGGAAAGAAGAGTATCTCACCTGAGCTTTTGATCCTTCAACATAAAGGCTCCTAACTCTCAGTTAGCGAACACACCAGCTAAGCGTACCGGAGGGAGAGCAGCACGGTGGCAACACACTGACAAGCCGATTCGATTTCAATTAGCATTTCAGCTTCAGCTGACAAGTCAGAAAGACAGTGTGGGGGGAAACATAAACGCGAGACAGCGATACTCGGCGCAGAAACTCAGCAGACAGGGAAATAATGTAAAGGCTGCTTGATTTGCAAATTGACTCATGCGGCAAAATCAGATTCCTTATTATTTTACAAGACAGAAAATTAAGGGGGGGGACACACATATAATTAGATGAAATTATTTAAATCTCAAAGAAAATATCAGGAAAAAGGGAACAGTTAGGCATTTCTTAAAAACACTGTGGAAGTTGCAGGCAGGGGGAGCTCCTCCCGCGGTCAGAGGTGAAAAAAAAAAAGAAAAAAAGAAAAGGTCCAGGAGCTGCTGCCATCGCTGAGCGAAGGCAAAACTGGCCACCTGCTAATTAAAGGGTCTCTGAGTTAGCTAACAAAAAAATTAAGGTTATGGGATTTCCCGCCCGTTACAAGCTGAGTGGATGCAAAAGTGAGGATCTATTACAACTGGCATTTTTGGTGAAAATGAGCTACACTTCAGATCTATTTTCCCTCAGGGTTTTGAAGAAGGGGGACAGATGGTTGGATAATTTATACCATTTGGCATGTGGTTACATTTGGAAAAAAAAAAGAAAAAAAAAAAAAAGAAGAGAAAGAAGAAAAAAGAAGAAAAGAAACTGAGAGAGACAGACAGACATAAGCTATACATATCCGAGCAGAGATGCAATCACTTTAGACACAGATTTGCTCAGCCATCATCACCAGTATGTGTCGCTAAATATTATCGTGGACATTTTAAATTAAAGCTAGGGAAAATATTATAATGGAAACTTTAAATTAAAGGTGGGGATTGATGATTCTACTGCAGAGAAATCAGAGTGGACAATATGAACGCTAATTTTCTGAACACCTCCATTTGAAGATCTCAGAAAGCTTTTGCATCCATTTGTTTACATTAATACGTGAACATGCTTTTCACTTATTCTCGTTCATCATAAGATCTCAGGTTTTAGTGGTTTACTTCCTCCAGGACTTCAGCTTGAAGTAAATACTACAATTTTTCTTGTACAGTGACAAAACAAATAAAGTTCTGACTAATATTAGAGCTCTCTAAGAAGTTGTCCTATTAAAAATAATTAAAACTTGATGTCCAAGTGTAGCTTATGAATTTCAGAGAACCTAGAAGTAGAAATGAACTTAATGGAGTAGTAAAGGCTCCACATTCTCAAATTGAGACATGGCAAATCATTTACAGGACACTACAAAGGTAAACACAGCAAATTGAAGGTCTTTTACAGCCTGGCTTTCTGAAGAAATGAGTTTATAACAAAAAACCCAAACCCTAATATATCAGATTTCTCCACAACACTGTACCCACCAGCCAATTTTAACTATATCTCCCAAAGACATCTGACCGATATTGCAGTTAGGTTATACAGAGATAGATAAAGGAAAGACTCAAACTAGATTCCCAGCTGAGGGAAAAACTCACAACCTAAACTTGGCGGTGTTGTTACACACCGCAGCCTCCAAACGAAGCAACGCCACAGGGACCCAGCACTCATAGTCCAACGCTTCCATATCGATCTGCAAAACAAATCTCAACCAACAAATTTCCTCGAGGCCCCTCTGGCTGGTAGAAGTATGATGCTCACCTCAGCAGCCTCGATTTCCAACCCTGGCACTGCTCAGTAGCTAACATTTACTCTCCTAAATGTGTTTCTCAAACAGCCACCTCAGGAAGGTCTCGGAAAAAGCCAAAGCAATCAGAATACATAAAGAGAGCTGTGTCAAATCTAAAGCTGTAAATATTAAAAACCCATCACATGAATATTGCAAAGCTAAATTCTGCATGTTGGCAGAAAGCCCACAGTTGCCAGTGACCTTCGTCGGGAAGGGAAGGCCGACCTCCAAACAGCCGTACGGGGTTTGCGTGTGTTTGTGTTTATCGTGCATATAAATATACGCCAGTCTGTTGACCAAGTTTGTGGGACATTTACAGTAGTTATTAAACCCGATCTGTATTGTTTCAACCTTTCCAGAGCTCTGCCAATGTAGATGAGAGCATTTACTGCACAAACAAAAGAATATCGTGAGGCGGGGGATAAAATGAAAACATGACAATATTGGACACAGAGGCTCTCGCAGCCTCAGTGGTTTCCTGGGCACAGGCAGGTGGTGCAGGGATGAGGAGAGAGACCAGTGTGGGTACCCTGTGCTGCAGCCTCAGGAGACTCCACTTTTTAAAAGTTGAAGCGGCAAGCTGCAGCTCTGTCCTGGCCACACAAAAGCCACTACAAAGGTGTCTGTGGCTAGTACAGACACTGCTGCATTTACACCAAAAATCCCTATTCCAACTTGGTGCAAACTTGGAAAGAGGCTCAACAAGATGTAACTTGAAGAGCATGATGAACCTTTGGAAAGTCTTAAAAGTAAATGCTCGACAGTCAGAGCTTATGCACCACAACAAGACAGCCTTACTTTGATCCTTGAAATTGGGATTTTGAGTGTGAAAACATCTCTTTCAATATTAAAAATCCAGAGAAATCTCACCACAGTCAATCTGAACTTGTTCTGCTGGAGAAAAAAATCAGAACAAGTTTTGAAAATGACAGTCATTTTCACAGGGGAAAAAATACAAAAGATGGTTTTTTAATAGAAGAAGAGTTGGTGAACACCTTAGACACATCTCTGGCACTAGAGGTTTTTATTCACTGGGCTTTTAATTTGTTTTCACAGCGGTTTGAACAAATTGAATTTGTTAATTAAAGCGGTAAAATGAAATGCGGAACATTATTGACTAGATGCTAATTACATTAGAAGAGATATCGGGGGAGGGAGGAGTCCTTGTTTTCAATAGCCAGGACAAATCATATTAAGAGAGACAAGTGATCAGTCTGAGCCTAAATTCTGCAGGGAAAAAACTGTTTACATGTTGTGGTTTAATGTTTATCATTCATGATCTTCAACTGGCAATACCAATAGAAACATGATTACTGCAGCTTGCTATTGTACCTCTTTTCAAATTTCACTCTAGTTTATAACATGCACTAAGCAGAGGTCATTACCCAATTAAATGCAATGATGCTCACTGTGCTAATCAGGAAGGACATTATTTTAAAGTTGGTCTCATGAAAATGCAAGCAGCTCACATTCCATCTCTGAAAAGCCCTTTGAGTCGTCAAGCTGTAACTTTTAGTATTAAAAAAATTAGTATCAACTTGTTTTGTTTCTTCATACTCCCTTTCATTTTATGACCTTAATTTCCATATTAGCATATTATTTTCAGTAAAATTTTAATTTTTGCACTTCATGTGTTTGCATGAGAATGGCTGTAACTTGGTATTACTTTATTCAATGTAACTTAATATGAATCTATACCATAATCCTTCCTGTCAATGTCCACTACACAATTTGTGTTATGGGAACACCTACGTGAGTTATTTGTAAAAACATGCATTCCCCATATGACTAGGGTCACTGTCTTCAAAGAAAAACTCTGTAAAATCCCATTTATGTGAAAATGTCATGTGAAATTTTGGTTCTTGAGTGTCTGAAAGTCGTGTCTGAAAATACAACTGAATCTCTAAATCACTTAATTGACAGCTAAAGTTGTACTCTACACGCATCACATTGAAGCTGTAGATACCAAAATGCTTGAGTCTAAAATCCAGCTTATGCTCTCAGAGTTACATTGCCTCTACAGTACTAATAGGTATAATAAAGATTACTAGAAGCTTTTTGTGTCACTACCATCAGACGATTCAGGATACATAGAGAGGGGATTTGCTGAGTAAGAAGAACCATTTTTAAATTGACAGTTTTCTTCCTCTCCATCCGTGTTCATAATCATGTTCCTTTTTTTTTTTTTGAACACCGTTAGGATACTTAGTGCTTTACAAAAGCCTAAGGAGACTTTTAGAAAGAATGAAGGTATTTCATTCTAAAAAGCATCAAGTCTCTGCTGTAAACAGTAGATGACGTCACATTATAAAGAAACAAAGAACAACTGTAACACAGAGAGAATCACTTTCGAACTTTGCTGGGCAGAGCGAGTGAACATTGTTCTTCCTTTAGAATCACAGCAGAGAAGCGACCATAAAATGATAAAGAACTGATAGATGCAAATGAAATAAACTGAACCAACAGATTCTATGTCTAAGAAACAGAGGCAGAGAAGGAAGACGTAAACTGCAACCATCAGTAACAGCCAAACCAACCGCAAAGCAAGGCACAACCACCTGCATTAGCTTAAGCAATGAGTACAATAAAGCCCCAAGCACAGGAAGGTGATAAATTAAAGTTTCTCAGCTCTGGCATGTTGAGTGTGTCTTAGCAGGGACAAAGAGAAAACAAACAAACATTCTTCCTGTTAGCCGTTAAGAGCACGTGCTTTGTCCTCCTTTCCAGTCCATACAAACAACACATAGAATGCGCTAAATGACACATTTCTTTTTTATTTCTTTTGGGAAGTTATTTGCCTGACAGCAACACAACCTGAGTTCCAACCTCATGAATGCTGACCCCATGAGTAACGACATCCACTCAAGCAGGCTCATTGAATTTGTGTGTTTGCACAATGAACCCTTCGAGCGTGGTCAGTGCCCTGGGAACTCTGGTGCTCCAAAGCCTCTCCAGCCTCCTGGAGCAAAGCCAGTCAAATCGCTGCCCATACATTGGGAATAACTCTGTGCATGTGCAGTCAGTTTGACGGACACAGTATAGACCTACGATGCATAAGTAATATACAAATTGCAGCTAATTTTCACAGTGGTTCTATCAATTTAGAAAAGTAGCAGATTCCTCCAAATGTAGTTGAGGAAGTTTGCCTCACATGTTTTTTATACAAGACATAGAACATGACCTTACAATATGGAAACCCAGATACAATACAGACAGCTGACAGTTCCAGCATCGGCTGATGGCTCTGTGGAGACTCCTTCAAGTTACAGATGCACAATCTGGACCTCTGGGAACCCATCTCTTGAGATGCTACTAACTTCAAATAGAACCAGGGGCTTATTCTCAGCTTATTCCTTTTCAAAGTTCTTACTGAAAGACAGCAGTGTAACAATCAAGAGTCTGATCCTTCCTGCCTAACCTCATTTTTCTCTTTCACTGAGCATAACCGAGCTGTTTCAGATCTGAAATGAACAAAATCTGGTTCTGTGCTGTATCTAATAGTAAATCTGTTGAAAGACTAGTCTCCAAGTTAATCCAATCCCCTCATACGCTGCATCTGCCCTTCACTAGTTCTTACTCTATTGATATATATTGATTTACACACTAAATAGTGAGTGGCTTGGATATTCAGTTTGTCTGAGAAGCCTCCGGAACTATTTTCCTGGAGCCTTTTTACAGAAAGTACGTATAACAGTGAATTTTAAGCTTGAGCCAAATTCTTGGCCAATGAAATGGAAGAGAGAAAAAAATAGAAATCTGAAGTGCATGAAAACACCATACAGGGGAAGTTATTACCACTAATGCTTCTGAGCTCCTGCTGTGTTGATGTGGTTTTCAGATATTCAGTGTAGGTCTGTTGCTCAACAAAAGAATTTAGCTCTATGTTTGCATGAAAGAAGTAATAAATTTGTTACAATCAGTAAGCAAAATCCAAAAGGATTGGACATCTGCCTTAGAATCTGCTTGCTATACAGAAACCAGTTTAATATTGGCAACAAAACACATCTAAGAAGTTCACAGGACCAAATTAAAGGAGACATGCTTAGAAAACAGATAATAAATTAACAGTCCAGTAGTTTTGGATTAGAGATGAGAAACTATGAAGATAAACTGCAGGTTTTAAGGTGCTGGCTTTCTGATGTTGTCAGGCAGCCTACTTGTTAAAACTCTGCGGGTATCAGCACAGTACAACGCTAACAGGGGTTAAAAGGCCACGGAAGCAATACTGTTCCATAATGCTGGTCTTTAACTGATGATCCTTAAGTGCAAGTCAACAGGGTTAACTTTACAAACACTACATGAAGGTATGAGCATCTCTCTTTCCATAAGAAATATATACTAAAGAGAGGAGAAGTTTTAATTTATCACTTTCAATATAGCTAAGGAAAAAACACAGAGCCGACTTACCACGAATTTACTATTTAGATATTTTACCGATACGTCCCAGAAGTATAAAAATAAATGCTCAATATTGCAAATTTCTGTCTGCATATTTGTTACCTTTTTCTTTTCAACAAGAACCCAAACTGAGAAGTGTGGTTCTGCCTGTGCCAAGAATTTGGTGCAGGGCTCCTCCATTTCACTCATGTTCCAGGCTGAAGGAGTCAATCCCTAGAACCAGGGGGGTATTACCTTTTCTTTTTGCATCATATGGACCTTTTATTATCTTTTCTTTGGTTTAAACAGTGTAATACATGTTCTGACTTTATGAGAGAGAAAATTTCACCTTTTACATGTGATGGAAAATAATTTCCACTTAAAACTTCAAATGTAATTTTGCTATTGACTTGACTGAGCTACTACAGCTCAGGACAGTGCTCTGCAGGACACACAGCCATGGACAGTAAGAAAGCTCTGGGCAGCATTACTCTGTGGAGCTGTCTATATTTTGAGAATTGTGTCTGGACTCCAAAGATCAAAACTTGTCTTTCTACCTTACTTCCACCTGCATTTCAGAAAAGCAAGCATCACAAGAACTGCTTGTTAGAGAGCACTCCTAGCTCTCAGAAAAGTTTCAGGAGCAACAACTGCCTCAGAGGAAACTAAAATTAAAGGGTGACCTTAGTGACCTTCCTCATACAGCTCTGTGCCAACTAGCAATAATCCGGTTCATATTCTGGGAAGTCAGTATAACATCACCAGGAAGAAAAGCTCTGAAAATGAACATAAAAAACCAAGGGTATCAATATTAGCACCAAATCTGGACAGCCATTTAAGCTTCAATTTCGACTAATTTCTAAGTGTGGTCAATGAACATGAAGAATTTCAGTACATTTCCTCCAGAACAGAATAAAGCTACAATCAAAAGCAATAAACTAAAACACAAAATATAATTGAAAAAGTAGGAACTAAAAGTCCTTGGTCAGCCTAATGGATGCAGCAACTGAAGCAATTTGTGAGCACTTGTTGAGTCTCTTCTGAGCAGTCCCTTACCGCAGCAGTGACGAGGGAGTACACCATAAAGTTTGTCACCAGAGTGTTAGAATCAAGTTAGCAAAGAGGCAAAATGTATCTTCTCTCTTAAAAAATTATCACCAGATTGGTTTTAGAAGCAGAAGACATTTATATTGTAAAGGTATGGATTTAGCCTATTGCATGTTTGCACTTATTCCAATCTGCACCTGTACTGAAGGTGTTGCCAAAACTAGCATTAATATGGAGACATGCACACACAAGCAGCAAACATCTTCTCATAACACTCTTCTGGCACAAGCCCCACATGTACCACTACCTACACAAAACATAGACTGTATTCTACCTAAAATGCCCCAAATCAGAAATGTACAGTGATGAACCTCCCCATACACCCTGCATGCTGAAATGCCAGACAGCCCAAATGCGAGGGCTATCCCAGCACTACAGCAGGTGACACTGAACTAAACGCCGGCATCCATCGCACAAGAAGTAATCGCTGTATTCTTCATTACAAGCAACACTGCAGAACTGTTACCAGTAATGATACCCATCACATAACATTGTCACTGGGTGATTTAAAGAGGAGGAGTGTGGACTTTGAATTTCTTTGTTTTGCCATTCATATGCTACGGAGTCTTCGATTCTTTTTGGAGCTGATGTTATGTCAATGCACTCATTACAGTTTAGCTGAGGTCTACGTATTGTTCTTCATATATATTCACAGCATACAGTAAACTCTAATAGCTCCTTTGGAGCTGTTACACTGTATGCTGTAAATGGTTATTAACAATAGTATTCATTCATCTACATGTAATGGATCCATAATAGCAAAAGCAGAGTGAACATCTTACACTGTAATATGAAAAGTAGGTACTGCATAAAGGCAGCATTTTAATACTCAATACTCTGACTGTTTTAATTATTTTTTAAATATCAATAGGTCCTGCTTCAGTAGCTTGTAAAATTGCACAAACCAAAGCAGCCTTTAAGTCAAAGGAGCACAATGAATAGTGTGCACAAAGCCAGAGATCTCCACAGGCTTAACTGTTCCCACAGATGTGCCTGAGGTGGGGATGGGAATCTTCTCATGTAAGGATCTCTGCCAGTGAACTGGCACTAGGGTGGATAGGATTCCAGCCCCTGCAGTGCCCCACACTGAATGCCCATCCTCTGGGCACTCACGGGTGCTCCTGGCAGTTGCACTCCATGTGCTGGAAAGGAGGAAGAGGAGCAAGAAGAAATCCAGTAGGCAGATATTCATATCACTTTTCAAAATCCACAGGTAGGTCGCATAATCTCAGTCTGTACACCCTTAATATGACATCCTTCACCTGCTTCTGTGGCAGGGAAATTAAAGCTGGCATAAAAGATCAAAATGGCTACATGGAACTCAGAAATGAAGCCCTACATCTCCAAGAACTACCTCCATAGAGGAACAAATCCTGCTCACTCCAAACAGGAAAATCCCCAAAAGACCTCCTCAGGGAAAACATTCATTTTCAGCCCCAGTGTACACTACCAGAACTTCATTTTTTCTGTTGCCTCAAATAAAAATACCAACAAGTAAGTCAAATGGATCCAATTTAGGATGGACAAAGACATTGCACAGAACCTGTCTGAGGTGACCAATCCCTACAGATATGGTGGGAAAGATCTAATTGCACCTAACAGGTGCTAATTCATCACTGGCAGCGGAAATGGTGCAGAGAGAAAGGAACAGCTCTGAGGCCCTTCCTAATAAAGTGAAGAAGAAAGGGTCTTTCTTTGCAGGTTATTTTAGGGTTTCTTTAAGTTTAAATCCAGCTAAAGCTAACCAAAGGAACTGGCTTTAAAATGGAGTTACTAGCAAACCATGAACAAACTATGAAGACTGACTGACACTGCTGTGAGAAAGCAGTTGAGCTTCCAGTATAGGTTTGTTCAGGTCATGTTTTATTTATCTAAGAGTTTAGTACAGTTGGGAGCGTGTTTTCCATGGACTTCTATTTTTTTTTTTTTTTTTTCTTGTAACTTGGGATGACTTCTATACTGCTTCTCTCAGCACAGTCTGAGATGGTAGAATAACACAGGAATATCAAGTCTCATTATTTCAGCTTAATAATTGGTTTATTTAGTCATCCAGAAATCTAATGGAAACTGTAAACATCAATACAATTTAGCTTTAGTTGATATCCTCTGAATACCACTAATTTAGCCATTAGTTAGATTGTCTCGTAACCTAAATGCAATGCCTTTGTTGTCAAGCAACAAGACGAAATAAAAGAGGAAAAACATACATGTATTCATGATAGGACAAGATACGCAGTTAAAGGGAGCTTTTACCACAAATCTAAGCAGATTCATAGATAACCGGTACTGGGGCTTGTGTCTAGCTCAAACACAGGAAAAGAAATAGATTTTTAGAGGATTCGCTGGATAAGTTGTTTTTTGAAGCTAAGACCTATTAAAATTCACCAGCAGTTATTTATCACAGAAGAATAATTTGCTTGAATACTTGACTACTTCATGGTGAACAGTAAAGAGCAAATGTTGTTCTTCGTTTTATTTTCTTATTTTTAGTGGGTTGTACAAAGATACTGTCATCATACTGACATAAGCCATGTTCTAATTTACCTATGTTTTACAGCTGTTATTTTTGAGCTTACACTAAAGGTCAGCGGTGCTATTTGTATCACTGGCAAGGACGTTCAAAAAAATCTCACAAACCAGTAATATTTTTGAAAAACAGATTCAAGAAAATTACAGCTGCAATGCCATTTATTTTTGCCTTCCTATTAAACAACTATTCCAATGTATTTCATATCTGTAACTATGTAATATAATTAGCTACCTGGCAATGACATTTTTTATAGCACTGGCGATAAAGAGCTAATATGTTAACCCCCAGGACCCAATCCTTGTGAGGTGAGAGTTTATTCATTATATTCAAATTAGTAGAGATACAACAGCACAGGCAGTTATATAGCTTATCTTTTCTACAAATATATGCAGATCACTCTGAAATGACTTGCTTTCTTTTTTTCTGGCTATAAATAACTGAAAAGATAGACCTCTAGTTCATGCAAAAAACTGAGTCTTCAACTGTGAATATCACAGGAGAAACCAACTGTTCTTTTAGACTCAAATGTAAATGTTTACTTCTATAGCATAACTATCTCTTTGTTCATAGGAATGAAAAATAAAGCTTAATATATTCTGAGCTTCATCGCTATTAGCAACAGACAAGCCTGCTTTGCCTCATATCATAAATGATTAAAAATAATATTCAATTGTAATTATCAAGATAGTACCCAACCACACGAGCTACTGTATTGCAGACATATTCAAAACTTCACGGACACAGGGAAAGGAAGGAGGTTAGAAAATCTCAAAGTGATTTCTATGATCTGCATAGTGCATTAATATACAGGGGAAAAAAAAAAAAAAGAAAGAAAAAAGCTCATTTCTTCTGCATTCCTGGTTTGTATTTTCATGTTTAGCCATGTTTTGAGTGATGCCAATTATCAATGTGATAGTTACAGATTTGATTATCTCCCTGATTTTAGAGACCCCTGTTCCATTGATAAGAATCTCTGGTATACAGCCTGTATCATACAATGCTGCTCCATCGCCTGATATTGAGTTAAAAGGACCATAAATCCTGCTTGGCAACCTGGTCTGCTGGAATAATGGAGAGTGTTTGGCAGCAGTGGCTGAGCTGTAATTCAAGCTCATCTCCTCAGACAACTGGAGAGGGACACACATGGCCGCAGAACTCATTTCAGAGTCTGAAAGCCATTAAACATCCTTTGCTGGCTTCTACACGAAGGAGTGTGATGCCAGAACCTCAGTGCCAAGGGATACCCAAAGGGAAGGCATATGGTCTGCTTTCACTTGTGCTGGAGAGTTCATTCTTGTTATTTAAAGAAATAATGGAATGTATGCCGCTTTCTTTATCAACAGCCTGCCTGTTCTAAAGGAGGAATATTGATAAAAGAGTCAATCAGATACAACATTATAGCCTCCTTCACACCATGCTCTGGTTATATCTGCAAAATGGTGGGACATGCAAAGAAGGAGAGAAAAGTCCCAGTATCCCCAGGAGAGAGTTCAACTGGTTCAAGTGTTCCTCCAAAAAGTGCCTTGAGAAGTGCAAGAGCCATCTACCATGTAAACCATGTTGTGGACATTACCTATCCACAGGACAAGTAATGCTACTTCCGATGTATAGCAAGTACAGAAGATTCTCTCCCTGGCAGAAGTGAAAGCTTGTAATAGGATTCAATAATTTCCAGTGCCCTCAAATAATCTAGTCTTATCTGAAACCTCTCATTTTAGCATGCAACAGAAATCTACAAAAATAATGACAATGTTATTAAAGTTGTTGGTGCAGCAAGATAGAACTGTGTGCAGAAAACCCTAGAGCTGTTTTAGAGGAATTGTTATGGCAAGAGATTGTTGTGAGTCTTCATTTCATCCCATATAGAAAAGGAAATCTTAGTTGCTGTAGGATTCACAGACTGGTTTTGACATCAACACTAAATATAACCACCAACAAGCAGCAGAAAGAGCAGGTACAAAGAAACAGAGGAAACCAGGGAGAAGAAACTGGAATGGGATTAGAATTCTTTGCATCTTTTTACCAAGCGTATTTGGTGCTACTGTAGAAGGAGACCAATGCTCAAGCCCTTTTGATCTGCGACTCTTAGAGCTCATTTAAAACCTTGGCTATATTTGTTGAATCAATACTCAGACAGCTGTTCTGATAATTTCGCTCTGATGATATTTCCCCTGGAAGGACAGACAAACGGGAAAAAAGTAATCACTTCAACAAGGCCCAAAGTCCTCAAAGGTTTCCAAGGCAGAAGCAGACTGAAACATCAGATACCAACTTGCTGAGATCAACACCATGAAACCCAGCAGTTGGTAGTCTTAAGTAACACTAGGACACTGTCAGTGAGAGAATGAGTGTAGCAAGATAAACAAAGGTAGCATTTTGTAACAAAAATGTAAACCAATTTACATATCTTAATTCCTTGGTATAAAAGTTATTGTTTAAAATATCCACATCCGCAACTCTACAAAAATGTGACTTCTGAATAGATCCAATGCAAACTAGATACAAGCCAAACCTGAAATACTACGACATACCTACTCCTTCTCCCTTTACTTTTTACCCATTTAGAAAATGGAAGTTTCAAAATCAAATGATTGCATAAAAAATATGTTTCATAAAAGAGTTAAAAATCAAGTCAGATAAATGAAAGCAGGTACTACTCCACCTCCCAGAGTAAACACACTAATGGAGGGCTAATTAATCCATTAAGACACAGGCTACAACAAGACAATGAAACTGAACATAGAAACATCAATTTTATAAGTCACAGTGCTATAATTATTCTCTGGCTCAGTGAATGCATATAGTACCCTTTCAGAAACCTACAGTGCCTTTCATCTTACATAAAGGATTAAATCTTTAACTAACCCACACACAGGAAATACAGCCTTCTGTAATGCTCCCACATTACTCTCCACACACTGCTCATTTATAGTAAAATCTGACTATTTGCAACATCTGAGGAATGTTGTCTGAATGTTTTTTTCAGACATGTGTATGTATCTTGGCCCTGACTGCATCTTCCACAATTACACATCCAAGAACATAATACATTTCTAAGCAGTAACCTCATCTATTCATGGGGAGAGTTGGGAAGAATTCAAAGATCTTTATCATGAATGTTAATCATTACGTCTAATTGAAGAATAAAAGCATTTCCTCCTAAAATCCAGGAATTAGAATGACCCATTCTAAACACTACAGCACAGTTTCTAGTATAAGTCATTTGAACGCATTTTCCAAGCAACATTCATCCAACTGAAATCACGTATAAAAACCCCAACGCAAATAAAAATGAAGTGATTCAAGAGTTTCACTCCTATCTGCTATAACTCCTGGACATAAAACAATGTGCCATTTACATGGCAGATTCTCTCAGTAACATTCTGTTCTCTCTCCATGCGTAGGACACCTAGTGATATGAAGAGGAGTTTGTATACATAGCGAGACTGAATCCAAATTAATCATGTACAACTTTGAACAAGATTCTTCCTGTAAATTATTCGTGAGGTTTACTTGGTAAACCATTAATCATTTTTGTCCTCCAGTCTTTGTCCTTTCAAACACATTTACTAGTTTGTGCAGAATGTATTGCTAATTGTGTTTTAGTTCTGTACGAAAATAGTGATTTATAACACTTTTCTCTGCCTTAGCAACACCACAGGCACACACACATCTGGTGAACTTGCTCATAACACTCACACAGAGAACTCTGTAAGTTCATTCCACATTATAATATCTCTGTAGAGATGAGTAGCAACAATAAGCAGAAAATCATTCAAAGGTTTTCCTGTAAAGCACAAGGTTAGTAACCAACAGTCCACTTCACCAGTTTATTTTATCCCTATCAAAAGTAAATCGTTGCCATGCTATTTGTTTGCCTTGAAGCTACAGAAACTAGGCACTGACTCCCTCTGCTCTGTCATTCCTGATCCTATCCTTTCAGTTGGTAAAAGTGCCAGTTTAGTGCTATCAAATGCAAAGAATCAATATGCTGGCAGACACAAAGCAGCACGTTGAGCCATCAGACCATAACAGCCTGAGATCAGTTTTATTTTTTTCCCTTTTGTTTTTGTGCTGCTTTTTCCCTACTGTCTTATCTAGAGTCACTGGATAGAAGCCATCTATCAATCAAGCAAAGTCTCAACAAGGTTTCTCACTCAGCTGCTTGAAACAGGGAATAAAGATCAGGCCTAGTTATTATCATGGATTATGCTAGAATATTCTTTATTTTGCAGTAATCCTTTTTCTTTGCCACATTAACTGAAACATAATTTTACTTGACCCACAGGGCTACAGACTTACTGAGAAACATAGTTGAGACTTTTTACATATGAAAGGTCCCTGAATGACTTGGAAGAAAATTTGCAATGTCAGTAATGTCAGCATTTTATTTATTTATCTTACTTGATCCTAATTGTACATGTGCCTGCAGGAACCGATGGCCACAAAACATTTCTGTGAATTCTTGAAAACGTTCTTCCAGCAGCAATCAAAATTTATGATTCCATCCATCCTAATGCAAAGCAGACCATCTTCCAGAACTGTTGTTCAATGTCTGGTTCTTGCAGCAGAAACAAATGAATACTTTTGTGTTTTCAAACTTCAATAGAGCTAATCCAGAAATATGAGTTAGCCATATATTTGTGTACATCAGTGGATGCAGGCCACAGAGAGAAGACAATTCGCAGAGATGTGGGACTCTTATGTGAGCCACACACCACCACCACACTGGATTCATCCGTCCTCAGCTGTAATGAAGCTGATCATCTGAAGGATGAGTCAGGCTGGTATAACCCTGGCATACAGTAATAGCTTTTTTTACTGCTGCATAAGGGACAGAAGTTGGCTCTATTTTCTTCCCCCTTAAAAACTGAAGTTTTAAAATTAGGCAATCCCATTGTAATTTTGTCATAATTAAAGACTGAGGAGTACAGCGACAGCAATGCTCTCTGAATTCACAGAGATTCGTTCCAGGATTTCTTAGTATCCTGTAATTAACACAATGAAGAACCTTGAAATTCACTTAGCAATTAGCAGTGATGAACAAAAATGAGTTGCCTTTAAGGCACTTAGGCCATATTCACACATCCTATTTTAAGAACCAGGCTGCTTAATTTCCACACCTGCAAACTAGGCTCCTGGTTTGGGAAGGATGATTCAGACAGCTTAAGTTAGGATTGAAAGTTTTTTATATCCAGAATTATACTGACATAATTTGGATCCAAGTGCACGCATTACTTCTCAGGAAATCGCTTTCCTCCCTATTGCTAATCCCACTGAGTGCTACCCTGGTCTCTTATTCTAAATCTGAGATATGCCACATACAAAGGCTTTAAATCCCAGGTCAAATAGCAAGAGAAACCAGCTAAAGGCCAGCTTTGCATGTTGCAGCTGATACTGTCCGCGAGGATTTTCAGGATGTGTCAGTACTACACGTGTCAAAGAACATAGCCAAAATGCCCTGTACTTCAGGAGGCTTTTCAATAACTCTAAACTTGAGAGAGCAGAACCACCACGTAGCCATAAAATGATGCTCTGCATATTCAACTGTTTGATAAGCTCTGCAACTGCAAGTTAATGGTGCTGTACAAATGCCAGGATTGTTGCTCTTTTAAAAATGAAAAGATTAAAAATCAATAGATACTGCATTATCCCTCCCCTGCGCCACCAAGGAAGGTGCCAAACAACATTCCTCAGAGAAAAATCTCATTCTTCACCTCCCATTTTGCAGTTTACCCCTGCTCATGACAGCAAATATCTCTATGATTAAAGCATATAATCTCATTTCTTTGCTGTGATGTATTGATGACCAAATAATTAAACTGGTTTTATGCTGTGTTTTGGATCTATGTTTAAGTAGCTGAAATTGATAACAGAAATTTTTTTAACTTCACTATGTTTGGGATTTGTTTTATATTGTGCATGCCAGGAGGGTGTGTTCTTCCACATGCTTCTAGAAGCCAACACCACCACAGTCAAGGGTAAATTCTTTCCCAGGATTCACAGACAAGACTCCTGCTGAGAGCAGCAGCAACCACCAAAGTGAGAGTGACGGGGAACAGACGGCCAGTGGCATGTCTTCAGCTTTGTAAAACTCAGAAGGTTCTCGATGTTTCAGTGACTGATACAGGTATCTATGATGTGCTGTCTCAATATTAGCAGATACAAGCACATTAATGACAGACTGCGCTAACCTCACTTTTTAGTTTTTTTTTTGATTGAGAATTGCTTATAATACGGAAACATTACAGAAAAGTAACTTTAGATAAACCAGTACTCTATAAGAAAGTGAACTACATTTTTTTCTCTTCCCAAAAATTGGGAAGACCCCCTTTCATTTTGTTAACTCCAGTTAATGAGAAAGCAGGGTTTTTTTCATTATTAGATTTCTCAAAAGAAAAAAAGCTTACTTCTTTTTATCATTATTACTTTATAAAGCTCTAATATTCACTTGAAGAAGTTCACAGGACAGTTTTGATTCACACTGGTAATTGTGAGCTGACAGCAGAGTTCTGTGGCAGGCAGTGGAGGGATGCCACTGTATTCTCCTGCTGTTACCTAATACTTAAAACTTATCCTGCTCAATAATATACACTTTATCACCCTGTCATACCTTACATTGACAAGTTTTACAAAAACTGCAGCTGACATGCGTCATTTATTTCCACTTGAGCCAATTAAAGAACAATGACTGGAAAAGCACTCTCATTAAATGATTTACATTTGGACTGCAAAGCTGGGCAAATCTGGAGTTCTGTGATAACCTCATTTCAGTATTTTTAAGGCACTGATAGAGAGTAGTGAAACAACACAAGCAGATTAGGGCATTATCTATCCAATTAAGAGAGAGAAAGAAACGCTCAACTCTTGAACGATTTGGCCAGTAATGTATTTGTACATACTTCTTTTTTTCTTTATTATTACAAAGGAATGACTTGTACCTATAATGCTTTATCTGTGTAAATATTAAAGCACTTTACTTGGTGAGGGTCCAGTCTCATTTCAGTAAACTAGTTGCTTTCACCTCCTTAAAGGCAGGAGGAACCTTACTTTGAAGGTAAACATATTCAGATCTTTTGTGGACCTCGACCCTGTGATCTAGTCTTGCTGCCTGTCGGTACAAGGGAATTTTGTCACTGACTTCAACAGGAGCGGACCCCTGGGCTACAAACGACTCTCCCAGAACTGCAATGAAACAGGCATACAGGACACTCATTGACCAGAGTGCAAAACTACATTGGCTAGTGGAAGAACTGTCAGCTGGCATTCAGAAATAAATTTCCAAGCAGAACGTTAAGAGACGGTATTACGTAGAGAAGGCTTAAAAAAAAGTTTAGGTGCTACCAGTAGATTTCAAGTTACCTGATCCAGATGTATAGAATTACAGCAGAACAGAAAATTACCTGTTGCATCAGGATATATGCCAGAGTATCTTGAAGCATATTTCAGCTTTACTCTAGAAATTCATGAAGACTTTGTGGATGAAGAATGGGTCTGAGAAACAACTTAGCCTTTATACTATCTTGCTTTGTGACCATGGGAAAGGCATTCATCTTATTTACTCCATCTTTAAGATCAGGCTAAATATGTATTATTCATCTTCAAGAAGGGTTGAGTTATTGATGGTGATGGCTGTGTAGCTGTTCACCATTATTTATTGTTATCAGAAGCGAAAGCTTTGCAATGGATCAGATAATAAAACAAAATCTAATCATTTCTGTTTATCAGTGAGCCAAGCTAAACTGAACTGGATTTTGTTGCAACAAAACTAACATATCTTTGCCTTCCTTCTCTTACTCTCTTTGGTAATCCAATGATTGCCCCCTCCTACACTGAGAAAAGCTATTGAGGAAAAGAACATGCAGAAAGTTTGCCATGGAAATCTATTGGATAAACCTGGAGTTCCAGTGCCTTATGAGCTTACAGTTCTTTCATATATTACAAAAGAGATTTTGAAAGTTGAAATAAATAGCTAATCAGCTTGACACCTTTTAAACATCATTCTCATTTCTAAGAACAGTGACTTTTATGGTGTTAAAACCTATATAACCCATCTGCAACTTGTTCACAGTGACACCAGCAAAACCTTCATTCCGTGCTTTGTAATTTGCAGGGGCAACTGATGCAAGTCCTGGAAAGGACTGAGGAATCAGTAGTTAGAAAGAAACAGAGAAGACTTGTGCCCAGTTGCCAGTCAGAAGGCCAAACATCTCAAGGCTAGAGTATTTTACTTTGAGCTCTAGCAAGTAGAGATAAGAGAACCAAAATTGCACATTTCACTATGTTTTTTAATAAAATGCCATTCACTTTATGAGGTAGGAAGCTCATTTAAGTGTGTGCATTATTGCAGAACTCACGAGCACAAACATTCTGGGCTACCCTGTTCTTGTTTAATGGAAAAAAGATTTGCATCATCGAATCATATGCTGTTCTTTATCATGGATCCCCCAATGAAATCAGCGCAACTCCCTTCTCATTTCCCTTCAACACAGGAGCTAAACTGTTCCTACAAACTTGTATCTATATGATTTACACTGAGGAAGCAGAAGGTTGAAGCAAGAGTGTGAAAAATCTGAATGTTTGTTACAATTTCATATGCACACTGATAACAGGAACCATTTATGTTGACATAAAATTAATTCTTAGAGCTTTTAAATATTTATTGTTTGTCAACATGGTCTATATTTTTTCACTTGCCCTAATTATAATCAAAATCGCCTATGGATCTTTAGTGATAGGTAGGATACACAAAGCAAAAGCTACTGAAGAAATACCATTATTTGCCATATTACATTATTTATGCAAGCTATGACAAAATAAGTAAATTTGCACTTGTTGGATGAATGACACTAATGGAAGAGTAACTCACAACATCTTGGCTACCTTTATGAACGATTAATTAAAAGAAAAAATAGTTAATCAAGATAAACTTCTGCACCTAGCTAACAGAGGACCGAAAGTTTATCATGTCTAAATATGTTTCTCATACATTTACTGCAAATTAGTTTTTGAAAGTGAATTTCAAGGTCTACTGACTCCGAGGTTCACTAACTCAGTTTTCATTAAGTTTTCACAAATGATCTACTGTAGCATTATTCTTTTATAGTGGTGCAGATTTAAGGCCCACTATGAAAAGCAATTATACTGTCAGAAAAGTGTATTTTGACTTATTAAAAAATTGAAAGGTTTTATAAAACTATTTATTTTGGTGTTCATTGAGAGTGCATGTTGACAGTGTTACAGAAGAAAGCATTTTTCTGGGGTATATCTCTCAGCCTCTTTGCATCACACCGTCTTGTTGAAAACTTCAGACAACCTTACTTAGCAGGTAAGTTAAAAACCTGTGTAGAGAATAAATAGAAAGCACTTTGTGATTATGCCCTGCAACTGGCCAGATTAATTTATTTTGCTGTATTATAGTAATGTTGCACATGTGCTAGTTAAAAGTATAGTAATTTTGTTTTACTAAATACTGAAGATGTTTAAAAAGGAAACCTAGATATTTAGCAGTCTGACAAGTTACACAACTCATGCCAAGAAACAATTTTGTCCAAATTTTGTGGATCACTTGCTTCAACTGCATTGCATTAACTTTTTCCGATTATCTCATTATCTCCCAAAGTGTTATTTTTATATCTTATCTGAGTACTATTCATCTAAAATAACTATGACTCAGAGAATAACCATAACGCTGTCTTGTAGTAAAGAACTGAGGAAAGCTTAAAATATGAGCAAAGGATTTACCCTTCAATTGTTACATGGCATCTAGGAATAAATCAGCTGTTTGCCTCTTGACTTCCTTTTCAGAGTAAGTGACTAAGAAGTATTTAAGGAACGGACAAAAAGTGGGTGATACTTGATTCAACTTGACCCTTGAACTTGTTACACAAAAGCCATTGTAGGAGATACAAGAGTTTGAAATTGCTACTTAGAGCAGAACTACATCTAGAAGACAATGCTTACACCCATGTCAGCAACTAAGCTTTTCTTGCCTCTAAAAAATAAACACATGTAATTTATTTTTTATCCATTTCGATTAGATTACTTCAATTATTGTATGAATTCATTGTAAAAAAACAAACAAACAAAAAAAAAACCAAACAAAAAACAAACAAACAAACAAAAAAAAAAAAAAAAAAAAAAGAGAACTCCCAAATCTAACCTTTTTTCTTTTGCCTCTGTGACATGAAATTCTAGAAACTACCAGAGACAAGTCAGGTAGTCGGATGGTTTTCGTTCCAGGAATCACATTGTGGTCAAACCAGAAAATGTCAGGTCAGTCTGAGAAACGTGCATACTAATGCAAGACTTGCAAGAAATAACAAAGAGGAATCAGAAGTCTTAGTCAACTAACAGAAACCTCACCAAATACCTTTTTTAAGCAGAAAGACTAGGAGAAATGATGCATGTGAAGGCTAGATAGGGTCTGATTATGATCTGCAGGGAAGAAGAGAGCAGTGAAAGGGAGCTTATGTTAACAAGTTCAGTTAACAAGTTTTGAGAAGGGAAAGGCAGAGAAGACCAGCAACTTCAGTGAACTGCAGAATTAGATAGCACAGAAAGCAAGTGGAAAGAGGAAAGACATTCAAGATGTTTGAAAAACTGTTTAGGACAGGAGTACAATTTATCCCAGCATGAGAGAAATACGCTCATTTTAGTAAGAGACAAACATGGTGAAATCACAAGCACTTCAATGACACAGTAAGAAATGGAATAGAACATAAAAAGTATACCAGATTACAGAAGGTAATAAGCAAAATGAACTATGAAGAACAGAAAGAAAGAAACAAACAAAAAAATCGGGACATAAAGGGAGATGCAGCAAGATAGGTCCAGAAATCTCTGTACAAAAGCATTATTTAACTTCATTAGCAGTAGAAATAGATCAAGAAAATACTGTCCACTGCTGCATACAGAAGAAAAACTAGCAGCAAACACTAAGACTGGTGAAGTACGTAAAACCATAATGTTGCAGCCTTCCTTAAAAAGATAAATTCTCATAAGAAATTGAGTTCAGAAATCAAGCTACGTAGACCTTTGACTTCTGCCACTCAGTACAGACCTTAGGCTCTTGCACACAATTTTAATATGCTAAATGCAGCACAAGACCAGCAGGGTAGTATCAAAACTCCTAATATTATTATCAAATAAATATACTTACAATACCATAATATGGTTTTCATTTTACCCTATAGCCACTTGCAAAAAAATGGCTGCCATTCCATAACCATAGAAAAAAATTCTATTTGATCTTGGAGATGTGCTGTGTGGTAGACACTGGCCCTACCAGCTACCAGTTAAATGCTGACATACTGCGATTTTGCTATTATTGATTCTCCTTAATTACATTGATCCTAGAGGTTATGTACTGTTATTGTTTAAGCTATAAATACTCATTATATCCATTAGGATCATTACTTTGAGAAGCAGAGAAGCTATCTAGTAACTACACAAAAAAAGTTGTTGTTATAACTTACGGTACTTGAAAGAAAGCTGTCAGTAGGATCCAGTTCTTAGGTGATAGTCTTTCCATTCACATAATTAACTACTAATTAAGTCCCCAATCTTGTGAGTCTAAGCGTGCTTTCTGTAAGTGCATTGCTACTATAGCATAAAAGAAGGGGGACTTACTTTCATTATTCTAGAAACTAAGGGGCTATTCCCCTTTTGAAAGGTTTACAAAACCCTTCGTATTTTTAATAGTTCCACATCTAAGATCTTGCACTGCAAACATCCTAATTAGGACTAAAGGAACAGAGAAAGATAACTTAAATAAGTTAGTGTGTATTTTTTATAATTAACTTTCCATGAATTCTGCATGAGTTTTCCCAGTGCCGAGCTGTGGCTTTCTCTCAGCTTTTCCTTTCTAGATTGTATGTTCCTCCAATGACTATAGATATTTCCTGTTCTGCAGCAGAAATAGCACAGCTTCAAAGGCTGTGACTAACATCATTTAAAACATTATCATTTTTTCACCAAACTATTATTAAACAAATTGATTTCCCCCCAATCTCTATGATAAAGAAAATCATTCATTCATTTTGTGTGTTCTCGGCAATGTATGTTTCTTCTTTCAATCACATAATGGCAAGAATTATGAAAAATAATCATTTATCTGATGTCAGTGAGTTGGGCAAAGCTATTACATTTTTCATCATGTACGAAGCTGCCATTACATTAGGCTAAATTTTGCAGCTAATATTTTTTGATTCATTGACTACTCAAAAAATTATAATTGTCTTTGAACCTTTTTAATTGACCCACCAAAAAGAAGAACACGTGGTGAAAAAAAAAAGATTTGGGTTGCAGCTGATGTGACTTTATTAGCATGTTGAAGAACTTGAAATAGAGGAAAATCTTGCTTTAAAATAACCTCTGATTTCTATTCCTTCTAGCCAAAACTTTTCCAGGCATTTTTTTTTCTTACACCTCCCACGTGTTTTGAAGACTGGAAATGTTGGCAAGATCTTTAAAATATTTTTACTTCTTTAGCCACCTTGAAATCTAAATCACTTACGCCATGAGCTAGAACATAACAACCAATTGGGTCATGCTCATTATAGAAAAATAAGTGTGTGTGTATATATATATATCTGTCTACAGAAAGCAGCTTGCATGATACCAAATATTTCTGGCATAGAAACTAAATGATTTGGCAGGTCACATGCTCCACGGTCCCGCTGCCCTTTTCATTATTCTCCTCATAGCATATTTTGCCTATGCAGTAGGACTTAAGTGAAAAGGATGATGGTGTCTGCACCAACTGTAAAGCCTACATAGCTCCACAGAACTCTTTCAAACAAGGATGTAGAAAGCCATATAATGACATCTGTGATGAGTCAGAGCAGTCATGTGAGAAATACCAAGCTCAGCACACATTCTGGTAAGGAATAGCTGAGATCTGTTCCCATTTAAAAGAATTACTTCTCTTGTTACCAGAATAAACAAAGTTTGTATTTATTCTGAGGACAGTTATACAAAATCATTTAATACGAGTGCATGCTAGCGGAGTCTGAAGCTAGAGAAAGCCAGCCAATCCTGTTCATTTTCATGACAGATGGTATAAAGCGGTGTTTAAGGCTCTGGTGGGAAAATCAAGAGAGAGATTTTACTCATGGATTCCCCATGGTGCTGCAGTACAGGCTGGAAAGACTGCTCACCATTCTGTGCCTCTGTTTACCTTTTCCCCTTTCTATATTTCAGAGGAAAGCTTGTCTCCCTGTGTACATTCATACGACGTCTGCATGAAAAGGCCCCGGTACCAGCGGGAGCACTAACTGGTGTCCCAGTACCAGTAGTGCTATTAGTTTTATATAAAGTTCTTATTTACTCTATAAAAGCACCATAGTGTACCAACACTATTTATTAAGAAAGGCAGCCTGGTAGAGATTTTCTCTCTGGAGCGCTGTTTTGCAATATAATATGTAAGACCTTCAAGTTCACCGAAAGGGTTATCTGAATTCCATGGCTAGTAAATGAGTGAGGTTTTTTGGCAATAAATACGTGCAAAGCCAGGGCTGCTGAACTTCAACAGCTGACACTGGCTTCTGCAGGTGCAAAATCACAGATGGTCACATGTCATTACTGCCACAGAAGTGCTACTGAATTCACTAACATTTGCCAGGCAGTGCAGAACACTGTACACACAATATGCTATAGAATTCATGCAGCCCTGGACACCATATATTCAGGATATTCCACTCTGCTCAGTGTAATTAGCAAATGGCTGAATGGGAAATCCTACATTTATGTCTGTATCTTTGTTCTTCAGATGTCACCTTGTTCTTTTAAAGAGGATTACAATCCATACTCAAGAGGACCTCGTTTTATGCAAAACATGTGGCAAGGTCAAAATAGACATCTATAAAGCTTTAGTCTCAAACATGATCTATATGACACTGCTTAGTTAGGGATGAGAGTTTGGCCAATCACCAACGCCCATTTTGTCCTTGCTTTCCCTCCTCCTGCCATCGGAAACAATCTTCAGGCTGCTGCAGGCGGTTCATACACTGGGACAGAGCAGGTCCTATAATTTGGAACCAATTACTTTGCAAGGGAATGGGGCTGTGATCCTTCTTACCCTCCACAGAAACTAACACAGAAACCAACGAGACCTCGCCTTTGTACAATCAGCACACACCTTCTCATTGATTTAAATTCTCATTTTTCTGTCTCACTTTAAGAGGCATTTTTTATACTGAAATTGCACTCAAGGTAATAACCAATTTACAACTTTTTTTTCACATTCTTACTGCAGCCAAATAGATTGTGATCAGAAGTGTTTTAAAACTACAATTCTACTAATGTTATCTACTTGACAAATTGCCCATAATATGTGAGAAAACCAAACAAAGTTATAATAATCCAGACTTCAGAGAACAAAACTATCAGCAATGGCTCATTTTGTAGTTCATTTTGCTTCTACTCAGATACTTAGATCCTTAAAAAGGAACAGAGATGAAGGACAAAGAAATACTGAGAAGTCACTCTCTTACTTAACAGGAGCTTTACAGATTGACCACTAAGTTGCAGACGTCCAGAGGGCAAAATCTGGTCTTTATGTATTTTCTGAGATAGAGAACACTTTCTGTAATGGGAGATTATATAAAGTGGTGAGAGGTATTATTTTTTTTCCAAAAGATAGTGGAGAATAAGTAACTACAGGCTAAGAATTCTCCTTTGCTAACCTGTCTAAAATACAATAATTACATGACAGACTAAAAGTGATACTGTGCCAACATAAATCCACAGCAGCTAATCACACTGCTGTATGGTTGACCACGTACTTAGTGATATAAACAAATTAATTCCCAAAAGATAGCTAATCCAGCTTTTCAAGCCCCCTAGTAACACTGTGGACACTGTGCACTAATACCTAACAGCATGTACTTTATAGTATTTGGTGGCAACTTTTCCATTAACTGGCAACAAAGGACTTTTTTATTTGGATTTAGAAATTCCCAAAGCAAATTTCTGAAGGGCAAACTTATATAACAGCATTTAATTTGCAATGATTCCAGACCCGAACAGTATGTGAGCTCCTACTGAACCTCGTTCTGTTTCCCTTAGCCAGAAATGTGATGGTTATAACAACAGGCTAAATTAAGGATATGCCTTGCAGTATAAAAAAATTTCCAGCCCCTCAGATAAAAGATGAGTGGAAAAATACACAGTCCAAACCAACTTTTTATCACACATTTCAGTTAGACTGGCATTAGATTGAATAAAATGACATACAGCTGCTCTAATTAAAAAAAA
>VWZK01006935.1:673066-723414 GCA_013396935.1 Baryphthengus martii
GCGCTAAAAAAAAAAAAAAAAAAAAAAAAAAAGGAAAGAAAAGCTCCCAAATCCCATTTGCAAAAAAAAACCTTCACTGAGGAAGGATCTGTCTCCACAGAAGTTTCACCATGTACTACCGAGGGGCACAAAAAAATAACTGTCTCACATCACATTCATATAATGATAGGAAATTATTTGCTACCATAAATTCAGATCATTAAAATAAAACAATCTCATAAGACCCTCTTCTCTTCCCTCCAAAATAAATACATCAAATTTATCTCAGAAGCTACTTTCCCTAAATGTCCTACTTTCCTTCCACATTATGTGGCAATATTATGTGGTATTAGAATACCATTATGCTTTGGCAATGGATGTTTAAGAACACTTTGATAGTGTTTAAATATTTTTTTCTTTTTAGTACTGATATATTGTACATTCCAAAAATACCCTGCAGCAAAACATTTGTTTTGGTTTGGGAAAGGAAAAGTGGAAAATATATTTGCTATATTTATCTCACTGTCAACCCCAAATTTGAAATCAGGCTTCCAAGGTACAAAAAAAACCAAAACAAAACAGAACAAAATTATACACACTCCTTGCTCTTGTCCTCCTCCTTCATTCTCTATATTGATGTAGCACTTGTGTCTCTAGCGGCATAACCCTTTATTCTCTGAGTTAATTTTTTTCTTCCATGTGGCTATATTGATAAAAAATTAATACCATGTTTTGAAGTCTTTGACTTTCCTTTGCATATCTTCATTCTTTGCAATCTCTGTTGTGGGACCATATCTAACCTCCACGTTATTTTACCATAAGAATGCATGAAATAATGAATAGATACATAGTCAGTGACACGTGATAAAAAGGACAAGACACCTGGATAAATAATTGTGAAGGAAGGTCTACAGACCCACCTCTATTCACCCTGCACCCTGGCAAAGACAGAGCGGTTTACGCAGAGACTGAAATTAGATAAAACTGGCCTGGGAATCCAAGTTAGAACACTAAATCTCTAAAAGGTGGTTATTTGTAATTTTTAGAAAGCACTTTAAGTTCTGTTTCTTAAAGGCTCTTGCCTGTATTCCCAGGCTATAGAGGGCTGATAAACACTAAGAAAAGTAATAAATTCTTCAGATCCATTGGTAACTGAATAAACCAAGTAACTAAGCAAATTGGGTAAAACTGAGTAAATCTTAGCTAATTTACAAATAAATGCTTTTCTGATATAAATGCACATTCTTCAGATTAATTATTTCAATTTTATTTTCCATTTTGGTTTGAAAATTGTCTTTTGGACAGCCAGAATGAATTTAATTGCCCAAACATAAGAAGTTACTGTAACTAAAAGAGCCTTCCACTGCCATTTTGGAAGGGTGTTAGTCTCCTGCAGATCTCTGCCATATTTGCTAGCCCAGTGTGAATACCTCACCTATTCAAGGGTCTCTAAAGGAGCACTAGGAAACGTTGCTGAACAGGTGAATCCTATCTCAAACAACGCTGACAAACTGGAGTTAAACAAGTGGAAGGAAGATCAAATAGGAGGCCTTGATCTCAGAGATGTTACACACTTTTCACTCTGCATAACCAATAACCATGTTGGGAAAGTAATCGCATTCCACTTAAGATGACTGTAAATCTAGATCCAATACACGAATATTTTTCTCAAACTCCTAACTTCATTTTTTAATCTTGATTATCTCTTACATTGTTCCTAACAGCACTGCTGTGTGAACAGTTCTCTGCAAATATCCTCTAAGGAGAAAGACAAGTCATTCTGAAGAAGAGTGGTTCTCTTTGAACTAACTTTAACTGGTGTAAACTGATAGGTTTTTCCATTTATCACCAGGTCAGAGCATGCACATAAGCAGTTACTATGGAGCAGCTCATGCATTGCAAATTAACACCTCTGTTTAAATATCAGTAATTTATTCACACGCTCATTCCATTAATCTCAGCCAGAGAATTGCATCAGACTGCAACAGTCATAGAAAGACAAAAATTAGTTACAAGCCAGTCATATTCATATATATGATTTACAGCATTTTCAAATAATCTTTTGACACTCAAGTCCTCATTATTTACAAAACAAAAATTATATATTGCTGATTATTAAGAATAAAGTCTAGTATTTGCACCATTCAATCACCATTCAGCTTTCTATGCACAAAACGCATATTAGGGATGTGGTAACTACACAAGCTGTTATACTAGAGCTAAATGTAGGTAAAATGGAACAAAGCCACCATTTTGGTAAGAATTCAGTATTAAGTACTCACATCTGCAAACTAGCAGCAGTGGCATTTTAACATAGGCATTTTCTTCTCCTTTCTGAATTCAGCCAGTGGCTCTTTAGCCGACAGACACCAGTATGAAGCCATGGCTTCATTCCCAGTAAATACATCTGTCTCAGAGAGCAAAGGAGAAAGTAACATTGGGATTATGCATGAGAACCAAGTATGGAAACTTATCTGAATTGACCAAGAAAGGAAAAATAGCCCAGACATATGGGGCGGTGTAGGAAAAGGCACAGCTTCTCCTGTAGGAGCATGTGATTGCCAGAATGGCTACGCATAAACAGCCAGCTGAGAGCAAGAAAGAAGTCTGAGAATGAAGGGCAAAATGAGATGGGTAGAAGGAAGAAGCCTGATAAAACTGAGTTGGAAATGAAGGAATTTGATTTGTTTTAAAAGGAAACTGTAATCCAGGTCTCAGATTCAAGGAAAAGGACAGTAGAGAGTATCAGGCTAGAAAAACTAAATTAAGAATATGTTTCATGAATTTCAAGGTTGTGCTCTGTCCTTCAAAGAAACCAGGGAAAAGAAGTTTATAGTGCAAGATGCTAAAAATATTTCTAAATACTAACACAGCAATGCAGATCACATTAATATACAGCTTTGTAAGGAATGGTATATAAATTAGAACTATTTGCAAAGGACTGGAAATAATAAGCTCATATAGAATGATAAATGTGTGTTATTAATGTTCTGTTGTCTTAATTGCAAGGCTTTTGTTCCCTATTACAGAATGAGAATATTCCCTGCAAAACAATTATTCTCCTGATTGTTGGTTAGATTAGCATTTGCCACAGGGCTTTATGCTTGACAAAATATTTTTGCTTGCATAAAGAAACAATGAAAGGCAGGCAGATAGCAAACAGCAAAGTCAAAGGAAACAGATCTTGTTTGCTCCTTCTACTTTTATTATATAGTTGGTCATATATGGATGAGAGCGCTTCCCACGTAAGGAAGAGATGAACAGAGCAGCGTTTCAAGCGTGGGTATTTTGTGTGCCATTCCAGAAAAGAAAAAAAAAAAAAAAAAGGACCTTTTAAGTAAACCAAATACGGAGGCATTTTATTTGAGCCTTTTTCTTAGTTTCTAGCATAACATCTTTTGACCAAGCCCTAAATCTTCTTATTTGTTCAGACACTGCCTACTGATAGCGTAACATAAATATCATCTAACTGAAAATACAAGTAAATAAACGTTTCTTTAAAGACGCTTATGACTCAGCAGGTCACTGTTTTCCAGTCACTATTATGAGTCAGAACGAAGTCTGTGAAATGGTGTTAGAAAGTACAAGACATAATTTTTCATCTGCAAGGCAACAATCGTTCCTGTAATTAAAGATGCCCAGGCTGGTTTTGTAATAGGAACACATCCCAGCCTGGTTCTTTCTGTCTATCTCAACTTGCTCCTGCGATTTCATATGGACATAGAATACTGTCCAGAAGAGAGAGGTATGGCTGCGTGTGGCCAAATGGCTGCTGCCTTGATTGATGTTTCTAAGCTGCTTGGAGAGACTTTTGTGCAATGGACAACAGAAATACAAAGGACGGGTACCTAACTCCTACACCGCAGAACCAGATCAGAACAAGCACAGCATTCAAGGAGCTACAAAGACAGATTGAGAAAACCAGACTGTGATGTGTATACCAAAGCAACAAATGCAAATGAAATTTTCCAACATTATTGACAGTAACACCAATGTTACGGTATGTGTGCATATCAGGTCTTATTGCTGATCGAGATTATCGTTCGCGTTTATTCAATCAATACCAGCACGTCTGAGGGGACTGAAAAGCCACTAATAAGGACACACACTGTTTAGGATAAACACAGAGCTGATTACAGTTACGGTCTCTTGATTTGGCAACTGAGATTTAAATGGACTATTTTTAAGATGCTGAGAGTGGCATAAATGATTCTCCTGACAATAAGGGAAACAGACAGTACCTTCTCCTGGGTTCTCTGTTAGGCTTGTAACTACAATCCTGGGACATACCATGGGTCTGGATCAGCTTCTGGCAGCCTCCCAGGCCACTGTAAACATTGGAAATATTTCATGTGTAACTACACAAAGTTAAAGGTAATGGAGGAATAAGCCAGGTAAACCACCCAGATATTCCTCTCCCACTAGGTATTCCCTGGCTGACAAATTGTGCAATCTAAGTTACCGCAGCCCAACAAAGGATTTGACTCAGAGAGCACGTGCCACAAGATAACGAAGCTCAGAGATGCTCAGAAGTTGGCTTTGAGGATTTTAGCTGGATACCGAGTATAAACTATATTATGGCAATCATATGGCTAATACTACACAATCTACATCAGAATTTGGTCACAAAGCAGAATTGTATGCATGTTGTACAGTCCAGACATTCTTTGATAATACATATTTACACTGTTATTTTTTTAAAAGATGAATTATTGTATAGGACCCCAAGAACGCCCTCGCAGAAATAATCTGTTCCGACTAAGCAGGCATAGACGTGCATGTCATTTTAAGTAAGGAAAGAAACAATCCTGCCTCAACAGAGCTTATATTCTGACAGCAGTTTTGTCTACATGGTTTGGGACTTCATCTAAAAGAGGACTTGAAAGTATAAAATTGAAATCAGGAGGAATTTTGGTACCAAACCCCAGAGCTGCGATCCCAAGTTGTGAACCTCAGCTGCCACTTGTATCCTGTTCATTCAGCATTTTGTGGCTGTAAAGCTGACTAGAGACTAGCAAGTTCTGCTTTGGCACCCATACAGAATTGCCTGAGTTTTGACAGAGCTGAGCAGCTTGGCTCTTAACCCAGTCAGGCAAAAGGAGACTTGGCATGGCTGATGACAAAGAAAACAGTTTTTGGAGAATGAAATGCATTTTTGAAAAATTTTCTGAAATAAACTAATTCTAATAATTAAAGCAGAGGTACACAATAGCTTGACTGTTGCATTTAAGACCTTGGCTTTCCTATGCATACAATGATTCCAGACAATGGTTCTTACGCTAAAGTAGCCCAGGATGAAATTACATCTATATCATGATGCATCTGTAGACACTTTCTGGAAACCCAAGTGTTTGTGCATACGTGTATTTTTTACTAATATAGGAACTTAGAAAGCAAACCCAAAACTGTCAGTCACAAAGTACTCAAACTTTGTCACTATTTCCTCGCCTTTTAGGAGCTCATTGGAGAAAATCGTCTCCAAGTCTGATGATGCTAAATATCTGCAGTTTCTGTGAAAGTCCAGTACAGCTGAGAATGCCTGACAATTTAGCCAGTTATATCAGAGGATTTTTAGACTGCGTATTGATAGAATAATATTGGGAAAATTGACATTGACTGTTACCTTAGAATTTTATCACAGAACAATGTCTCCTGTTTGACTCCGAATTCTGTAGGCAAATGTAAAAGCAAACAAAGAAAAATAAATCACATCATCATCATCCATGGGCAAGTCTAGAAGCTTATACCTGGTAATTCTGTTGAAGTCACTGACAAAATTTATTCACTTTAACCTTGCAAGAGAGTTATTAATTTTTTTTTAAAAAAACAAAACCAAACAACAAAACAACAAAAAACCCACAAACCACACACAAAAAGGTTCTTTAATTTAACTGTTCTTTTCTGAGAGGTAACATTCAGATGAACACAATTTTGTAAGTGTGAATACTGTCAAAAACTGAAAAGCAGTTACTAAGGACTTTGACAAGGCACACAAGTACATTGAAGTAAATGAGTCCTATTACCATAAAGAAAAATTCATTTCCTCTCAATCCCCACCTCCCTGGAAATCCATCAGGCGTTCTGAGGAAGAGGTACTGGGAAAAAGGGCTGAGAAGGTAGGTATGAACAACAGATTTTGAGCAAGAACTGTTATATTTCTTTCTCCTTCAAGCTTTTTCACATATACACCCTCCCACTGTGAGGAATGTTAAACAGTACTATAGACTAAATGTCATTCCTTGACTAACCACATCAGCTGAATAAAGCCAAGAATTGTTCTTTTAAAAGTAGCAAAGGGGAGGCAATAAAAACAAAAGTTCTTCCAAACCCAAGTAAGAAATCCCTGCTCCACCCGCACACAAGGACTTCTGCAGGTTCTAAGAGGGAAAGGATTCTTGCTTCCCAAGTGCCTGGCTGCGTACATGCAAATCTGCACAGTGTGGTTCCACAGATGAACATAAAATACACCATCTTCAAAGAGCTGCGTGATAAACTACCAACATTTCAACTAAACCGTTGTAAAAAAAAAGTATGAATTAAAGCATTCCAAAGTCTTTAAAGATGAGTTTAACTAATAAACATAACTTATCCTCATGCTTATGCATCAGTTATTATTTATCTCATGCTCATCTAATCTCAGTGCTGGAAACAGGTACTTTTTTGTCGCATAATAATGATTTCCTGGCTCACCAATAATAGGGAAGAATGCTAGAAAATAGAAGATACAAGAACCGTCCTTGTTAGAAAAAAAAATATTGGTGAATTAACCGTTGGGCAAAAAAGGTTGTGGCAATTTACTTGTGTTATATTCATATAATGCCAGAGCAGATGCATGATCTTTGTTATCTCCTTTCTTTCTCACAGCAGAGAGAAAACACAGAGGTACACATTTTTTATCAGCAAAATGTTTGATGGGTACTTCCAGAGTCACATGCTTCAAAATAACCACCCCAAATGTGCGGCAGTAGAATCCAAATACTTGTTTTCTCTTTATTTGTGGTAAAATACTTTTATAGAAATACAAGATACAGTTGTAGGTATCTAATGTATCAAGTATGCAGTATGTTGGCTTATATTGTAATAGCTAAAACTTTCATCTTGTTAATGTCAAGAAGAACATTCTCTTCTAACTGGAAGAACCATTCATAAGGCAAAAGGCATTTAATCTTCTCATAACACGCAACTCATGCAGGAGAAATTCTGCTCGACTTGTTGTACCAATGGCAGGCCCAACTTAAAGTATGATGATGAACATTTTTGAGTAAGCCTCATTTCGGCTAACATGAACAAAAAGATGCTTTGAACATACATCATTAGCTGTTGAATTGATGTATGTGCAACTAGGCATAAGCATACCTGCATATGCACGTATATTCCTGTGTCTATATGTAATCTTACACATTTCACCCTCCCCAGCCTTCTCCTCTCCCACATTTCTGCACTCATATCCTTGGAAAGGAGAAAAACCTTCTGTGTATTTTTATTGGCCTGTCAATCTGCTACATTTTTTTTTTTCTTCTATAACTGGAATGTCATGTAGCATGTCAGTCTTTCTGCTTTCCCTCTCACCAGAATTAAGCACCCTGCATGACTGCAGAGAAAGCTACCAGGGAAAAAAACAACAAGGCAATTCCTTTCCAACATTTAGATTTGATATAATTATTTTAGTTTATACACTGTATATCTTTAAAAAAATCATTAGAAGCTCTTTTATTTGTTCAAATCTCTATTGTGGTTTGCGTGACTTCATAGCAAGAACCATATCAAGAGCTGAATAGATAAGGCTTGACTATCAGATGTCAATCTCAAAAGATTTCTTTATTTTGAGAAACTAAACATTATTCCTAATGGTGAAATACTAATCACGTTTCCTGGTCAGTCACGGTATCAGGCCCCACCAGGATGAGGAAAGCTCATCCTTCATTCTCACCTGCACATTCAGAAGAGCAGTCCCTTCACAGCACCCTTCTTCCAAATGTCTCACACCAACATGCCACCACATCCCATCACACCATGAAAGGTCAATGAAAGCTGAGATTCATCAGTACACTGAGCAAATATTCCGAAGACAGATGAAGAATGTAGTGGATAATTAAAACACCAGTCAATTATCATCAACCCATCTATTAACCTGCAAGAAAAGCCTGGGAACCTTTCAAAACCCTGCGAGTAGTAACATCTTTGGCGGCTTTTTGGACACAAGGAGCCATGTCACAAGGGAGGTTTTAGGAGCTGCAGGACATCATGGAGTCAAATACTGGTGGATCAAAGTATCTAGAGGTGAAACTAGGCCAATTCTTCTCTCCCCTCCCCATCTTTTTTGTTTTTTTTTTTTCTTGTGGAACAACTCCAGTATTTCACAGTGTTTGGCTCCATGAAGAAAGATATCACTATCAAATTCAACAAAGTTTAAATCTAACATCTCCCATCTTCTGTCTTCTACTAAAACATATATAGAGAAAAAAATACATGGCCTTATTTAGTGGGGTAAAAGCATCCATGAACAGGCTTAAAAGTGAATCCTTAAAAGCTCTCTTTAGAAATGTCTCTTCAGATTCCTGGTGGCCACTAAAATGTTGCAGCATGAAATTTAGGAGGCAAAGTTTGTCAGTACCTCTTTAAACAGATCAGCAAGTGATACTTATAGTGATGCTGGTACAATAATACTCATCCACAATTCACAATTTTCTTCTTCCTTATCAGCCTATCTTCCCCTCCCTTACCTCTTCTCTATGTCCACCCCCAAATAGAAAATGGTTAAAATGGATGAAAAAATACAGTAACTAAAAAAGTTCCTATAAACTGGGGGCTGACATGACTATCTGTCTCTAAGTGTGAGCATTCATTGCTCTGTTTCAAAATCTATTCAAACCTGGATAGACTTTTGTGGGGACAAATGAGGCTACTGTCAGTTTTTACCAAGTTGTAAAATTTTCAGCATCGCAATAAATTGTGAGACAAGGAGAAGAGAAATTCAATTTAACAAGAAACTCGTAACTTTTGAAAGAGTGCTCAATTGTGGGACAAGGAAGAAAGAATGAGAAGTACAGTGCACATCAATATCTTATCCCTTTCTTTCTGGGTTGTCCTTAGAGACTTGTCCATAATTTACTTTCTCAGGGGAAATTTAGCACAAGTGTAGCAATTTTTCCTTTCATCCTGCTGACAGACTAAGCTAACTTCCCCACCTCCAAAAAAAAAAAAAAAAAAAAAAAAAAAAAAAAGAGGGATAAAAAAAGTAAGGAAAAGGAAAGATCCATAGATATTATTTACACTGCAGATCATGTATTATTTTTACCTTCAGATGTTCATATTTCGATAGTACTACTAACTACACACACATGCATGTGCACACTGGGGCAGCATGATCAATGGTAGGGGTCAATAAACCCATTTCAGAAGCAGTCCTACTGCAGACTGAAATGAAAGAGTAAAGTCTAAAGTAATGAAATGTGACAGAGCCACATTCGCTGTTGTCCTCCAAATATGGAGAGAGACGCATTTCTACATGAGGAAATCCTAACTGGCAAGTCAGATCTAGTCGTATAATAAACAAGGCTACACATAAGTAATGGATGACTCTCATTTAGAATTTGCCTTCTTCAATTAACTATAATATGATCTCACAAAGTCTGATTTTTCTTAGAGTATGAATGACTAACCTTCAGGTTTCCTTGTAAGCAAATGGCCTATCTCATTAGTTCACAAAATTAATCGGATCTTTTATTCCCTCTTTATATTTGTTGTGTTGCCAGTGATACTACAGTTACTTCAATTGGTTAAATCAAGAAATGATCTATAAACAATCAGAATGCATTTAGTATCATAATTGCCGATGCATATTATTATATTGGACAGGGCTGGTGACGGCTAGCAAATCTATCTTTGATCTATGAGCAGAGACCTCCGAGAAGCTGCTCTTCATTCAATATAAATGTCAAAAGTAATAGTACTGCATTATAAAGTGCGATCACTGAAACAACGGAAGCCACCATCCAAAGCACTGATCAGATTCAAAGGCTACGAATAAGCTGAACATCATGGGTTTAGGGGTTTTCCTGTGGCAAGCTGTAAATATAAAGGTAAGGACATACATTTGGTGGAGCTTTGCATCGCTGTCAGAGAAACCTACACGAATGGGAAAAATCAGCAGAGTAGACATTTAAGAAATATACTCCTGAAAGGAAGATGCACACGTAGGGGTCTTTTTCTTGTCTTCTCTTTGTTTTTTTCCTCATTTCACAAAGTTCTAGACTATGTTATCAGTAAGAGGAGCATTTTTGTATATCATTAAATTAGCCATTTACTAATACTAATCCAGCCTTTCTGTCCTACCTTGCCTTTTCCTCACTTTTGCTTCTAGAAATCTAATTTCAATTTCTATAAAAGAATTTCATTAAGCTTTTGACTTACATTAAAATGTCACTAGGATTTAAAAACTGGTAATTCCATAAATTCTATAAAGCATATGCTCAATGCATGAAGAGCTAATTAAAGGAAATTTCCTAGAACTAGTAATTAAAAAATTAACAAGTAATGCAGATGTTTTTGGTAGAAATCCACAAAAATAGGTATTACCCTAACACGGTCCAATCTTTTAACTGAGGATCTAGAAGAAAAGGTGGATGTACTATAGCTGTCATCTGTGGATGAGATAGACAGCTGAAGAGTTAAATGATGATGATGGGCAGGTTAATCATAGAAACTGGATCACGGTGTTAGTTGGGCCAGTTCAAACTCTGTGTAATTTAGATGCAAGGTAATATGAAATTATACATTTATAAATAAAAACACAGAATAAACCTACAGAACAATAATTGATACAGCACTGGAAAGAAACTGTCCATCTGCTAGAGACAAAAGTAAAAAATCCAAATGAGTATGTATAAGATGAGATGTAAAAGTGAAAAGATATGAAAGGTAATAAAAACCACCTTATGGACACTCCACCCACTAAGAGGAACATCAAGTAAAATCCTAGTCCACTCCTTATGAAAGGAGTGGAACTTGATGGATGATGCCAAAAAGACTAATGAATATCTTCTTTTTTTCACCTCAGTCTTTATTATAAGGTCAATTGCAATCATGTAGCTATCACAATTAATACCGCTGACAAAGAGCCAGCATTGAGTCTCAAACAAGAAAGGTAAAATATTCAGAGTACTTAGGTAAGGTGGATCTTTCTAAATGGGCTGAGTCTAACAAACTTCATCCAACAGTAGTTAAAGAGCTAAGAATCTCAAAGTCACTAAGGCTTACCTTTGAGAACTTAAAAAGGACAATGAAGAAAGTGGAGGACCAAAAAAAGGGCAAGTGTAATGTCTATCTTTGAAAAAGATTTTTTAAAAATAAAGCAAGCTAGGCCAGTAAGCTTATCTTCAATTCATGGAAAAATACCAAAACAGATAGTCAAACTATTTGTAAGCGCTTGGAAGGTAATAAGAACCTGTATTACATCCAACATGGATTTGTCAAGAACAATCATGTCAAAGCAATCTAATTTCCTTCCCTGATAGGGTAACAGGCCTTGTGGACAGAGGAAAAGCATCAGGTGTCATGTGCACTTACGACTATTTTTGATCCTCTTCCACATAATAATCTTCCAAGCAAACCACGGGAGCATGATTCAGATGAAAATAGTACAAAGCGAGTGCAAAACTGATTCAGAAAATAGTACTTAAGGGAGTGGTTAGCAATGTTCCAATCAACATGAAAGGGTACGTCAAAGTGAGAATCTGTATGAGACTCTCCTAGGTCTGATAGCAGTTAGTATTTTGATTAATGACCTAGAAAATACCATCATAAACATACTCACTGCGACAATATCTTCCTTGAAGGCATTATAAACACATGGGACAGGAGACCAGAATTCAAATAACCTTGGTAAATTTAAAGATCTGACCTGGAAGCCACAGTGCTGGTTCAGTAGGTTTAAATGCAAAGTACTGTATTTTAGGCAAGAACAGTTAACTGCTTTGTATGGAGGACCACTGACTTGGTAGCCATATTATAGAAAAGTTGCTGTGGATCACAAGCTGAATAATCAATCAACAATATGCTGCTCCAGAAAAGACAAACATCCTACTACAATGGATAGATTGAGCTGAGCTTGCAAGCCACAGAAGAATCCATCTAGTCAGCACTGGTAAAGCTGCAGCTGCGTTATTTCATCCACTTTGAAGAACAGTAGCTCCAAAAAATGGGGATCAACTGTTGATAATCCAGATGAAATTTACAGCCTGCAATATATCACTATAAGAATTAAGGCTGTCAAAGAAGAAAAGGAAATATGGATATAAGAAGGTTGATAAAAAGAAAAACAAGTAAACAACACAAAACTTCTGAACTGCTCTTTGTGCCGGTGTGAGATAAGGCAAGACATAAATGAATTAAAGATCAGCCAGGTAGATTGAAGCTAGATTTTAGGAAAATGTCAAGTAGTAAGAAACAGTAAAGTGTAGAGAAGACAGATTGCATGTGGAAGTTCTGGAATGCTCCTGGAAAAAGCTGTCAGAAATAACACAGAAATCTGTCCAGAATAATTGCTGATCCTGCCATGCAGAAAGACTGATCAAGATTACCCAAAGGTCCTTCCTACTCCTGTAATTCCATTAGCCCCAGGGAAATGGCCCAGCAATGAGAATCTTGCATGTGCTGATTGGAGAGCAGCGAATAGGATTAAATACCTCGTTTTTCCAAATTTGTAAAGCTGAATAAAATTGCTGGAAATCTAGAACCTACCTTTTTTAAAAGATGTTGAGAAACTGAAATAGATGAAGCAAGAAGCCACAGAAAATACTTGAGGGCTGAATAAAATATCTTGAAGTGAGAATCAAGTTCTACAATCTCTTGCATTATGATTGACTTCTCTCTGCCCCTCCCCATACAAAGAAATGATTTCTTAATCTTGTAGTGAAAAACTAGCTTTCGGAGGAAACCAAATAAATATATAATCCATGATTAACTCAATTCAAAAATTAGATTTATGTTTTTAACAGTGACAGTAATCAGACACTGGAACAAATTACCAAAGGAAGCAGTAGATACTCTGTTTCCTGACGCCCTGAAATCAAGACTGGATGCTTTCCCAAAAGACAGGCTTCAGTCATACGTAGGTTAAAAGTTCACCACGAGGCAATATAGGTTTAATTTAACAGTCTGTGATGTCCTAGAGGGCTGCCACAACTGTTCAAAGTCCAGAAATTAATTTAAAGTGAGCCTGAACTTCTTTTCATCTGAACAGGAGGGCCTCCACCCATAGACTGATATTATTACAGCCTGAATGTACTGCCATGGTTTCCGTTACATATAGTCTCGTCATCCACTGGGGACTCTTTTTCCATAGCTCTGTGAACTCAGAAACATCCTTGCCCACTAGAACAATGTGAAATAATAATAAAAAAACCACTCTCAAAAAACAAAATCCCAAAATTTATTTTGCTTAGAACAGCAGCAGACCAAAATGTTCAAGAAACCTAAATGAACAATTTGAAGGCATGTTTCCCCTCTTCAGAACTTTAAGAGTCTACTTCTTAATGCGTTATTTAGTCTGTAAAAGTTCTGCCTGCTTTAAGAGCAAAAGGATTAATGGTTTCAGATTCCAGTGCGTTGACCTTTACTCAACATTAAAATGCTTATTTGAGCATTCTGCCATGGTACTAGTAAGCCTCTCTCTAATGAAAACTGTAAGGGAAAGAAAGTTTAGCTCCCATATGCCCACAAATAAAATTATTTTGCACTAGGAGGTTTAAAGGAGCTTTTCCAAACACACACAATGTTAACATTGATGCAAAGAGTATTAAAACCACAGAGTATACAGGCTATTACTCTGGTTACAGATTGAATGTTAGAACAATATTAATGAAGATAATGAAGAATACAAATGCTTAAGAGCACCTGTTCCCAAGCTACTGCCCTGAATGACAGTTATGACATCAAGCAATTTTAAGCAAAGTAGAACAAAAGCAAATCATACTAGTTAGTTCTGAAATAAATTACAGAATTCTGCTTTTAAATGTCAAAAGATTGATAAAAACCAAAGCAGCAATTTGCATATCAGGATCCATGGTCTGGTAAGGCAGCAAATTAAAAGTAGGGAATAAGTGGGCAAGATTGATTTTGGATGATGCTGAATAGCAGAAAGGGTGAGTTGGAAGCAATCTGGCTGACACAGCAGAAACAGCTGGGGGAGAAGTTAAAGGCAATAAAGAGTGGGCGCTGTTGCAGACCTGCAGGGCACTTCCTGAACCTAGCCAAGGAAGTGTCTTCACAGACAGATGGAAACCAAGAAAGCCTTGATCACACTGAATCTTTACTAGTCTAGTGTTGGTTAAAATAACTGTGCAAAAAAAAAAAAAAAAATGAGGCATATTTTTTCTCAAGGCAGATTTCCATTCTTCCCTAGCTAGCTGAGCAAGTTGCATGGTCAAATGTAATCCAGAACATAAACCATATCAAGATTGCACCTAACAAGAAATTAAGACTGAAGCTAATACTCAGCTAAAATTTTGTAGTAATATTTTGATAAGTTTTTTTCCTGCATCAAAGATTTCAGGTCAATCTTTTAATTCTTGAAAAGTTTCTTGGACAAAGACAGCTGTTAAATAAAAGAATTGCTCAGAATCTAAAGAGCTAAAATAATTCCCCTAAAAAAAAAAATAAAATAAAAAAGGAAGAGTATTTGCTATCGTATTTTTAAATGTAACAATCATTTAGCTAAGAAATACAAAACGTGTCATAATTAAAGTTAGTCATGACAAATTATACATAGGTCAAATAAGGAAGAGCAGAATCAATTCTGCAGAAATCTAAAGGCTTAAGAAAATTGGAATCGTAGACAGAAAAATTAGGGCTTGGAAGGAGATCACACCATTATGCATCCGAGTGAATATTTCATCATTCTAATACAAACTTCTTGTGCAAATATTACCACCACAAAAAAAAACAAAAACAACAAACCAAACTTACAAAGCATGCCAATGTTTTGCTAAAAATACACACCAATCCAAAACTGCAAATAAAATTCAGAATGAATTTTAGAATGAACTTCGAAGTCTAGCTTCACTGTTTAACCACTAACCCTGAACATAGAATAACTTCAGGCACACAGTAAACCAGAACAGAGAAGTTAGCGCTGAATTTATTTCTGCCTCTTAAACAACTCTAAATAAACTTAAGTTACAGAAAAAAGAACAAGCATGCAAACAATTTATACTCATACTTTAAAAATTAATTTGAAAGAGTTAAGTAACATAAAATTGTCACTGGATGGGTTTTGCATAGCAGATGTGGTAGAGCATTTTAGACTGAAGGCAAGACAAGATATGCACACAGTGAATAAAAAGAATAAACTTGGGGGTTGGGGTGGAAAGGAAGCAGAAAAATGTCTTCAGAAAGAATAGTTTTTATTAGACACAGAAATTTAGAGTAACACTAAAAAAGTACAAAAGCTTTATTTTAAAAAATGCAATCAGTAAGAGACTGCAAAAATAACAGTGCCTGCCAAGAGCACTGGTGACTCCAAAGAAATATATAGGTAGTTTGGCTTACTCAGCAATGCTCACAATAAAACCTCTAGGATGGAGTATATAGGTAGAATATACATTTTTAATACATAAAAAGAAAACAAATAAAAAATCAATTAAACACAGAAACAAGGCCCTAAAGTTTTCTCCAGCTCTGAAATACACGCATGTTGTCTTAGCCAAGGTCCTTTTTCACTCACATCGACTGTACAACAATGAAACACAACAATCTTTAACTGAGCTCTCTGAATTTATACAGGTAAAAATAATAATACTATATATCTCATCACGTATTGCCAAGAATTAGCTGTCTGTACGACTGGTGGATACCTCCAGTGTGCCACCTTACACCATAAGGGACGTACAGATTGTTGCCAATTGATACAATAATTTGCTTTTATTTCTGCCACAAACCTAACATCTCAAATACAAACATTATTGTGTACTGAATCAAAATATCATTCGCCATAGCTCATTGTCCATCCAATTCCAAATTTTATACCATGCAATTAATAAGACTAGTTTAAATTTCATCTCCGGAGCCAACATGCAGTATGGACTTGTGAAATCACAGCCAAAGTAGTAAAGCATGTTTCTGCTTTTGCTGATTCTCAGCATAATTTTTTCCTTCCCTCTTATCAGTTGCCTGAACACCAGCATGCTACAATCAACTTCCTGCTAGTTAGTTAAGATTCTTGCTTGCTTGCCTTTCTTCTCTAAACACGGCACTCTCATGGGGCTATTGATCAATGACTAAAAAAGAGCCTGGATGAAACCCCTTTTTCTTTCCTTTCTTTTTCTGTTATTGATATTTTTTTAAAAGGTCCTTTCATCTCCTACTCTACCAGGAAAGCATTACTTGATGGAAATATAAGAATAATGAATCTAAAGCTCTTCAACTACCTAGAAATGGAAAATATCCCCCTAGATTTCAGCCGCCTGCATTTCAGTGAGGCAGCGCGCACATGTTCCAATTACTTTCTCAGTTACAACATGGGTAACTCATGGGAATTCTGTCCCAGTCAATAGCACTTCCACAGATTATATGACTTTGGGAATAAAGGCACAGTTTGACCCACTTTTTTTTGGTCATAAAAAAACCCCCATGGGTGATAGATAGCACAAAAATACTAAGTATATTTTTCTAGTTTAAGATTTATAACCCCACACTGCTCCTGAAGTCTCTACTTCCAAGTAGTTTATGTTATTACCAGAAGGAGTTAATTCCAGCAGAACTTTTGAAAACCATTTCCCACTTCTCTGGTCATCCCTCCAAACACAGGAGTGCCAGTGGTAGCTGCAAACAGAGCAATGTATATTTAGCCTGCAGTGTTATATAACCTGTCTGTTAACAAATGCAAGACACAAAGTAAAGTCATGTAACCCAATTGAAACAGTTCGTACTGGAGGTTGATTTCCCTTGGGAACTGAAACATCAAGTAAGAAACTGAACCAGTTAAATATAACCTTTTCAAAGGGCAAAAGAATTCAAAGGTAATCAAGGATTTTTTTTTCCTCAGAAGGGCATTTATAATTATATTCCACTTTTATTTATAACAACCCTTTTAATGTTGGTACTACAAAAGAACTCCACAGAAAACCAGCTTTGCTTTATATAACAGGATTCAATCTACATGTGTTTTTTATATGCAAAGCATCTCCTACACAAGCTATACACTGACAAAGGCGCATTTCCCTGAAGAAACAAGGAATATATTTTCAAAGTGGTTCATGAGGGTTTAGCCATGCACCTTTCACTAGCATTCTGGAAGACTCAAGAAGAAAACCTTAACTCTTGCTGTGAGAAAGTGATGGCAAATGACTACACATGATCCTACAGTAAGCTCAGAATCTAGTGTTTAATTTCCTTTATTATCCTAGAATACACAGCGTTTTGCTTTAATCTACTAATTCCTGAGGAGACAGAAACAGTCAGTTTCTAAACTGATCCTTTCAGCTTCCTTTGCACTGGTTAAGCAGGTATGAAGAAGTAGAAATGATGGGCATGTGCGAAAGCCCCATGAACTCAGAACTACATTTCAAAATTCAGCACCAAAGTGACCAGGTGGTTTGTGATTAATCATTTAAGATCCAAAATTGTGTGTTCATGTTGTGTTAGGACACAACACGTTGTGTTAGGAAAACCGCAGTGGGAATTTGAGAGTGCGATCCAGAGGTTTACAAAGCCAATGAAAAGGAAATCTACAATAAAGGGCAAGGATAGATTTAAGTAGGCCAAATTCCCTCACAAAAGTCTGATGGATGTAGTAGAGATTCATCACATAAAGACCTGTCTTTGCATATGCTTCTTTCTTCTACACATCTAGCAGATACTCACACAATATCATACCACAGTCTGTGACCCTTGAACAACAACAAAAATGTAAAAGACAAGAGTCTTGACACAGCCATGCTCTCAAATTAAACTGTACAGATTAAAAGCAAGCAGGATTTTCCCAGGGTGATATTAATTATTGATCTATCCCATTGCTCATCTTGCCCAAATACTAGTAAGCATGACTATACAAAAACATCTGTATATAATTGCTCTACTAAATTTGTTTTGTGAAGACCTGAGTTCACTTTCCTCAGAATTAGATGAGAGATGATCTGTTCAAATAGCAGTAAGCATGCAGAATTCCAGTGTATATACCCCAACAGATATACCCGCTGAAACTCTCAGCAAAGAAACTCTGCGTACATGCAAGTGCCAGACAGAGGCAACAGGACCAGCTATTTCTTACCCACAACAAGCACTCTGTTGATAAGCTAAGAAACCAGTATTAGGAGATGCTTTCGTCAAAATGCTGTATGTTATTAATCACAGCTTTGGGGTTTCTGACAGGATGTTTTGATAAAATAAATCTATTTTAAGTGACTGTAATGAAATACTAACCCATTTTTGAAGGGCTTTTAAGATGTTTTTAAGAAGTTTCAGATCAAAGACTCAGTTAATGTAACCTCCATGCATTAAATATTTAGTACTTATTCAGTCACTTGAGCACTCAGGCATCTTGACATTGTAAAAGGGGGGAGAGGGAAATTGAGTTTAAGTCAGTTTTGCACAGTGGGAATTTTCACTTTTTATGTTAAAATCCCAGTCATGTAATTTTAATACAAAGGGGTCTATTCTTTTACAACAGTGTATGCACCACCCATTAAAAGAATTCTTTATGCACCTGCATAGATGGGAGAATAAATCTTCTACACAGTCGTTTCAGTAGAAAATGTTGTGCTGGGATTAACATCATGATTGAACATTATTCTGTCTCTGAGCTCTCCAATGGATGAAACCAAACACACACGCTTCTCTTTCCAGAACAACTAGGCATTTGCATGGAGCACAGAATCTTAACAATGGAAGTTAGATTTAAGCAAGGGGGGTTTTAGATATTTGGATTATGTGACTATAAAACAGTTCCCCTTTCTAGCATCCCTGAATTCCAACAACTGCTCTTTACTGTTTCCTTCTTCCAAGGGACATCTGTGGAGATCTTCAATAGAGATCAGAATGGCAGAAATAATCCTATTTGGAGACTTATTAAAATAGGTGTCTTAAACTTCAAATTATTAGGGGCTGGATATCTGTTCTGGAAATGCAACACAATATATAAATACTGCAAATTCTCAAGCATCACCTTTCTTGTGAAAGTTTACTGAGCATAATAGGAACCTGCAGATGACTTTAAGCAGAATGAAGACACTTCTGAGTGCATTTCTTGGATCATTTGAGGAGGTTTATAGACATTAAAACATTAAAAATCACATTTGAAACTATTGTCATGAACTATCATTGACCCATATTAGTATCTAGTCTCAGAATCAAGATACGTATTGCGTATTTCAATCCTGTATAACACAAACATGGTCACATTCAAGTTCTTTGATAGCACAGCTGCTCTAAGGCTCTTGTATTTCACAGTCATTCATAATCTACAAAGAAAAAGAATAACCTTAGCTCTAACATTACCACTATATGGGGAAAAAAAAACAACCAAACAGCTCCTCTTTCATTCATCACAGATATTTTCCCCAAAATTTACAGTGAGATTGTAGATGATTGGACCCTAATTTGAAGCACCGAAAGCTAAAACTGACCTCTGAAGTAATGGTAGCAACACTTATTCCCAGATCTGCTAAGTATCATCATTACATGACCCTATTTGTCACAAGCACCTTCTGAATGTTAAGCAAGCACAAAGGCTCTATGCTATCATGAGCTTATCAGTGACACTGAAAGGACAAACAGCTACTGAAAACATCTACATGTATCTTACAGTAATTGGATGTCCTCATCTATTGTTCTCAAAGATTTATGCCCAGCTTTTCCCTTCTTTTACCCATGGCTATGGCTCTGGAGCTCCTACTTCCACTGTTGCACCAAATAACGTGAGTCCAAGGTTCAGAAGCTGCATGGTGATTTTACACGTTAAAGTTATATGCAAAGAAATGAATAGACATTTCTTGGTATGTAACCTTAACGTTTCTTATGCATGGTTGCCTCTGTATGCATGCCACTGTGAGAAGCTCCCAGGCAGTAAAATGAACGGATGAATTCTTACTCTGCTGAAGAAGAAACTCTGTCAGAAGTGCTCTATCCAAGGAGATCCAGAACAGAAGACAATCTCTACCACATAAGGGATGTAAAATGCTCCAATAGGTCTCCTATGCTGATTTACCCAACAGATAGTCAGAATGTATATACAAGGTACTACTGAAGCACTTTGTGTCTCTCTCTTTTGATTTTTTGATATTGTTAAGAGATCTGTGTTGAAATCATGCAAAGAGCTAATAAATCAAGGCGATACCTAAAGAATTTAGTTCTGTGAAAGTAGATGTCTAAAGCCTTTGTAGAATCTTAAAAGTGAATTATATTCTCAAAACTAGCTGGAAACTTAGGAAAAGATACAGATAATTTAATAATTTGGTTAATTCTGAAACAACCTGAGAAAACTTTTTGGATGTAACCTAGGAGAACCTTTGTTGTAATGTGACAGAGCACAGGAGAGGTCAGATATCAGATCTCCCTGCACTGCTGCCTCTGTAACAGACATTATACCAAGAAGGAAGGCAACTTTGATTGAAGGAGAGTAATGAGACTGTGATCAACGCTTCAGTATAGGTGTCATGAGAAATGAAAGAAACAATAGAGGTAGTTTTGATAATAGTGAAAAAAAATTTAAAAGGCCTTTGACAAATTTTATAGAAACTGAATGCAAGGGTATGAAAATACTGTGGCAATTTCAGACGTTCTATGGGTTTTAAAACAAACAAACAAAACAGACAAAAAGAAAAAAAAAGGAAAGGAGATGTTCTCCAAAATTAGCAACAGTAAATAATTTAAGTAGTATTGATTAGATGACAGGAAAACTGAAAATCATCATATAACATACTTTTCCTCACAGAAATTCACTCCACTCTAGTAGATTCCAATTTATCATTAAATAGCATGTTTAAACTTGAAACGAATATGACCTTCTGAAATCAGGATACAACCACATGTAATGCTTTAAGATGTAAAAGACAACTGGCATGAAACAATTTTCTTCTCTACTAGAATGAGAGAAAAATAATGCAATGGACATCTGAAAAGAAGAAATCATGGCTATACCGAGAATGGTTTTAGGCCTTTGGTGTTTAGGATCATTCAAGTAAAGAACAATCAGCCTACCAAATTGTGAGATGGTGAAGGTGTCTCCCAGAGAGATTTAAATCAGACTGTCCTTGAAGAAAAGCTGTAAAATTTCATATTCATGTTGGCTGCAAACAGGGGTGCAGTTGGTTATTCCCAGTACACATAATACAGTATGAAGTTCCAGTAAAGAATTCTATCCATGATCATTGTTGAAATACATCTGCCATCAGTGGTAAGTCAAGTGTGGTCAGGGAGATCTGACAACTTGTGATCAGTTCCAGTGGTTTGCTATCATAACACATTACTTTTATGCAGTAGACTGTGATCATTGCCTTATAATCATTATGGAGTATTTTTGAATCAAAGAAAGAAAATGTTCAAAGTACAGTATTTCCAGTAAATTTCTGTGTAATAACAATTCCCTGGAAAGCCCAATGTTCTGAATTGTCTGAGCATATGGGCTCCCTACTGCTGGACACAACTCTCATTGATGTTTTCCAATAGCTTATATAGTGTGTGCTGCTGTTAGAGTACAGGCTATCCTACATCCTAGAACACGGGGCAGGTTTCAAATGACATTCAGTAGCTTCTAAAAATAATCAGAGAAGGTATCTTTTGTGAGCCAGTAGATAGATGTTAAATCACCACCAGTCCAGGATCTTTGTAAAGCACTTGTGATTCAGCGCTGTTACAGGTAAAGTTAATAATTTGTGACAGCATGAAAGAAAAGAGAGTTTATCTGCATTTTAAAAAAATATATAGGCATAAAAATGATCACTCCTGCAGGTTATTTAGGAAAAGGGTTTATGGAACAACTACTCTGTAGCCACCAGTTGCAAGAGAGAACTTCCTTTCATAGTTTTCAGATGGAGCATATCAGGAAATTCATGCCACTATTTGGAAATACATGAAACTAAGGTGGAAATAATTTTCGGAATTCAGTTTGTTCCCCAAGTGTTAAAAAATGAACACAGGTGCACTTCTTATTAGCTAAGAAAAGACACATGCGATCCAGAAAGGATTCTGACGTGCAGTCCTCATTCACTTCTACCAAAAGTGTGCTTGGCTGATACTGGAGATTTTGGAGATGGTTGATAGGTATACAGGAACCACCAGTTTACACTCCTTTGTACTTACCTGGTGGTTCATACTGATGTTGGGGGTAGATAACAGGGGGAGCTGTTGATGTGCAGGAACTTTGCAATCCATCCATTTTTCTTTTTTTCTGATTTAACTGTCTAACAAGCAGAGAGCAACTTACTTATTTTGTAATATACATAGGTAAAATCATTGTAGTTCTGAAGGAAGTCCAGCTCTCTAAGAGTTTGCATTTGCCTGTATTTCTCTGGGAAGATGAAAAACCTGAGATTTCAGAGACCACAGCTATTCTGCTTCATTATTGTCATAGCAACAAATGATCCTGAAGCACTGTATGCAACATCTATAGCCATTTGTAGTATAGCTCTAGCTACTAACTTGTTTCTGTTAATGGCCAGTGTAAACTAGTCTCTGTACTCTTTGCAGTTTAATTGATGAACCGCAAAACAAATGGTTATAGTTAATAAAATTATGTTTTGCCATCTGTGTCCAGTAATGAGAAAGGAATGAAAAAGAATGAAGTTTTCTGCCAAACAGATCAATGCATTCCACCTCTTTGTCAGCATTAAATTAAATGTTATCTCTTGCTCTGTATTTCTCTCATTGGTTGCCATGACTAATGGGAATTTCAGCCAAGATGGACACACGTGAATTCTGTTTGACCATGAGGAATATAAAATCTTTGTCTTTCTATGAGCCTGTGTAGTACGAGTCTACAATGTTATTTGGTCTGAGTTCATCCAGCTCGCACTTACAGAAGGACAATTTTGTTCAGCTCTGCAGTGTTATTTGCTGTTACAAAATCTTATCTATTTCTATAAAAGAAATCTAGAGGATATGTGCAGTTTTATTCCTAAAGCTCTGAAGGATTTCAAAATCAGCTGGAGCTGAAGGTAAATCTGATGCTGCCACAGTATCATATAAGGATGATTACAACAGCAGAAAAGCAAAACTTTGAAACACATATTCTTTTTTTTTTTTTCCTGAGTTCACTTTCTGAGCAGTTTGCCCTCTTGAGAATGAGGATATAAACTGTCTGGATTCTTCATAAAGAGACTACCACAATATTAAAAAAAAACTAAAAATAGTTTTTTATAAGTTCTCTGGAACCCCACAATATCATTAATTCTATAAAAAGAGCTAGTCCTTACATGGAAGTTACCAAAGTACTTCGTGTTGGTAACTTGATTGCCTAGAGCATACTAAAGATCTAGACCATTTCCTTAAGCTTTAGAGAGGTAGGCTTTTCATTTAGATGGAGATTATGCATTTCCATAACTGTGGACAAAGAAGATGCAATGCTTTTGAGCACTCTCTTGGGAGTAGTAATGCTGTTGTTGTTCTACCCATTACCTTCCAGATTTTAAAATATTCATTGTTTGGATCTATGTCCAGGTATAACACGAATCCTGATGGGCCTCGTTGTATTGACAAAATATCTCCTATTTCTCCAACACAATACCATCAACCTCTCTTTTAGTCTTCATCTGTTAATCTATAAAGATCAGTCATCTCTGACATTTCTAACAATTTTCCATCACACCTAACACCTTACCAGCCATTTCTCATTCTCAGGAGGCAAATAAGAAAAACAGACATGAGGTCTTGAATCACATGAACTGTGCAAAATAGCAGATTCCATTTCTAATTATTTTTCTTGAACACTGTGGACCACACTTCAAAGAGCTCAGCAGCTGTAAATATGGTCTGGCTTCCAAAACATTAAACTTCTTTTTAGTGTGTAGCTAGGAACAGCTGAGCTTCAGTTTTGTACATCAGGAGTTCTCAAAGAAGTTTGCATTTTCAGCTTAGCAAACCTCTGTGTAAAAATACTGTGTGAGTGCCTTGAAAAGACAAACTGATCGCTCCAGTGCACTGCAGTGACAGCGATTTCTCAATTCTGATGTAAACCTCCACGTCACCCAATACTGTTGAGCACGGCTAACCTCAGAACATGGATACTAGTCTTTGCCACAGGCTACTTTAAAATGATCCAGGTTTCTGCAATACTCTCCTTCCCTACAAAACGACACTACAGTCAGAAGAACGTTAAGAACCTTAACTCAGTGGCATTTACGCAATATTTTGGAGGCTGTCAAAGCAAAAGTTTCCCAAAGAATCTGGGTTTTCTTTAATGATAGGCATGAGACTTTCTCTCATTGCATGTTGCAGAACAGTGCAGCATTCATAAATATGGAGAAGGCTAGTTAATATTTAAATTCTAAGCAACTGAGATTTTTTAAAAAACCCACAACCTTTAACAATGTGCAGCTGTTACTAATGAACTAAGAAGCTGATTAAAAATATCATGATGGTTATTAATGCATTATTATAATCCACCTTAACGTGGAAAGTTTAAATGGAAAAGAAATAAATGTATTATAAAATCCTGAAGTATTTAGATTTAGAGAAAGCAATAGTCCTCTTAAAATTTAACTAATTAAGACTAAGTGCAAAATTGGATGCAATTAATGGGAAATTAAAAATAAATAGGAGAAAAGTGACTTGTAAAACTGATTTTTCTTTCGTTCATAATTGTGAAAACTCTTGAAATAGATGGTTTTCTTCCTTTGTCTTCCTCCACATTCCACATTTATTAGAATATCAGATAAAGTAGTTCAGAAAAACAAACATCTCCTGCAGAAAGGTATGTCCACAATTCTAGGAAATTCCGAGTGAAAACTTTTGACTGTGGGCCTTGGGCTGAATTTTTTTCATTGAAAATGTCATGTAACTGAGACCTTTTCCATCTGTGTTCGTTTTCTCAGATTGTTCTCTGCTGCCACAGTATGGTGCTCAGCTGCTGTTTGAAAACATGAAAAAGAGGATCTTTATCAGAGAATGCAGTTCTTTTCATGTACCGATATGATTGGCTGCCATGTAAGATTTCTTCCAAAGAGTATTAAAAAGGCTTTAAGATGTATCTTATATTTCCTAAGAAGTGAAAAAAAACCCAGTTTTCAATTAAGTACCTACTGCTTTCCATTAACAAGGTCCTCACTCCTCATGTTAGTTGTATGCTGTTTTGTCTTCAAAACAAAGATAAATATTTCTTTCCATATTTGTGGATGATAGCAACACTGCAACAGGAGCCAGCATTTTCTAGAAATACACTTTTTCTTTTTTTTTTTTTTGTTTTTTTGTTTTTGTTTTTGTTTAAATGTGACATGATGTCTTCAGATAAGGATGGTACTAGCCTCCCTTACATGTAAGTTTGATGTCCTTCTTCATTACATTATTCTTGGATTTAAAAATACTTTCCTAACAGTGCAGAAATGTAAGGGCAATTAAAACAACACTGCAAGCAAGAACAGATCATAGGCTGCATAAAATATCTCCCAGCTATATTTTTTCTAAACGTATTATACTGTCGTGAGACTTAGTTCAAATGCTTGGTGTCAACAGTAAGGATGCTCTTAGCCAGCTCGGGCCACCTGAACTACAACTCCTTGGCCTACATTATCTCATAATCTGCATCAAAATCTTTTCTTATTTCTTTATTTTTCATGGAGAAAGACCTTGGAATCCTAGTGGATAGTAAGTTCTCCATGGGACAGCAATGTGCCCCTGTGGCCAAGAGGGCCAATGGGATCCTGGGGTGCATTAAGAAAACTGGGTCCAGCAGGTCTACGGAGGTTCTCCTCCCCCTTTACTCTGCCCTGGTGAGACCACACCTGGAATATTGTGTTCAGTTTTGGGCTCCCCAACCCAAGAGAGACAGGGACCTACTAGAAAGAGTTCAATGGAGAGCTACAAGGACTATTAAGGGACTTGAACATCACTCCTGTGAGAAAAGGCTGAGAGAACTGAGACTGTTTAGTCTGGAGAAGAGAAGGCTGAGAGAGGATCTTATTAATGTCTCTAAATATCTAAGGGGTGGGTGTCAAGTGCAAGGGGTCAGTCTCTTTACTGTGGTGCCCAGTAATAGGACAAAAAATAACAAGTACAAGCTAAAACATAGGAGGTTCCACCTTAACAGGAGGAGAAACTACTGAGAGTGACAGAGCCCTGGAACAGGCTGCTCAGAGATTGTGGAGTCTCCTTCTCTGGAGACTTTCAAAAGCCACCTGGATGCATTCCTGTGTGGCCTGCCCTGGGTGATCCGACTTTGGCAGCGGGGTTGGACTAGATGATCTCTGGAGGTACCTTCTGACACCTAACATTCTACAATTCATTCCTGTGTGAGAGAAAGTTACATCCCATACTCCCTTGCAACATACAAACTGAAGTCTTTTTAGAGCCAGCTTTCAGCTTTCAAGGCTTAAGGACAAGAGAGGTAAAGTCTTACGGAACATGTGCATGGCAAGGACAAAGAAGTCCAGGATTAGCACAGATGTCTGATGCAGAAGGCCTCAAGTGCACATCTTACTCGTACACTATAAAAACCACTGCTGAGCAATGATGGGATTTTACACACAGACATTGAGCATATTTACAGACAACTGCAAAAAGGGTTGCAGAATACATTACCTGAACCAGCTTCTCCAACTAGATGTGTACAAGAGATGAAATAGCGAAAAAAAAAAGAGGGGACAGACAAATAAATGCTACCTTAAATCAAATTTGAGACTTTTCATTTGTGGAGTTATTTCAGGTTTGTGTATTAGGTACATACCATTACAAGAGCGAAGATGAACCTGAAGGGAGGGTGAAGAAAGATATGTAGAACCTTCAAACCCTGACTGAATGTGACAAAAATATTTTTGTTTATGTTTGAATGCTTTATTTGTTACATCATTTTTAAGGTGGGAGTAAATGGCTTTTAGTCTTAGACACAAGTCCTAAAAAACTTGTCCAGTGGGAATTTTATAACACTGGTAAGGTATTTAAAACCACATTACCACATTGTGACTTTCTTTTATTGTTACACTACAAGAAGTGAATGAAGCCACTGGACAAATCCATTGGCTATAAATGACTGGCAAATAAATTCTTTCCATATCCTACAGCCAGATCTCTAATTTAGCTCTCAGCATCAGTGGTGTCAGTGTACTGTAGGTAAAGGTGAAATGTTAGACAAGCAAGCCCCTGGGAGCTTATTAAAATAACCTTTAAAATAACAGAAATATAAGTAAACTGATAGCCAGATCCATTTACATTCATTTAAGATTGAAAACATCATTACTGTCTTTATTTTGTAAGTAGGTTTGGCTGAAAGCACTGAAAATCTGGGCTTAAAGTCTAGGATTTCCTGCCCCCCCCCTCCTTTTTTTTTCCTATAGTCATGTTGTTATAGTGCTAGTAGGAGATAATGGCAAAACGTTAGGGCACCAGGCCTTGATCTTGCAAAGTGTTGATTGTTTTGACCTTGGAGCTTAAAGGCATTTTTACACACGTTTAACTTGATGCCCTGAACTGTGCCAGTGACTTTAACAGGACTATTTAACATGCTTAAGTTTAAATCTATGCTTAAGTGCTTCGCTGGATCAGAGCCACAATACTTGGTTTACACAAATTATGTAAACAATATATTGCCTAAGGTATTTAGAGATTTTAATACATTGTATTTACATTATATAGCTAGTATAAAGCTAAATCAATAAACAGTTCTTCCTTTAAATTAAAAGGCATAAATCCAAATCCTTTGGACTAAGCAGACTTTAAAATTGTTAGATAAACCCTCAAATCCAAGGTCTCAGCCCTACAGGTAATGTGGGCCAGGCTAACCATCTTCTGGCTCTACAGTCAAAGAATGCAGATTAAAATACAACTCCAGCCCCACAGATGCAATACACAGTCATCACTGAGGAGATCTAAATAGAAACCAACTCATAGTCAAAATCCCAGCAGAGTCAATGCAGTAAAGTGCTACGGGGCAAACGTAGCTAATAGCTCCACATAGCACGATTTCCCCTACATGCAAGTACATTCAGCATCCTATCAACATGGTAATTATTGCTTAATGCTCTGCTGCAAAAGAGGGAGAACAAATTTCTGTAAATGGAAGTGACAGAAGGATGAATGTATTCCAGAGTTTTCACAGGTTTCTAAGGGTCATACGTATCTTAAAAATATCTGCGTGTCCTTCAGGGCAACTAGTTAAATTTCAAAACCATAAAAAACTTGACATTGGTGCATATTCAGGACCTCAGACTTACTTTTTTGGTGGAATGATATTAATTTGCTGTATTATGTTATTTCCCAAGCACCAACCAAAAAAAGGAGTTCTAGTGAGCAAGGCACTAAACACGGAAAGTAAAATAGACGCTCCCTGTTCCCAAAAGCTTAGGACGTAGTGACTAAACTCAGTGCCCCAACCTAGCGTCTGAACAGGCTGTGTGGACAAAACCAGTTTGTTTCCTAGTGGGATTACAGCTATCACACTGTGCTGTGTGGCACCCAAACAAGCAGTAGAAAGTGCTGAGAACAGGAATGAGTAAAATCTGTCTCTTATCTGAAATTTGCCTTTGTCTTCAAACAGGGATTGAGACCCTGAAATGCCTTCCTGCACTTAGCTCAGGTGTGTCCGGACAAGATCTAGTCTTGTCTAGATCACAACTGTTTCCTCTCTAAGTTAAAGCCTGGACAAACAACATACTAGGCCAGCTACTCTGGAAATGCAGGTGTATATATTAGGGGACAGGGCAAATAGGAAGCACAAAAGACATAAGGACAGGAAAGACAGGTCATAGACCAGGATATGAAGTGGCACTGAGATGGGGATATTGAGTGAACGAAAGAGAACGTGACAACATTGTGCAGCCCCTGGTATTTAAAAGATCTAACAGCTATTTTGGATTTTCCCTTCACAACTCAAAGAGATCTGGCAAATGAATGGGAAAGAGCAAAGCAGAAAAAGTAACACAGAAGCAGCAATCAAATGCCACAACTTCTTTCTTGTAGTTAGCTTAAGAAAGTAAAAAACTAAATGGAAAGAAAAGGGGAGGTTAGATTTAAGGAAAAGAAAGGGCAAGCAAGATGAAGGACAAGTGTGGAATAAAGGTAAGATGAAGAGGCTGACATGGAAACAGGAAGCAAAAGGCCAACCTGAACAGCTACAGAAAGTCCAGTGAAAACTTCAGAAAGGTCACTGACTTTCCAAACGTTTCCCTGTGTGGCTATAGGATGAAAAGGTGCAACTTGGGACCTGTGCATGAAAACAGTTTGTACAGACTAACATCGCTATACATAATTCATTTACTGTCGTTCCTTTCAGGAGGTTTTCTTCTTATAAAATGGATCATAACATTTTTTTCTGCAGGTGATTTCCAAACTCAATAGATTCTTTATGCTCAATGCTGCTTTTTCTGTGCAGTTCCAGGCATTTTTTTGTAAGACTTTTAAACAGACAAGAGTAGTCATAAAATGTGAAGTGCAAAATAAACTTAAGACATGAACTCTTCTTCCCAACTTAAGGTTTTTTACTTGTAGATAGATAAACAACAATTTATGCAAATCCTTCTAGAATTTTTTTTTCAATATGAAACAATGCTGTTTCTGGATTTTACGAAATAACAGCTTACACATTTAGCCTTGCACAATATTAACTATAAATGATGATTTTACTGAGTTTATTTTTTCTAAACCTATATATTGCTGCAAATTTAAACCAAAGTATTTCTTGGTTTTACCATGAACAGTTGTATACATCCTGTAGATAGATGGCAATTTTCAACAGTAGCATAGTTCCACCTATCCTTCCTTGTCTACGATTTCCACAAGCCACTTTATCTCCTAGAATTTCCTTTAAATTCTAACAAAGAAATTTTCCTTAAAACTTATAGGATAGCATATTTCCCTGTTATTTTTCATGTTATTTATATAAGTTCCCTGGTAGCACACTGTGCTATTGTATACTATAAATCATATTTTATTTCAGAAAGAACTGTTGGTTATGTCATTTTTAGGTCCAACTCTACTTCTGCTAATATCCCACCCAGCTAAGAAAATAGCTGTAGGAACATTTAAAATGTACATTGTTAAGATCATGTCCGTATTATGAATGTTATGCAAACAGCAGTACCGTATGAGCAAATAGATACACCACTCAACATATATAGAGGTACACTTTTACATTCTAGAGAAATGAGAAGTTGGCTTTACTTTTGTTAAGCATTACTCCTGTGGCTTTTTTCAGACCAAGTAAATTGCCACAAATTGCAGTTAGATAACATTTCAACCTAGTTGCAGTCAGATCCATTGGAAAGTACAGCATCTGATACCAATATGATTTCAAAGGTATGATACATCACACTGAAGCCTGTAACTTCTTTTTTTTTTTTTTGAAGATGAAAGTATACTTTTCTTTTACAGAACTGTTATTACATAACCCATAACCTAACACTGAATGGAGAAATGGGAAATTTAACCTTAGAAAAATTGTCAATTTTCTTTGCTTCATGCTTTAAAACAGTCCTAAATGAGCAGTTAAAAATGGATCAGTAGATATCGGTAGAACTGATCAACTATTTTTACCGGGGTACCCAGTCATTTAGATGGCAAATAAGGGATATTGGATCAATGAACCAGCAGTGTGACATCTGGTGTGTAGTTTCACAGTCTCAGGGCCTCATTCCAAGCTCTCTGGTACCAGCATAAATCAGGAGTTTCTTACGTAAATTAAAAGCACACACCAAAGCGGTGTGGAGTCAAAATGAGCACCTTGTGTTCCAATCTGTTTCACTCAGTATCTCATGTCTGACTTAAGAGATTGGCTCACTTACAGAGCTCTACATTAGACATATTGCCTCCTTGTTTTAAAATATGTATGTTTAATATTTAATTTAACAGAATTCCATATTCCAGTCTCTGTGTACTGTGGAAGTCCCTTTGAGGCTTGTGGTTGGTACGCGCAGTTGCAATCCTCCTCAAGTGTAATTTGGAAGCACCATTGCCTAATAGGGTGAAAGGAAGAACCTGTCTCAAATTAATCTTGCTCCTCTTTTGAGCGAGTAATGAAAATATTGCCAAGCCAGTGGTGATCTACAGATCACTACAGTGGGCTGTAGGAGTCAAGCCAGGCTTATCAAAACTTACTTAATTTATTATGTGTGATAGTGGAACACTAGTAGAGGTGCAGGTCTCATCAATTGTCAACGCACTTCAAGTATACACAGCTAATTTAGACTACCAACTTCAAATGACAAGTCACTCAAAAATTATGTCAACTCTGAAATATTGGTTGTAATGCTACACACAACTGTTACTACACAGGTGAGCGTACAGGTATCATAGAATAGGCACTGCAAATGTAAATTGAGCCTGTGCTTAAATTCTCACAAAAATATAAAAATTATTTTTCATTATATTATGCTGTACAATATTGCATAATATATGCTAAGATGCGAGACATCAATAACATGCAAAAAATTGATTTCACAACTGTAAAACATGCTCACAGATTTTGAATTTATGGTCTGTTGGGACAAACCATAGAAAGTCTGAAGTTACCTAAGGCCAATAATGGCAGAATGAAAACGGCAGTTTAAACGATACCTGGGTGACCATCATAGCTAGTTTACAGGAGAGATTATTTTCAAGATCATTTGGCACATCTAGAATGTGGGATAGCTCTCTGAAGTAAAGAATATAAACATTAAAAGGTCAGAAATAGAACAGCTAACTTACCCATTCACACTGGCAATGCGAATCTTTGCCATTTGGCTCTGAACCACTTTGCCATTCTGCATCCTAATGACAATTACATGTCCCATACTGATATTTCATTTTCAATTTTCATAGAATTAGTGAAAGTATTTAAGGAGTTAATGGAGGCATAGTACTTTCTTTAGAGAAAATATGAAATTAGATTAGAAATTAGATTGCCTTGAAAACATTACATGCAGCAAAATGTGCACTCAGAAAGCCTGCAGGAGTAATCAGCTAAGCATGGTTTCTTGTGACTTGCATTTATACTGTTCCACAATAAAGAAAAAAAAAACAACCAAAAACAAAGATCTGTGATAAGAGTCCATTATCTCCAAGAGGCACAGTTCAAAACTTCATGATCCAGGAGAAACAAAATTGTTCTCAACTATTCTCCATCTTCCCAATCCCAAACTGCGGCAGGCAGCTGTAAAATTCCCCTGGAATGAACCAGAGGGTACCAGCGGCTACACGCCATCTCGACAGATATGTCGCTGCCTTTCCCTAGCATGCCACCCTGCTTCAGCCCCGTGCCCAGCATAAGGACTTCAGAGTTTGTCCTCAGATGGCATTTTGAAGCTACCTTTCACCATGTGCTACCAGGGGTATCGTCCCTTCGCCAGGAATAGAGCTTTTAAGGGCCTCTTTATGCCAATCTGATTCCTCTTATCTTACATAAGGGGCCAGAGCAGGGCCAGAGCTTGCTTTCTTAGCTCTAAATCTATCCTATATGGCACGCAATTCTCTAAAGTACAGCCAGCTTCTGCTTTGATGAAGCACTGTGCAGTGAAGACTGAAGGATCCTGTTTTTCACCATTTAAAGATGTATGATAGCAACAAAGCTCTATGTTAAAATATTTAACTCGCAGAGAACTTATGGAAATTGTCTATTCAAGCTCAGCAAAGACATTAAATTACCAAGCTGTTCTAGGACAGTTGTGTGTGGAGAAAAGCCAGCAATGCTCCAAGATTGTAATGTTACTTACAAAGATTACAGCACGAGCCTGATTCAGAAGCTTTTTATACTGATCAGTGTGGTGAGCTGCAAAATGTTACCATATCAATTTCTGTAAAACATACTGTGTGTGTACATAAAGATATAAAAATCAGGACTTATACACAGCACATTTCCTGCCACATTTTGAATGGCATCTGTTTGTTTAGTTTCCTGAAATACGAAAAATAATATTTAGCAACTACTGGTAGCACAATGTTAACAAGATTTAAGAGTATAGCTCTGTCTGTCAAAACGCAGATAAAAGACAAATCCTTTCTATCTCAGTGTTTTAATCAGTCAGATCAGGGTTTTGATGAATATGCAAATGTGTCTGTTTATCCACTATTTTCAGAGTGAAAGGAAACAAATTCAGTTTCATTACAGAATTAATGGCAGCTCTGTCCTCTAAGATTAATAATTAAAACCCTGCACCCATTAAGATGATAGTGCTCTTTCCTCCCACCCTCTGAAGATTTTACTTTTCTATTTTTTTAATACCCCTTTCCCTTATAATTGTTTGTCCCTCTAATTGGAATGATTCATAATTAATGCCAGTCCAGGGATATGCAATAGTCATCTTCAGAACCAGAACTCTACTTAACTGACAAAAGGGTTAAAAACTGCTTTCTTTTGTTAATTCTGTTTTCATTCTTCTCCATAAATTAATTTTTTTCCTCCAAATTTTATGCCACCATAGGGATCTCAATGGCCTGCTCTAATGCTGGAAGCCTTTTATTTATTCCAGTGCAGGCTATACATATGATTTCACAATATATGCTGGGATTCTTTTTAAAGCCCCAGCTGCTGGGATCAGCAGCCTTCATAGGAATCACAGCTTTCCCCCCCCGCCCCCGACACGCACATTACACATTTAGACCAAATCAAATCTCAGAGAACAGATTAAGAATGTAGGACAAGCACACTACAAAGTCTGGGAATGCAAAAGTTAAAACAAACAAGCAAGCAAACAAAACAACAAACTAACAAGATTTTAGCTATTATTTTTTAATCTGCAGATTTCTGAGTTGATATGGGAGTGACTGAGTCATGATTTCCATATTCTCAAGACAGGCAACATTTCAGAGAAAGGTTATAGCAAAGTGAGCAGAAGTTCAGCCTTACCATTAACCCTCCTTCCTGCACCAGAAGAACTATCACATTTCATTTTCATGTGGCCACTAGAATCTATACTGAGACTACTAAACTCTTTTTAATTTCAAATCACCACAGCAGGCGTATTAAGAGAAAATAAAATAGGTAGTTTGCGTATGTTTTGCATTACTTTAGCAAGAAAAGCTGTATTCTAGTTCCAAAGACACTACTTCCTTCTGAACAGAAGAGCTCTTCCAGAAAGACAAATGGATAGATGTTTCTTCCATAAATCACATTTTTTCCATAAAGCTGTTTCAGTTTCATCTTTTAACGTCTTTAGAGGTGAACTGATCCTACATGGGAATTTAGCATTGCCTTGCATATCACAAAGGAAATATTTTATGTGAAATTAAATTAGCATTTGTCTATATTTCACCGAGCAGGTACACTACCTCGTGTGTCATTGATAGCAGTAAAACAAATATGTGCATGTGTGTACTTTAGCAGGGATGATGAATTATACTATATAAGCATTTAAGAGTAGACATTCATAATGAAGCCTGCTAGTTGGCAAGCATGCCTATTACTTACCACGCTGAGTCCTAGCAATTCTCTGCAAAAGTAGTCCATGTTCCTTCTTTGTAGGTTGTCAAGATAGTGCTGAAGGCGAGTGTAGGTGTAGGGGTAGCAGTAAGCAAATTGGTAAGTGTCATCCTCTCGGTCAAAGCAAAAAGCAAATGACATCACATAGTTCTTCCTGTGGTCTGGGCAGCGATAGTAATACACATTTTTAGAGGGTAGTCTTTGCCTAAAAAACAGAAACATATATACACACGTTGACATGAGGAATCTAGACAAAAAGGCTTTATGAGACAAAAAGTTCCTCTAGAGTAAATGAAGTGTAACAGCTTGAGCTGGTGAGCAGATCCCTGCATTTCGGAGCGCTCAAGCAGACAAGCTCCGTGTCAAGGGCCTGCGTGTGGCACAGCTACCGTGCTGGTGTACCGGGCACCAGGACAGATTTCTCCAGGTGCCCAAGCTGGCAGAGTCACCACAGCAGGGGGAGGGCATCATGCAAGCAGAGAAACCCACTCCCATGAAGTGAAAAGGATGCACAGGCAGTTAAGTTCTCCTCTACTTTGCTCTCAAGCTGCTGCAATCTCATCCCACTACATGGGCTTCAGCCAAAACTCTGGTGGCTACATCCTTTCATACAGGTCTAATTTACCAGCACAGAGATGAGGCACAATTAATGAAGGAATGTCAGTATAAGGTGACAGTGACAGAACTGCTACTGAAATTCAGGACTTTTTTTTATTTTTATTATCCTTAATAATCAGGGGATATATCAACACCTAGCTGCTGAATGGAGGAAAAGATAAATTCTTGAGGTAAAAAAAATAAAATAAAAAATTCCAAAATCCAAACAAAGAATCTTCAGGTATGGAAAATAGCCTGGTCCTAAATTAGAAAGCAAAGGAGAAAAGGGTATTTGGTCCTGTTCCAAATTGGATTGCTGCCCTCCTCAAGAATTCTGGTTTATCTGACAAGGCAAAAATGAATATACATGATGGTAAATAATTATAACAGACATTTATGTCATTGTTATCAAGCTGGTATGTGTTTAAGGAATAACAAATGCCTGCCATCTTTCGCTCAACTTCAATCATTCTGTTATTTCTCAATAGAAATCAGTAACATTTCAGAGGTGGGTCAAAAACTTGTTCTATGGACTAGAGATGTTCAATATTTCTATTTCTACCCTTTCTTCATTTCACAGATGAATTTTCTATCTTTATTTATACAGGAGATTTTCTAGTCATGCCATGCACTTGTAATTTGATGTAACTAACTTACTGGTCATGTTTGGCAACAAAGCACTATGGTCCTGCAGACTCTAACTGATTCAATTACACAACATTACAAACAGCTCTCATCTAATGATTGGAGCAGATCTCAGCTGAACTAGGATCATGGTGAGGGAAAACATAATAAGATTTACAGACATAGCAGTAGTAATGTGCCTCTTTGTAATAGTTCCGAGAAGCTGATCTACTGCAGAGCATCAGTTTTGGCCTTTCATTGCTAACATGAAATAGAGGACAAAACCCTCTCATTATGCAGGAGTACGTGCTTGCCAATTAGCAGCAGTTAAGGAGTCTGATCAGCAAGACTCAGGATCTACAAAGAGAAACAGAAAGGAATTGAGATGTTCTTGACAAAGTACAACAAAGAACTAGTGATGCAGTTAATTAGACTTCAGATAAGAATTTATTTGCCCCTTTTATTGCCCTGGTTCTTGAACATTCAGGGCTTCAAGAATTTACTCCTGCATTTTTGGTTAAATAAAACATTTGCTTATCACTAAGATCTGGAAATTATTTTTAAGCCACAAATACGAAGGACAGACAAACAATTATTTTAATTTTTTTTTAAAGTATCAGTAGGGGAAAAATGCCATCAGCCGTCTGCACGCAGTACCCAAACCTAAGAGGTTTCTCCAGTATCTTAACATATTTCTGTCATTCGCCCTTACTCTGGAGTGCCATAGGACATCCCTCATTTGATCTCAAATCAAGCAGATGATATGGCAGTGGGTAAATGTATTCTAGTTCCCAGTTCTCAAACCGTAATGCAAGTTTAAACAGTATGTTGCTGAGTTGTTGGACTTTATTTGTTTCCAAATTAGCATGGGAGAAATAATAGAGGACAAGCTTCACTTTGCGCTATAAAAATTTCATGTAAAATGAGACCAATAGGAGGAAATTCAGGATTTTAGAAAGGCTAAAGCTAATTGAAATTCATCTGCTGATAGTTAATGTTTAAATGACACATAGTTCTCCTTGGTTCAATAACTTTCTACTTTTAAGCAAGTTGAAGACAACTTTGTTAATGTATTAAAGGCACTTTTGATATTTCATTCCCTTTCCCCTTCATTATAGAAGCTAAGCATCTGTTTTATTATCCACTTTGACACATCACTTTATGGCTGCATTTGGCTATTATGGCTAATCTTGATGTCTAGGACATCTGGTATTGACATTTCACTATCTGGTGTCTGACACAACAGCAGAAACCATCCTCAGTTCCTAGGTTTAAATTCACCCTCTCAGGGCAGAAAGCGCCCAAACTCTTAATTCAAACTGTATCTTCCAAAAATAATTATAATAGTACTCCTGTCACTGCTAATCTATTTTTATCTTTCCTAGCACTTTGTCACTGCTAATCTATTTGTGAGTCATATAGAGAAAGAGAGTTAGTGTTTAGATACCAACAACACATCTTTACACACAGGAGCCTAATCAGATTGAGATCTTATCAGGGAATTAAAGGGGAAAAAAAAAAAAAAAAAAAAAGAAAAAAAGAAAAAAAGGAAAGAAAAAGAAAGAAAAGAGACACAGTGCTAGATATCGCCAACTGAGTTTTTGATAACGAAAAGACATTGCTCAGTTCTTGAATTAACCTTTGTGTCCTAGACGCACTATTGTTTACTCTTTCCCTTTTTTGTTCTATGCCTTCTGGAAAAGGACACCCACACACTGTGGCAGCAGCTGCTCCTATTAATTTAAAGCTATTACAAAAATTAAAATTAAACCCAATTACTTTGGCTGGTTTATAGCAGGGGAACGGCTTAGCCTGATTGTTCCCTCTGGTTATGGACAAAAACAATATTCCTACCTACAGGCAGCTGCCAGTGGAATACTAATGCATCTAGGGCCTGGCAGGAACAGATTCAGAATGCAGAATCTAACTGCATTTCTTACTAGAGAAAAATATCTTATCACGGATCTGCAGAAATGCACCAACTTCCTACACCGTAAGTCACAATGAAGTTGATTTGTAGTTAGAGGTAGCAAAGTAAAATGATGGTGGAAAGCTCAACCCTCAGATTTGTCAGTTTGCATTTCCAGGCAGCGCACGCTAAGAAAAGCACCCTGCTAATTGATACACAACTGCCTGGATTTCGGCACTTCTGAAGGGTTATTTAAAGGAGAACCACCCCAATTCTAAACACAGCTACAGAGGGGAAGATGCAAGCAACTGATTTCCAGTCTGTTTCTAGAAACACATTCACAGAAATGAAGTTTGATATTTTACATCGGTTTTGAAACAAATTCAGACTGCCTAGTCGTAAAGATAAACGCAAAATTATTTCTGTCAGAGGAAGAAGGAAGCACAGAAATGAAAATTTTATCTCTGTTTTGACTCTTATAGTCTAGTGGCAGTCAAAGGCTTGAGCCAGTGGGTTTAAGTGTCCTCTATCTGACAAGGTAGCACTCCCAACCCAGCCGATTTGTTGCTCCAAGTGTGAGTGTACATGTGCTTGTCTCATCCTATATGCCTGCTACATTGCAGTCTGGAGTCAGGACATTTACTCTGTTTTGATAGCATGTAATAAGATCAAATTTGTCAGTTTACAAAAAAATAAATAAGTAAAAATTGGAGTCCTCATTCAGCCTCAAAAGCCTGAGAACTTCAGAGGCCCTAGGATTTTATTCTTTGCTAGTACAAAAGGCTTTTAAAATTTTAACCTAACTATACTTCAATTTTTAATATCATTTTAATTTCAACTCTAATGATTTTGATCTTAAAGTTTATTATCTGTTTTGCTTTATTTTCTCTGCTATCTTACTTCCTTCGGAAAACTGAGAGCTAATCAAGACTTTGGGGAACAGACACTGGGGCGTGGTGGGGGTGCTGCCATGTGGCATCTGTTCTTTAAGTTTTAAATACATAAGGGTGCTAATCCAATCCTTTTGTGGTACCACAACACAAATAATTTGCAAGTAACAATCTCTGGAGTGCTTTTGCCCCTCTTATTGTGTGCCCAAAGCAGGAACTCTTTCCCAGCCAAACTCCCAATGACTTTAATGAGCGGCCTAAACAGTCTTTGGAGCGCTTTTAATATGGCACTCATGAAGTAATTATTCAGTTCCTTGCCTCTACAGGATTGGGTTAGACACATCACAGTCAGTAGACTTCAAAGTAAAATGATCTTTGGAGGAAAAACAAAAAGCTGCAGGTGCTGTAAAGGATCAATGGCCAAAAGACAAATTAAGTGGTCTGACTTGGAGAGAAATGCTTGAGTGCATCTGATCGCAGTGTAGGGTTAGCTGTGGTGACACACTGTGGTGATCGTTTTCAATTGCCATCAATTTGCAGATGTCGGGATACAACTTAACAATTTTACAAATTTTCAAGCTTCCATATATAATCCAAAGGAGTAGGCCCGAGTCACAACCTCAAAGGAAATTAAACCTTAATTTTAAATACTTTTGAAGCACAAACCCTGATTCCAATTCAACTTGGGAAAATAATCTTTAAGTATTTACTGACACTACCCAAAATACTACATCTAGCTACACCTTCTGAGTATTCAAATTTTATTCTTAAATCTGGACATCCCTGCTTGTTAATTGCAAGAAATCCAACCAACTCTGGAGAAAATACAAGGATGTTAATCACACACTGCAAACTTCTGAGAGGCAGCCCTTTCCAACTGAAGGCTTTACTGACTTGTTTCTCTGTTAGTCTAACCCATTATTTTACTTCTTGCTTATTCTTGTTGACAAGTGGAGCTGACCATCTTCAAAATTCCTAGCTTATTTGTGACAAAATAAGTTTGTAGGGTTTTTTTCTTGCACCTAATTTTATATTTGATTCACAGAGCATGGAGTGACAGTGAATATGTCAGATGGTGTTAAATATTTTTTACAGATAAACGAATGGGTTTTGGCACAGCTAACTCAGTTTCAGACCCTGCAAAACAAGTCTTGCTTTTATTCTTGCTAATATATATTAGCATGTTCTCCAAATATACCATTTTTAGCAGTCTACTATGGACCTCAAGGTTTTCCACCCCTACCAATACCTTGTTTCTTCTTAAGTATAAAAATCAAAATATTGTCTATTTCTATGGCACTTATAAAAATCAGGAAATCTACATATTAAGCATATAACTTTCAAGGGTTAACATTAATCAAAATAAGTAAGTAATCTCTATGAAGATTGCTAGGGAATTCAAATAATAGTGACCTGTACTAAGGTTGCTTGTAAATTCTCTGCATCTTTTATGGATTCAAGAGGAAAACACTGAAGTTTTACTATTTTTTTTCTCTATAACTTAAAACTAGTGAGAAGGTACATTTAGCTTTTTTTTTTTTTTTTGAGAATTCCTATATTTTAAATGTTTGTAATAAACATGATAAAACTTCAGCAGTATCTGCATCAGTGATAGTCTAACCTGGCATACTCTTTTTTTTTTTTATGAGACCTGCATATCAAATGAATCAGAGCAATGTGCTGATATTAAGATAGCCAAAATATCCTGGAAGCACATTATTATTGTTTTAGAACTTGAAATCCAACACCTAGAAACAGATTCACAGGAACAAGTATTTTGAGAACAATTCCCCACATTCTTTAAGTGCTTGGATACATCGAGGGGAAACTTGATAAAAAAGGTTTTTAACAAAACTGTGTCTTCAACACTGGCCAGTGTTCTCCACAGAAAATTCAGTGGTGAGAAGAAACAATAACTGGGGAAATGTCCTTGGTCCTGTGTTTGCAGAATACCTTACAGAGATGTGATCCTTGCCCACAGGCCACTCCTCTAGGTCCTACAATAATTACAATAGCAAAACATAATGAAATCATACTACCTAAAACCAGTGGAAGTCATTATTCCTAAAAGTGAACGCTGAGGAAAGGGAGTGACTTGTGGGAGCACAGTGAATCAGTACAGAAGGGTCCCTACTAGTAGATCACAATTATGAGATATAAAGCAAGGCTGAAAGCCTATTCTTGGTTTTTCTGGCAGAAATAAAATCATCATCCTTAGATTCACCAGAAGCAGCATAACATTATGAAGGGGAGCATTACTAAATTGTGAGTTGGCAGGAAATAATTTCTAAAATTACCGAATTACTTATTAAGCAGCTTCATACAAGACAGCGCAACACCGCATCCCCCAAATGATGTGTTGTTTCAGGTTTTTCAAACCTCAAATGAGGTTTTGTGGGAGAAGGTTTCCTTCAGTGTTGTCCATCACTCATTTGTCTATCTTCCCTAAACGTGGAGGTCCAGATTTGGCACTGTGCCCTCTTTTGACAGAACACTTTAATACATTTTAGGGGAGCTGTCTGCTGGTAGCAAAATCCAAAATCTTTTGCAAGCAGCAGGTACAAGCAGTGTCCCCAGCGGACAAGCAGGTGATTTGCCTTTTTTTCTCCCTCCTGCCTACCTTTATAACCAAAGCTATACTCCCTCCTCCATCCTTTCTTTATTCTGTCCAATTGCTAAAGCTTATACTACAGTGACTTTCCTCTGAAGAAGCAGTTCCAATGCTGCAATTATGCTACAGAAACTCTCTTTTAAACTGCAGGGATAATGAACAGTGCTGATTTTTTCTGCTGTCGAAATATGATTTGCCTACTGACCATAGGTGTTACAGCTATGTATTGCTTCAATAGCAATCTCTCTATTGAGATTATAAAGGAAAGATGAAAGAGAGGGAGAAAAGCTGATTTTCCACAAAATACTAGAACAAAAAAAAAAAAGGCAGTCAAGTTAGCCACACATGCGTTGTGATCATCTGAAGGCACCATGAATGCATGAGAAACATGCAGGGGACAGCACCTCTGTCCTGAAACGCAGATACCAGGGAAAAGAAACAAATATAAAGTCAACTTTATTTATTTATTTTTTTTTAATACTCAAATTGGCAAACGAGAAGAAGTATCTCAGAAGGCCGCAGCACGCCAGTTCCAAAGTTTGGAATACACAAAAAAGAAAAACAAGGGGTTTTGGAAGTGACTTGAGAAAGAGTAGCCACAAATGCTGTTAAAGAAGTGGAGAGATTGAAAAGAATTAAGTCACCATCAATAATGTTTTACTAGCAAAAAGGTGAGTACAAGAAATGCTCCACCTCAGCATATAAATCTGAAAACCACACAGCAGTGCCTGTCCTACCTTTGACCTATACCAGACTCTCTGGCCATAACAGAACAAGTCTATTGACAGCGTCAGAAGACAGTTTGAATACGTTGACATCAAGGACAAAATAAGCATACAAAATCAGAAGAAAGCATTTCACTGACTGGATCAGAAAGGACTATAGGTTAGGAGGCTGAAGACTGGCACAGCACAAGCATGCTAGTTTCAAATTAGCCAGAAACAAGGTGAGAGAATGACTTAGAACAAATGACCTTTTAGGCCTTTCACTTACCTACTATCTAAGAAAAAAGCTATGCTTGAGACAGTCATTCACTGGACAAATTTTAGGAGAGGCTGCTTGGTGAGAAATAGTCCATTCCTATTCCGAATCTCTTCAAAATATGTTTATTTCAATGAGGTTTTTTTCTCTAACAGGCAGGAATTTCAAAGGATTTCACTGAGCAATTTACCTGCTAACATAGTATTTTAGTGTCTTCATGTCCAAATTCAGCATTTTGCTCCATTATTTCTTTCCTGTCTTCACTATAATCTGACGTACAATCGCACCAGATTATGTTGACTGGAAAACGCATCCTTACAGAATCATACAGGCTATAAAACTGAGTCCTTGCAATGTTTGGAGCACATGTTGGCCTGGGAATGAGGGACCAACCTCAATCCCAAACTCAAGTCCCTAAACTGCACTACCAGTAGACCACTGGGTCAGCTCTAATAGCCTCTTAGCCTCAATTACCTAATTAGCCTTTTCTTCACTCTCCTCTTCTTCCTTTCCCATCTGTTCGTCTATTCCCACCACTGCCTGTTCTTCTGCAAGAATAATTTTTAAAATCTATGTTAACTTCATTTAGGTTAGTCTCAGGTGACTTCTCCTCTATGCAAGAATAATTTATAAGTCTCATAAGAGCCCCAACTTGAGGAAGTATTTCAATAACATCTGAATTCTCAAATTCATGTTGAAATTGTTAATAATTTCACAAAGTTGTGATTGTTCATTTACATCATTTTGATGTGAATTTTAACTAACTACCAATGGAAGTAGAATGGATATAAAACAGATTTTTACCAGTTGTAGTTTTGTTGATACTGAGCCGTCCTTAGTAAGATCTGAAACCCTCTGGAAGCCTTAGCCTTCCCAATGTATATTATCCCTGATAAAGATCAGAGCATCTCTGATAGTAGATGATGTACGAGCAGGATAAAGACAAAAGAAAACAGGAAATTGTCATCATGGATCAGACTTTGTTACCTCGTCAAACTTACCCATAATATTACGCTTTATCCTATCGCCTGTCTCCACGCAATGAAGACTGAGTTCAGTAATTCATTTTTAATGTCCCATTTCTTACGCCTTCTAGCACCTTGTTCACTTTTTCTACAATAACGGCATCTCAAATAGCTTCTGTTATGGAACTGCCAACAGCAATGTCCAAATTTTTCCCTTCAGTTAGAGCACAAGATTTTTCTGTGGTTTTCTTCACATATTAACTTCTCATTTATCAAGACTGAACCTTCTTTATCCATCTGAGTAACTTGTTTGGATCACTCAGAAGTTTCTAACAGTGTGCTGCAGGCTTAAATTACTTAAGTAATTACATCATTTGTAAGTGTTACCACCTAATCCTTCACCTCTCTCCCTAGATCATTAATAAATGTATTTAGCATACGACCCAGTAGGTAACTTTAAGAAATGCAGCTGCTAGCCTTTTACTGTGATGAAAACTGACCACTTAGCCCTCTGCCTTTTCGTTTCCTTGTCGGGTTTTGATCTATGATGATACTTGTCCTGTCACCATATGTGACTACTTAGCCTTTATAGCAGTGTCCTGTGACAGACTTTGTCACAAGCTTTTAAAAAAATCAAAATACATTATGTCAGGCAGCTCACCTCATAAGTCTGGTGGCTGAAACCTAAAGGTGAGGAAACATTCCCAGGAATTCCCAAGGGGAAAGTTCACCTTGGCATCGAATGGAATTAAAGGGAGATAAACAGCAAAAAATGGTGGGCAAGCCAGAAACACCTTCCTTTGTCATGCATTGCAATTATATTTTTGAAGGATGTTTCTGTTGCACATGAAGTTTGCAACAGCAACAGCTCTCCATCATGTGGATGAAATATAAGGAAGTCTAGGTCAACTAACTCTGTCCAAGTCAATCCATGAAGAGCATTTAGCACCAAAATACAATAGTTACACCTTAAAAAATAATAATAAAAAAACCCAAAAAAAAACAAACAAACAAACAAAAAAGAGACTAGTTAAACCCTTTTGCAAGTACTAGAAGCTGCTTAAGCTTCTCCTATAAACTGTGAGCTTGTGCCTGGCTCTCAGCACTGTGCTTACTCTTCCAAGGGCTGGAAACAACAAAATCTGTCACCAAAGAGGCGGGAACTAATGGGGGCAGTGGATGAGAGCGCCAGGGATTGCAGAGCACACAGAGTAGTGGCTAGCAGGCAAACGTACGGCGGGAGAAGAGAAGAGCAGCTAACAAAAATACATCCCGTGAGGTCAGTTTCACTACCCAGCAATACTTGTTAATCTCAAACTGCAAATGAATGTAGGTGAAAACCACCCAGTGGCCTTGCTAGATGAAAATTCTATTGTTGCAATTATACCTCAGGAACCGAGTATTGTTACCCTGAGCATCTAGCTCGTCAGATTCTTTTATGTCTTTTTTTTTTTTTCTGAAAAAAAAAACAACAAAAACAGCAACCAATCACAATTGTTTATTTTACCATCTAATTCATTTCTGTGAGTTGGGAAAATTATCTCCGTGAGCACCAGTTAGCTCAGGACTGGTTTCTGGGACAAGGATGACGTCAGTGTGTTTTGCAGTGACCCTTTTAAATCCAAACCTGGCCCTTGCTGCTGTCAATCAAGTCCAAGGAAAAAGGGTTATCTTATCATTTCCACTCTCCTCTCTTTCCTAGGTGGCTGTGAGTGGGCTTTGTCAGAGGCAGGGTACTGGGCCTGAGGGACTTTTGGTCTGATCCAGAATGGCCATTCCTGTTTCTTTTCATGGGCACATTCACAGAGTTCTAAGCAACGTGATTTTTCTTTGCTGAACCTCTTCTCATTAAAGTCTCTCACATCGTGATCTTCCAGGTGTTTTATTATTCCCTTTTAAATTCCTGTTTCGACCATTTTCAACATGCAGATGTAATGCTTACTGGTCTAAATATAGGATAAACCCCAGATACTGCCAACCCTCTGGAACAGAACTTGGCTTTAATGAGAGTGCATATCTTTGTTAGCAGTTCCACTAATTCGTTCCTAAGCTTCTTCAGAATTCTTTTATACATAAATCATGCGGGGCTGACGATTTACTGCTTTTTAATTAATCAATTTGCCCCATCTTCTCCATCTCTGATAGCGCCTCATCTTTATTCCCAAAAAAAGAGCAGGTCTAAGATAGGAATCTCCAAAATCTTGTTTGCTATAAAGACTGATTTATGATGTAGAACCACCTGATTTCTTTTCATGAAAGCACATAATTTTAAAACATGTACAAGATGCGACAGTGTGAGGGCAAATAATTTAAATTCAGCATTACAAACTTTTTATTTTTTCCCCAGGCTACACATCTTGCATATACACAAGTTTTATGCTTTGATCTTCTCCATGTGCTCCTTCACATTGCTTCTTTCCACCTTCCTTTGTTAAAAAAACAACTTTATATCATCCCACAGTTCTTGAGTGTAGCAGAGCAACTATCTCCAAGCATGCTTGCATTTCTCCTGCTGCAGGGAGAGTCTGTAGGTCACACATTTATTCCCCATACCAGCATGTGATCTGTTGTTTAGCAATGGCAATACTGCATTTCCAGGGCTAAACTTGCATTGTGCTGTGCAGACCTGCCTTTTCTGTCCTTCGTTTATCCCTTTCAGAGACAGCACTCAGAGCTATCATATTAAATATAGGGGGAGGGTAGAGGAAGCATGGAAGGAAAAGTCTCAGTTTTCTATAGCTAAAAGGGGAACAACAAATATGGCAAAACTCTTCCTTGACAGATGAAAGTGAATGCACCTCTGCAACAGGACTTCAGTACTCGGGCTCCCAGACCAAGAGCTACTGCTTTGCCTGTGTCCTGGTCCCCATTCTACCATACGCTGATCTCAGTCTCTCTCTACACTGAGCAAAGGTCCGCAAAGAAAACACATAGATGGCCACCCAGGCATTAAAATTCTTATTTTGATGGGAATGAGCAGTGGATCTTGTTACTTAAATGCTTTGCTATCTTATTCATAGGGGTCATTTTACCAGTTGATAGTAGTTCAGAAATAACCTACACAGGCTTTCTTCCCCAAGAAACAGAGATGAACCCAATGCAAAGGTGTTGGCCTCAGTCTACAGGAGAAATAAAACACAACTGCCTCTTTCTCTCTTTTCAGACATTCCTAGCTGCTGACCCACAGAGTAGTATTGATCGAAGAAGAGACTAAGTATCCTGCCCTCTCAGTCACTTCTTACTTACTGTACACATGGAAACAGGCAAGCAGAGGGAAAAAGCTGGGAGCAGAGGGACCAGGCAGCCAGAAGCAGCTGTACACACATGGGATTTCTCAACTAAACACAAAGTTAAAAAAAAAAAAAAAAATGAGATGCTGCAATGGCTGGTGCTATCGAAGACAGGAGAAAATGAAAAATGGTATGTGTTGCACTAATCTTGTTTTTCCAAACTGTACGCGTGGTATCAACCAGGCCACTTCAATTTTTCACAATAATAGTTCCCGCATCATTTTTCTTGATAGCCCTTTAAAAAAATATTCATTTTAGGAAAAGTCTGTGGGGTGCTTTTTTTTTTTCTCCTCTACCTGAGCAGTCAGTGTCACGAAATGGAGCAACTGCAATCCTTATGCATATTTTAAAATACTGTCCCATTTCACCGTGCTGAGTTTGTTTAGACTACAAGAGCATTACCTCCTTTACCCTCTTCTGCAATGTAACTAGACATGATGGCAAGGGGAAGAGAAATGTAGGATACATTTTGTTAAATTACACAAAGTTTTATTTAGCCTTGAAAGACTCTTCACAGTCTCTTGCCGCTAAAGGTAATGACAAAGTTCTAGACACTTTCCTTCCTCTTTAGGCTGTTACAAAACATAGTGAGAGAACGTACACGCTGCTCACAGGTCAGCAAGGAGGCCGACACACCGTGAGAGCGTGGTAAGAACTGTAAATGCAATGTGACTCATAATATACAAGTCAGTGATCAACTAACGCAACGCAGAACTTGCCAATAAAAGTATTTTTTCTGTGCTCTCAGGAAATGCAGTCAGTTTTAACAATAGGAGACCCTCCCTCCTCCTCAAGCCTCAGAAATTCTCTGAGCCCAATCTTCAGCAAACTCTGGGAAGAGGTATGAAGATTTATAGCAGGTAGTTTGAGCTTCAAGTGAGATACATACGGCCTTGCAAAATCTATGCCTTCAATGATTTCTAGGCACACACACTGTAAGGCTCCAGAGAGGTTACTCTTAAAATCCCTGTTCAAATGTTTGCATTTCCAGAGTCTCATCAATGAGATTATCTAAGCAGTTATCTAGTTGCCAGCCCAGGCTCATAATCACATATTGCTAATATTGTGAAATAAATGTGACGCCATAAGATTTCAGATGTGGAAAAACTGGGCAGACAAAACCTGAACAGAAAGTCTTAGGTCATAGTCTCTAATAATAAAGGAAAGGAAATAGAGGAAAGATCCCAAGATGTTGAGGCAGACGCCTGTGTTTCTCAATACTTCCTGCACTGCTAAGCACTATACAGCTCTACAATGTCATTTAAATATCAAACTGTACATGGAAGGCTTCAGTGAAAACTCTGTCTAAAACAAAATACTATCAATTCTATCAACTTTGTCTTTCTGTTCTGCAAATAAAATATTAGCAGGTAGCAAAAAGGTCCTCTGTTTCAGGCTTTTACATTGCTACTACCCTCAGCATGTTAGACCACTCTAAGAAACCAGTAGGACTGTCATGGCAGTGACATTTATGCTTAGATAAATAAAAAGGCAGGTGCAAATATAGGAAAGCAACATACGGTATACAAGAACTTTTATAAGCAAGTTGTCTACAAAATGCTCCATACACTGCCTGTCTCCAGGAGAAAGACGGGGCATTTGTCAATAGGCTTGTAGGAAACATTTGTAAGAGTATTTGATATATAATTTATATAGCTACCACATTAAACACACAAACTGCAAAAATGTAGGTTGTAATAACTTTAAATATTTAAAAGCTTTCAGAAGGAGTCACAATTTCATATCTGTTGCTTTTTCAGACTATACCATGTTTCAAATATTGTCTCACTAGTCTTTATATGGGACAAGAATATACTGAGTTGTTATATATATGTATACATGTGTGTGTTAGCTATCATTCTATGCCATTTAGCCATATAATACTGAAGATAAAAGGTAAGATATTTTCACCACGATAATACGGAAAATTTGATAAACACACACGTGCACTTAATTTAAAAAAATTACATGAAGCTATTACTTAGCATACTGTTAAAGAATGGTTTGAAACGTTTATAGAAGACTGCATCAATCTTACTTTACCTACAGTTCTACACGAGCTTAGCTCTAAGTAGATGTACAATCCTGCTGAATGCGAACCACAGTTCTAAAGAGGACTCACAAAGCAGGGTTAAGCATTAACAGACAGGAAAGTAAAAGTCATTTCCTATTCCATTAATGACTATAAAGATTCAAGCATGAGGAAAAATATATACTGAAAGGTCTTAATAGCTAATTTAAAAATAGAAAATCCAGTGTTATTTCTATGTATTTTCATGTAAAATTTATAAGCATATACACACATTATTTTAAGTCCCACATCTCTAAAAATGAAAATACAATGAAACAAAAGCTCTTTAAATATATTTACTTGGGTTAAAACTGGGAAAAATATGATAAATATTACAGCATTTTCAAGGGGATGTGATCATGGTCATACCTTTCAGAATCTCTGTCTCAGAAACATTAAACTTGATGCTCATTAACCATGAAGGCCTGGCTAGTTAAACCATTTACAGCAGACATAATACATGCTCCATACCCAGCAATGTTAACGCAGAATGCGAACCTGCGATATTCCTGCTGTTCAGATCATGGGAGTCTCCCATCAGGAGACGAGAGCACCTGTTTTCTGTTTGTCCCGTGCCGCCTGTGGGATGTGGACACATGTTCTCAAGGGAACGGGTTAAAAGGCCAAGCCATTCTCATAAGTCAAGCAAACCAAATTTGAACACAACTTTAAATGACAGATCGGTTTGCACAGTTGCTGCTCTCAACTGGTTTCTAGTATTCATTTATCAGAATATGATATGGCTTCAAATGACAAAACACAACCATGTCACAGACAGTACAAAAATTGCTTATCACTGATATTATAAAATGAAGATTAAAGTAGGGTTAAATTCAAAACAGACAATGTAAATGAATGCATAAAATCCCTAAAAGTATAGTTTTAAATGGAAATTTCAAATATTGGAAGGGAAACAAAACGACCTCAGGATTCCATAGGAATAACACACACCGCAAATAATCCAGTGCTTTTGTTTCACTGCTATCTGTCCAGTGCCTGACTAGCTGAAGGTTCTGATCTATCAAAGAAAGGCACCATTTATCCCACAAAAGCCACTGATCAGATGAGAGCTATTACAGCCACATAGTGTCCAGGATTTGCACAATCTTCAGAACTGTGTAGGAGAAAAGCTGCAAATCCAAAAATGAAGACCTAAGGAGAGGCTTGTAAATGCAACATTTCATACCTCCTGCATGACGATGCAACAAGATCTCTTCTCTCTGACAGCTGCCTGAGAGAGAGCTAATGGAGCTGGCAAACTCAAGAGAGATAAGGAAGGCAGAGTAACATTGCCCGTTACAACAACAGATTAAACTGGAAAAGGCAAACAAGTCCAGCCAGAAGATCTCATGGGCCTTAAAGCTTTCTGCTTTTCCCCAACTCAACCAGTTCATTTTATAAAATATATCACCCCTAATCCATACCCACTTCATAATTGAACATACTTGCCACAGGTTTGCTACGTCTTTGATTCCTTTGCAGTCTTTTCTAAGCAGACACTTCTAAACGCCTCATCTTACATCTCCACTTTGCCTGCAGTCGTGTCTCATGATTTCCTCCCACTTCCTTCCACCACCGTAACACATTCCAGCAGCAATAAAAGTAAAAAACCTACCACAGACTTCCTTTTGGAAGCCATGGCCACAAGAAAAGTGCAGTGATTTAGAAGAGTATCCTAAAATCAGAAGTTATCTATTTACACAAAACTCACAATCAAGAGTACAGACCTTATATGCAGCTTAAAACTTGGCACATCCCCTAAATTCTTAGGCCACATTCCACAGTCATTGTTCACTTTGGGACTATTGCTGGCATGAATCTGAAGATTTTGACTCTCACTTCTCCCTCCCAACCTGCAAGAGGAGTACTTGAAATGACTCACAAAATCATCTTTCCC
>VWZK01006935.1:723425-866783 GCA_013396935.1 Baryphthengus martii
AAGACAGAACGTTACTGGCTAGCCAGCTGACCAGGGAAGCATTAACCTAAGACTTCTAATTGACACTTGTACTGACAGAGACCGGTGATTGGCACACTCAACTTCAGTACTTGCAGGTGTTACTAAGTAAGTTACTAAGCCAACCTAAATAAACAAAATTTGATCGAAAAGTAATAAAATTAAAGACCTCTTTTCTATTTTCCACTGTGTCTGGCAGCCTTGCACCCTGCAAATACTCATATATTAGCACTTCATTATTTTTATTCTATCTCACAGAATGAGAATGTTCCTATCAATACCTTTCTGTATCTCATAAGCCTTTTAAGACCAGTTTCAGGCATGTAAAGAATAATGAAAAGTTCAGAAATTTATTTTGATTTCCTGCAATATGCTACCCAACAGTTTTCTGTTGTGTTATATGACCTTTCTGCCTAGCTAGTGTTTTGCTATTGATTTTAATTACTCAGTTTAATTTACTGCATGCCAACACAAAGCTGTTTACTCCTACTTGCCAAAATGTTGTCGTAGTCTCCCAGAGGAGGGCAAAATGAGAAAACTGTATGTGTTTTACAGTTACATGCTATTCATTATAAAGAATTTAATAGACTCACTTCATATAAATGTCACCGCTCTCACATGTAGCCACTAAACACACCAAAACAACATACAGAAAGGAAAATGCTGTGCCAATCAGAGGAGAAGTAGAATATAAAAGCTTTAATTTATGAAAAGCTTTGACTTGAAGCAGTTCAGATTTTCTGCTTTGCCATTCTTCTCTGAACAAGCGAGGGAGTTAGGACCATATGTTCCCCTTCTGCATAAAAAAATCATGGACAGAGTCCTAGAACCACGCAATCATTACAGATGCAGGTAAATTCTACCTTGTCCCTGTAATCCAATTGCATAATGAGAAAGAGGGAATGATAATTTCTAACTACTTTTCTCTGGGTTTGTCTCCTTGCCTCACATCACAGAGATGAACAGAAAAAAACACTTTGCGAGAGGATCCTACATCTATTAGCAGAACGCTCTTTCAAGGGATATTACGTTGGCATAATGGAGGTTGGCAACACTGGAAGATGAAGGAAGCTCACTTCTGGGGTAAGAGCTCAGCCCTTATACCCAAGAAGCACACCTACTAATCCAGTTACTCTGTGGATAGACAGTCAGATAGGGAAAGTAGGGCTGGAGAAAGTCTGGACAAGTCTCTGAGAGAGCTCTTAACTATAGTTTGGAAAACTTGCATATAAGTGATTTTTTTTTTCCCCCTCAGGATAGCAAACGTGAAAAAGAAAAGGCAGTTTCAAAATCCTCATATCAACTTACGATATTTCTGCTATTGATGCACACTTACCAAGAAGAGGGTAATTTAGTTCCCAAATGCTTATTTTTAAACTCACTTTCATTCTCTTTCTCCGATCCCTCGCCATGGAATCCTATTGTACTGGGAATCTAGAAACCAAAGAAATTGCCCCAACTTGCTCCACTGAGAAATGAGAATGGCTTTTGGTGCATTTTTTTCATCACCACGTGAAAGTGTGCATTATAGTGACTAAGTTTAAGGATTTTTAAACACCAGGGTATCTACTAGCTCTTTGGTTTCAACTATACTTAAAAAAAAAATGGACCAGCTGATGATAGTACTGTATTCTAAAACCTTCGCTAACTTTGCTCAGTTGTAGCATGCTCTTGAAGAATGGTAAGATCTTTGAAGCAAGTTGAATATCAAGATGATGCATGCTAAGAATATGAAACTTTTCTATTTGAATATCTTGTTTACAATGTGAGAGTGAATCTCCTCCAGAATCTTTGAAAATGCCTTCTGAATTAGGAAAAATACTAAAACCATTAATTTTTTATACTGCTCTGTATTTGTTTACTGTGGCTTTCTGTTTACTATAATATCCTCCCAAAACCAGAGATTTTAACCTGAGACTCTCACCACTACAAAGCATTTGTCTAATGTCAATCTCTTAAAACAACAGTTGTTCAAAATTATAATGATCCATGATGAAAATATGCAGAGCTTAAATATTTCTTATGACCTTGATGTAAACCATAAATTCAACAAGTCTTCTCTAAAATCTAGGCTTATGTTTGCTCAATAAAGGGACAGATTTTCTTGAAGGCTTCCAGAAATGTACCCAGAGTTGCAAAGAAATAGGAAAGATTACCATTGCTTTGTTCATCTTCCGTTTTACTTTCTATAGCTGAAAGATCAAAGTGGATTCTTACAGGAGACTTCCTTAGGACACTGGCTCGCAGTATAGAGCTAAATCTACAAAAAAAATGTCAAATCTAAATTAAGTGTACTCGCTCCCTGTCCAATAGCTACAAAGAGTTAGGCACCTCTGAATGTGAAGCAGCAGAAAATGCCAAGGACAAGGGTGATTTCATTTGCTTTCTTTCTCTACAGTCACAGGATCATAGGACAATTCAGGTTGGGAGAGACTTCAAGAGGTCATGAAATCCAACTTCCTTCTCAAAACAGGGTCAGCTATGAGATCAGGCCAGGTTGTTCAGAGCTTTATCTAGTCAGGTCTTGAATAACACCAGGGATGGAGGCTGCACAACCTCTTTAGGCAGCCTTTTCCGATGCTGGACTGAAATGTTTTAACTGCAAGGACAGTAAACCTTGGTGTTGCAAGGAGTCATCTCCTGCCTTGTAGGATTCACAACGCTGCACAGTTGCATAGGATTAGAGATTTTGCACTCCAAGCACAGGCTGGAGACTATTTCTTCCCTCCAACATGCAGACACTGGAGACAGTGACAATGGCACTTGTGACACATTTTATCAGTAGTTAGGACATCCAACCAGCCTGAAGGAGACCTGTTATGATTCTCACCTCTGCACAAGATGTCTCCTTTCAGAGGAGGGACTAATCAGTCTGCTGTTAGCTTGGCTTGGACAAGAAAAGCCTCTGTTCTTGTATATATGGTTCCATTTTACACGAAATTATTAGATTTGTTGGGCAAGAAAGGACTCAATAGCCCTGTGGAGATCATCTGCATAGGGAGACTGTGGGAAGATTCTCTCTCCAACTACCTTATAAATACTTGTTTTCTGCAAAACCTAGAAAGTTCTCTGTGCTCTGATCACACCCATCAGATGAGGCATCACAACAGGCTCAAGAATGCCCAGGTTACAGGTCTTGGCTACTAACATTATTATGACTGAAGCACATACGGGCACACCCATAGATCTTCAAGCATCCAGGAAATTCAGAATTCAAAACATAGGATCTTATAGACCACAAATATTTGCAAACTTGCAAAGCTAGACAGCAGCTCTTAGGGGACTTTAACAACTTCACTTCTATACTTGGGTTTTGAGAACTGGAATCAGGCAGGATTCTCACCCAAGTTCTTCTGAAGATCCATCTTCAAGATAAGACAACCAGCAAAATGTTAACATACCAAACGGCAACAGCACCAAAACACAGCAGACTTTGAGAAAGCTCATTAACAGTCCCACATAGCTTGAATAAATATGAGGCAAAACCAAAGCAAAAATAATCCAATATTCAAATCCTTATTCTCAAATTCTCCAGGTGGCACTGTGTACAAAATTATATATCTAAACTTAACATCTAGTCTTCCAATACCCAGCATTATTAAAAATGCCAAATCTGAAACCATTTACCAGCAGGTGTAATGTTTGCTATCATTAGCAGCGCTGATCTAAAAGAACTGCATGCCATCGTAAATCAGAGAGACTGCTCATGGCAATAAGCATTATGCCCAGAAGTAAGAGTTTATAGTTGCCAGCACAAGAAATGACATACTATGTTTTTTTCTAAATGTATCAGTAATAAAATGTCAAACTATACTGTGAAAATTTGCGTAGATTCTGAAAACATATTTGGCTTTTCTCTTTTCACATGTGTGCTCTATACAGATCCAATGAGGAAATGGAAGTTTGTTCCCCCAACTCTGTAAGAAATGAATTAGACATACTGCATTGTTCCATCCTGCAAACTTTTTTGACTACTGGTAAGTGATCTTTTTTTTAAGCATCATGCAGTCATCAAGCCTACTTTTCTACATACTTTCTAGGGTTTACAATCGTTTGCTAAATCAATGCTTCCAGTAAAAACAGTGACCACCAGTTGTTGTTCTTTCTCAGCAATAAAGAACTGATTAAGAATGCCAAAATATTATTTTATTATTAGGAAAATACAGTTAGTATTCAAATAAACTCCATTTTTCAGACTCAAATCTTTTTGTATATTATTTTACGCTCTTTTCCAAGAATCTTTAGGTCATGTTAAAGAGAAAAACGACACTGTTCCATTGCTCCAAAATGAAGAATTGTCCTTGCTTTTTTTGGCAACTGAAATCATGGAATGATCTCCTTTCAGTTAAAATAGTTCATTAGCCTACATCCCACCCCATGCAGATGGCACCCATACCAAAAAGAAAACATCTTCATGCAAGGCTCTGTATCCACACAACACGTAAAGTACAGGTTGTTTCTTAATAGCCCACGAGTATTTGCAGGGTGACTCTTGCAAACCAGTGACTGCATTTCTGAACGTGCCTTTCACACAGCTGATCTGGCTGAAAAGACAAGATGCTCCCATGGCTGCAATGCTAGAAGGGGCTTTAGAAGACCTGTTTTCAGTTTTGAGCTCTACTCATGTGCTTCTTTATAATATTTTGAACGTAACTCCCTCTTTCCAGGTCTTCACCTCCTCCTTTTAAATGATAACACTTTCATCTTTCAAGATAACTTAGATATATTATCTCACTTACTCTACTGAAAATTGCAAACTTGGCAAGGAACTATTTCTGTAAAAACAAACAAAACCAACCAACCAAAAAAGCACCAAAAAAACAATCAGACAAACAGAAAACCAACTTGATTTTGAAAGGAGCAGGTGCTTTCATTTGTTTTGGTTTTAAAAAGATAACAGCCTTTTTTAATATGTTCTTTAATATAATGAAGACTCTCATGTGAATCTTTAGGACATAGCCCTTGATTCTAGGAGACGAGTGAAAGTTGTCTTACAGCTGTCTGACAATTCTTTTTGGATTATGACTGTGAAGTGCTTAATGGGGCACAGACTAATAATGAAATTCTAATATGCTATGCCTCTTTTTTTTTTTAATAAAAATCCTAAAATTACGATTTTTCCCTTGAAAAATCATTACAACTTTGACTCATTTTTTGTTATGATAAATCAACCTTTTTCCATAACCAGCTTGGTGACCTTTATAACTCCTGAGCCTAGAACTTCCATTTGAATGAGTCATGTTTTTTCTCACCATAACCCCAATTCTCTCCCCTTGTTAATATGGTTGTTCCTGATGCTGCATTAGCGAATCCTTTCAAGAAGCCAGCTAGCAGGACCAGGAACTAAAAGTTCAAAGGTCACTCAAAAACTGCTATCTCCCCAGTGGCAACATGAGATGAGCAATAACAGAGATTTTTATTTTTTTTTTTAAATAAATTAGCATTCTCTGTTGCTGCCAAAAGTACTCTCTATGACCTTGTAGCATATAAATATTTCCTATTTCATACTGTATCTAGCAGTTATTCTGCTAAAGAAACTTGATTCTCTAAATTTTTACTCCTGGTTGTATTGGAAAATACATTGGGCTACACAATTCCTCTTTCCTTTACCCACTCTAATACCCTAGATGCTTAAATATGGTATCACTTTTCTTATATGGAAGTAGGTGGTCTGCAAAGTTCTGGGATTTAGCTCTCCAGTTAGACCTAGTCTTCTTTAGCATTTAGATGATAAGGATTTGTTATTTTAACTAGAATACATTTCATTGTATATAGATTTCTAGAATAGCCATATTAGAAGTGCAATTACATACAAGATACTGCTTAACTTGATTTAAACAGTTATGCACTATGCCTAAAGAACAGAGATTTTCTTTTACAAACCTTCAAAATCAAAACAAGCTAAAGGTATATAAAAATTACTGTTTGCCAGGCTTTTCCCCAAGAAATCAAAGACTTTTTACAATATCAGATATCTTCTGCAAAATGCTCAATCCCTCAGACGCAGAGAACTACACAGCAAAATACTTCACGGACACACACAAAAAGAAGTTTCTTTTCAGAGGTTCTTGTTATGACTTATCTCTCTGGAGACTGTAAAAGACAACGTCTTTTCCTACCGCAAAACCTTTTTATATGTTCTGTGCAGTCTGGTTTGGGAAAGAAAAAAGGCCATTTTATCTCTATCAATCTGATTCAGAATAAGGAATTTATCTTAAAGTAAGATGCAAGCTGGGCATATACACATGCATACGGTAATTTACTGCACGTCACATCACCTAAAAGCATCCCTAGAAAGTAACTACCCTGTTTTCTGCTGTTGCTGTATTATCTCTAAAATAAAGCTTATTTTCTTTACCAATACAAATATCCACCCTTGTGTTAGAAGCTGTTTTGCAAGGCAGTCTTGTGAGATTATACTTTGACATTTGTACTACAAAATCCACCTTAGCTTAAAAAATTAGTAAATAACAGAGGATTATCTTTAAAAAGATATACATATGTAGGAATATTTTAAATGGATTTTTTTTACAGAGTTATTTTTTCACTAACATTCATAATTTCACTTCTTAGAATGCTACAGCTACCTTGCTGGTACAAAATAACCTTGCATTATAGTATTTCTGTAAAGAAATAAAAAGGAAAAGGTATGTTATAATAAATTGCAGAGGTGAAGGAACACTTATGTTACTGTTTCCATTGTAATATCATAGCTTTGCTAATGGCAGCCTGCTGCGCAGTTAAAAAAAAAGGGGGTGGCTGGGGGGGGGGGAAGAAAGAAAAAAAGGAAAGAAAAGAAACCTGGTTAATTAGTTGCTGCTTTATTGCAGTATTACAGCTAAGTGCACTGAAATGCCTTCCCATAGGCAGGTGCTGGTGGTTGTACAGCTCATTTAGCCTGGGTGAGTAATGTCAGTTCAGGAGGAGAGAAAGGCTTGTGTCTTCAAACTTTCAATCTGCCTCCATTATCTGTGATCAAGGTGGAACCACAGGGGAGTGGAATTACTGGCAGGTCTAGGACAAGTGAAGAGACAGTGAATCTATAAGACATATTAATCATCTTTCCCTTCTCTTCACTGGCGCCAGCCTGTGCCTCCGACTCCCCGGCGCCAGGCAAATGGATTCTCTGTCCCCACAGGTACAAGCGAATGCCTTTCAGGGGCAAGTCATCAGAATAATAATTACTGACACTGCTGAGATCAGCCCTAACCGGTCCAGAAGTGAAGAGAAAGTATTGTGGGCGAAACATATTTCCTGAACTTTCATATCGGTACTTACGGCATAAGATATTTTCAATTATGTTAAGGACATTCAAATCGTATAATTCTAAATCCATGTTTCTTGATATTGTAGTTGTACTATCAACATAGTATGAATATTTAAAAACTTTACAGTTTGTCTTTAGAATATCATTTGGGCCTGTTGGTGAAATGTGAATACAGAAAAGTGCATATTGCATCTTGTATATTACAAGGAGTGTTAAAATTCAGTTGATATTAAAAAGAACGTGATTCTTACATGTGTAGCTTTGCTTAATCCTGAAACAGAACACAGCAGAGTTTTGGCAAAGCTATTCCTAGTAAGTATTAATATAAGGATTATTATATACACTATGGAGTAATAGCTGCATGTGTACATATATAAATACACAAACCCAGACGTTTAAAATCATAGTCGTAATTTTAAAACAACTAATTCAACACAGTATGACTAGTCTGTATTTTAACATTTAGCATTTTTACTCCTTTTGCTTTCCAAAGTATTTTTTATACACACAAACAATACAGTGTATCATCAAACTTAAATAGAACAGAAGAATAAACTCCAGTAGAAAGCTAGTTCTTTCAATTTAGTAATTGTACTGATACCTAAAGAGATAAGACTAAGAAAGGCAGTTTGTTAAATTTTAAGTTGTAGAGAATATCTTACATTACAGCATATTGTACATTACAGCATAGAATATGAAATATTTTCTTGGTTCTGATTACAATCAGTTCAATATCTGACTGCCAACGACACTGAGCTCAATATAAGAGTAATACAGCAAAATGTCAAATTACTTGCCAGAATTATGTGACAAAACTGGCTCATTAACATACGCTGATTGATGAACCCTCCATGTAAACACAAATCTTGACTTCAAGAGTTTACATCATAAAGTATCTGACCTTGAGTTCAGCCTGGAGCTCGCCACACACCTGCAGCCACCTAAGCAACAATAACGCTAATATTTACGCATGCCATTTTGTTTTAAGTACCAAAAAAAGTAAAAGAAACAGATTCAAACAGTAACATGTGTTCATTTATTTTCAAATCAGCAATTTTGAAGTTTACTGACGGACAGTACAGAGAAAGGGAATGACTGGAAAATGCAAAATCAAATCAAATCACTGCTTTCTTGGTGATCAGCTGCAGCAGCAGCCTCCAAGTCGGCCAATCAGCGTTCAGTATTGATTTTTCCCCTGGTCTTAAGTGACTTTGGACACTGATCAATGTTTTAAAAGAGAAATATTAAATCTCATAAAGAAAAATGCACATCTGACCTAAAGAGCAGCAATGGATGGAAAAGTTTGCCAGAGGATAAAAGGATGTACATGTTTAATGGTATCCAGGCTCTCAGAACGCACGCAGCCAGTCTAAGAGCAAAATTAAGCGGTATCTTTTTGTTTGTTTGGTTTGGTTTTGAGAACTGTAGAATGAGAATTTCTTTCGCGTGTTCTCGAAACTATTTAGAGCGTTATTTGCCAGAATGAACCAGCACTATGCCCACAGTGATTACTGCTGCTATAGACAGACTTCAAGCAGTTATAAAATAGCAGCGGAAGCCTGTTGTTAGATTTGTGAAACAAAAGATGTTTTTAAAAAGTCAGCTTATAACTATTATATTATTTTCATATTCCATTGTTTATTTTGTCTTACACCCCCCCCTTTTTTTTTTTTTTAAATGAATACCATGCATTTTTCAGGACATTTATCAGTATTTTAGTGAACTGTAAATATTTTTTTCAACTCAGCTGTGTATAAAGGGGAACCTTGATATAAGAGAAAGCCCAGCTAAGACCCTGTGGATAGATACAGCGTATTCAGATATCAGCTGGCGTGACAGTGCCTAATCCTGAGTAACGTGCCCAAGAGCCAAGGGAATGCTATTTCTCTCCGTTGTTCCAAACAACAGATGCTGTCAATTAACTTTAAGCAGCGTCCAAGAAAACCCTTTTGTTATATTTTGCAGTATTATGCAGAAAGTGTCACCTCTGGAAATGAGGGAACAAGCTGTTTTTCATTATCATTCAATTGTCCCAATCAATCTGACAATTACAAAGAGAAAAAGTCTTAATCACTAGACACATGCTAGTTGCTGCTAGTTTTACCAGCTGCAAAGGAAAAAGAAAAAAAAAAAAAATCCACCACCACCCCAAATAACAGAAACAACAGTAACAAAAAAAAACAACACAAACAGAAAAATTCAAAACCATTTTTTCTACTTAGAGATATAACCCAAAACCCATACCTGCATTAGGGTGAAAGATAATTAAATACACAGTGTTATGATAGGAATGGGAATAGCCATTGCAACAAATTAGTAATTAAATCAGCTTATGCTGTTGATTTACTGTGGCTTTTATATAAGTACCATTTGCTGTGTACAAAGAAACAGCCATCAGCATCTTATTCATTTGAATACAAGAAAAGTTGTTCATTAAAGTTGTGACTAGTGAATTTCCATATAATTAAAGTACTGTATATATAAGCAATATAAAAGCTTTCTGGGAAGTGGTGAGAGAATGGGTGTAAATACAGATGGCCAGATTCATTTATTTACTTGAAGGACTGAGGCTGCAGAAAGGCAGCACTGCCAGCCAGGATGCGGGTACTGCTGGACCTACTGCTTTGGCAACTCTCCTCGAAAGCCTCCAACAATAGATACAGTAACCTCCACTGGACTGGAAAACTCCTTTTATCTTCTCATCTGTACTTGCCTGCACTGATGAGAAGCATGTGTAGCACACTTGATGCACAGAGAATGCAAGCAGGATTATGCTATTTCTATGAGGAAGAGCACCCACACTCTCAATTTCTGGTCTATGAGTCTGAGTTGTTTGCTGAACTGACCCAACCTAGCACGATACCTTCACCTGGCCTGCTCAACCCACTACTGTTTCTGAGAAAACTAAGGAAAGCTTGGTGCCTCATTCCTCAAGGGGCATAAAGTCCCTACACGATGTGGTTTTGGACAGTAAACAAGCAACAGATTCAGCCTGCCATCAGGAGTTCGAAGGATTTAAGCTACCTGGAATTTCTACAGAAATAAATACTGCCCCGTGGCAAAAAAAATAATTGTACATCTCTTTTCAATAGCAATAAATTGTTCTTTTTCCTACCATCACCTAGAATAGAGAGAGCAGCAGGCAACAGCTTTTGGAACAGAACTGGCATAAAGAGTCGCTCAGTGACACATGCGCTAGATGGTGAGTGACATCCATTAGAATAGGTATTCCAGTAAATGCCAGATATGTGACATTGAAAGTATCTGTCTGATGCAAGTCTTTCAGTATATGCCAGTTATGTTTTGTCATCTCTTCTCAAACAGCTCCGCTGTCACTAAAAACAGAGCAAGCGTTCGCTGTTGACGGTATTCACAACCACGCTGCTCTGGATATCAGCATCTGGCCAATAAAAAAGTGCCACAAATGGAAATTAGTCTAGAACTATTGGCAACCTTGTTCAATCTTCCTGCTTGATGCCATTCTTGAAGGAAACAAGGGTAACAAAAAGCACTCAGCTGTTAACATTCTCTCTCAAGAAGCTACACCTTACTTTTTTTGTACGTTTATCAAAAAGGACCCACTTTCCCTCACCCGACTGCAAAGGATCTTAAAAAGTCCTTACTCGTATAGTGAGATCCCTGGGCCCTGCTGCAGTTCAAATAAAAGATTTGCGTGTGCTTACACTCTGGAGGCCAAGACTATGATTCTGGTACATAAACCTGGATTTCAGTTTTTGTCCTCAGGAAATCTGATAGTCACGGTAATTCTGAACCATACGCATAAAGATATAAAGATCGATGCACAAAAGAGAGTCACAATAAGTATTAAAACAAAACACATATCTTACAGAAATCCATAAGACTTAGATGAGGAGAAAATGTTATACCCGAGGCATGAAGATGAAAGAACAGGTAAGCCTTTTTTTACAAAAAAAAGAGGAGAACTCTCAGGTGCTTGATTTGGCAATCGCACAAACACATGGAGCTTTATACACTCAGACCAATAAATCTATGAAATTGCTGTACCAGCCTACAAGGCAAAGAGCATCAAGATGGGGAAAGCTCCGAGAAAAACAAATAATCTGATTTCTAAGATCTCTAGAGAGGAGGCTTGAGGACAGCATGGACCATTCAAAGGCCTCTGGCCAAGGGTGTAAGAAAAGTCTCCTGTCCTGAGCCCATCTAAAATCATGAGGAGATGCAAACACAAGAGGCAGGTGGCTCCTGAGAATTTTCTCAAGAGATGGCAACTTTGCAACTGGCTGTAAAAATACTCATTCTTCTTAGCAGACTCTTCAGACTTCTAATCTGAACTCTTCAGGCTAGTTCAGGCTTTACTAGAGGTATACCAGGATAAAGCTGGTGAGAGTTTTTTGTCTCCTCTAGGCCCTTTCAAGGGGAATTTTTCCTACCTCACCCATGATTAATCTATAAAATTGATAAAAGTCATGCTTGACAGTGAACCACAATTACTCTGGGTTCGCTGACCCACTGAGGATGTTTTGTTGCTGTAGAATGAATATTCTGTAACAAAAGGTTTCCTTTACTAACCACAATGGTAGACGTGGTAGATAGCATAAATCCCACAAAGAACGGTATTGCTTATGTACCAAAAGTCTAGTACCTTCTATAAAGCAAGTATAGAAGATAACACTTTAATTGTTTATTTTTAAAAGGCTAACACCTATTTTTTTATAATTTTTGAAAGAGATAATGCATTCTTGGGGGGGGGGGTGCCTATTCTGAGAAAGAACAGGAATATCAAGCTAATTAGTCTTTTAATAGATCTTTTGATTTGATTTCTCGTTTGTCAAAAGCTAAGGAAGTAGAAGGCTTCCTGATCCATTTCTCTTTGCAGAGGCAAACTGCCTGTGCCATAAAATCAAATCCTCTGTAAGATAAAACTAACATCAGAATAGAGCTAGTGTATCTCCTCTCGCATTTTATCTTGATAGTGGGAGAAAAAAAAGGAGCACTTTTCCTTATAATTTTATTTAATCTGCATGTGTGCCTGTTCAGTCTTTCAAGATTACTTGTTTCTAAAAACTCTTGGGTTTATGTTGTTTCTTTCTTGAATGTAGAACTTACAGAATAGGGAGAACACAACGCAGATAGCACTTACTATCTGTATCAACAATTATGGGGCACTCAACTAGAACTGTAGATTTTTATTTGCAGTTGGACTGTAAGTGTGCTTGTGTAAAAATGCAATTTTGAAATGACGAGCTACTCAAAACAGATTTCATTCAGAAGAAAAATGATAGGGAAGAATTAGCATGGAAGAAACACTGACTTATTCAGGATAAGACACTTAAGTTTGTCTTAAAACAACAACTAGTTTTGAAAAGTATCAAGGTTCAATTTCTAAGTGATATTAAGTATCTAAAAAAAATAAAAGGAAGTATTTAAAAAGTAAACAACATGACTAAAATTATATATAAACCTCTATTTCTAAGCATAGCGCTGTGCCAGGCCTCACAGACAAAAGACAGTGGGGTTAAACAAGTAGGAAGTTTTCCTCTGCTGCTTTAGGCTACATGTCCAGAGATAGTCACATTCAAAGAGCCAAAGGAGCAGGAAGTAATTCTCATCTCATGCTGCTGCTTCTTGGCCTCTACCAAAATTTAACTGCTGTCACTACGGAAGAGAGGCTGCTATAGTACCTCAGAAAGACACATTAAAAAAAACAACCTTCCAGAAGCCAATTAAAACACAGGCCAAATGCTTAGGGAAAATTTCTGTAAACACAGAAGGAGAGTGCCAGCTTTTTGGAAACTGGGTGTTTTTAATAAACATGATAGGGAAGGATTGCGTGACAGACTGCTGAGGGGAGTCAGAAACCTACAGCAGGTTTCTGGAGAGGGTAAGATCCAGCCAGTGTATGATCTGAGTCAACACAGTAGGCCTGGGCTCTGTTATGAGGGTAGAGACTAGAGAAAATAAGAAATATAACTTTAGAATGATGAGGGAAGCTCACTACCAAAATGCAGAGATACTCTTTTTAGCAACATTTTTCTAAATTGAAAGAAACCTTGACTCTTTGGCTAGAATACTGGTATGCACTTTGGGTCACTCACGATCGTGTCCTTAATCCACCCTGAGATTAAAGGGCAGACTGAAATACATTTAAAAAAAACCACACATTACACAGTACATTTAAATAGGGATGAAGCTGAGAGAAGCTTTACAACAACTCTTCATGTTTTTTAGGAATCTACACAACACCCCCAAATCATATAGGGATCAGACAGGAAAGGACATTCCTCAGTACTTTCAGCAGCATATTTTTGATACTCTCCTCATTTTGGCCCACACAATCTTACAGAATCTGAACCCATTTCCCACAACGGACGCACCGCTGGTCAAGATAAAATAAAGATGGCAAAGAAACAGAGCCCACCCTTTCTGTAGCTAATGGCACTAATCAGCTATCGATGAGAGTCCTCGATGCCGGCAACAGACAAAGCGTTATTGAAGAATGCTGAGTCTTGATTTATTAGCAAGATATTCACATGACAGTGAAGAACTGCTGTTAGAGAAAATGTCTATTCAGTAGAGTGATAGTAACATGTAATAGGAGTACAACACACAGGTTTAAGCCATTCTATCATGCCCATCTCGAGTAGACTATACGAGCTATTGTGAAGATGACCTTACTGGAAAGCACGCAGAATAGAGGGTGCATCTCTGCCTCAGGAAGCTAATTATAAAGAAAGAGCTACAGAATAAAATACCTGAAAATACCTTTAGCTGATCCAGATCTCTGGCTGATAACAAAGTAAGACAAATTGCAAAGATCTGATACAAGTTCTTACAGTATATTTTAACTTCATTTTTTAAAAATAACTATATGGAGTATATTCTCTGCAAAATTAAATGCAGTATTTTTATTCTTAATAACTGAAAGTGTAATGTACTGTATTTTATACTATTATAGAATTGTGTAAAGGTTATTTTGCTGCTAGTTCAATGCATATTTTCATATGCAAATGACAGAAATTAAATTATCTCAAATAGTAGCAGAAATTCCAGAAGAATAGTATTTTTAATATAAAACATCATCCCCTCGAGTCATATTATAGATAGAGAATTGCTTCTGTATTTATATTTTTTCATTAAAAATAAAATTATTAATTTCACAAGTTAATTTACTTTCCCCATCACAACAGCAAAATTGAAATTAAATATTCTAATGCTTAGAGATATTAAAGACTCGTTTATTGGAAGCAGCTTATTGTTTTAGGAACATCTTTTTGATAAGTGCATGTTGCTGCTATACCACTACAATATTTGTAATGATTTTCTTGAACAAATTGTGCGTTGTTGTTTGGGTTTTGTTAAGCTTTATAGAATTCATACTTGCCTGCTCAGGAACATACACAAGACCTACACTCATCTTTACTCTGAGTAATTTTCCAGTTTTGAATATTTGAGCAGAACACTCCAGTAATCTTGGTCATGGATTTTACGGAAAGGTCCAACTGTAGCACCAGTGACCGTCCCTTCAGCGAGTCTCAGCTTAAGGGAAATGACCTGCTCCCCCCGCACACCACGAGCAAACTCAGTTTTACTTGCACGTTGCCTTTTTTTCTATTATATCATGATCGTAACCTTCAAAGATGATACCTGGTGAACCATAGTAATAGGTTTATAACAATAAGACATGAAAAAACCTTCAGCATTTTCATAGACTCATCTTTTACCTCAAAAGAAAAGTCTTTCTTTTCTTTAATAATACGGCTTATTCTTTCTTCTATTAAAACCAACATGATATTTTTGCTCTATTTTAGATTTTTATATTGTGCTTCACTAATGTCAAAGAAAGATCAGACTGGATATCTATTTAGGATAATTTTATGTTGAAGGAACAAGAAATATATATAGTAGGGAAATTATCCCATCAGCTAGACAAGAACCTGTGTTTAGTCACTGAGCCACTTGAAGGTTAATCAGATCTTCAACCAATCCCATCAACACAGGTGTGATGAATATTTGATTTGGACTAATTAGTACACAAATCCATACATTCTGAAGGTATTTGGAATGGCTTAGACAGTGACCCGGAAAAGGAATACAGATAGTAATACTCCACATTAATATGCTCCAGGAATTACTACAGTCCCACTCAGGTCACCTTCACCACCTCAGAAGACGTGCAGGTCTGCATAACAATAACTACGAATAGTGGCAGATGTTGTTGCTCATCTTTCTTTTACCAGTATTTTCCTGGTAACAGAGATTGTGGACCTCCTGGTTGTGTTCATCTTGAGGAGAAAGTAGTTCTACAGGGTTAAGGTAGGTACATCAAAGATTTAATGTTTTTTATTTTACACATTTCAAAAGGCTTGAAATCAGTTAATCAAACTCAGTGCAGGGCAATACTTTCAGAAATACCATCTTGAGACTAAGACCACAGAAAGTGGTCTATGGCCGAAATACAAGCTAAGGCAGAAAGCACAACCTTCTGCTAATTAGCTCCTTCTCCAAGGATTCTTCCATGTTATGGTCTTGTGTAATGCAGACACATAGGGTACCACGGTGATTCACAGCAAGATAAGCAGTTATTGCATTATGAGCAAAAGAATTTGGAAAACCTATGATTTTTGTAACACTATTATTAGTTAATACTATTAACACAAATCTTACCAAACACATATTTTTCTCCCCAAAGTACTGCAAAACTTGAAGCGTCAAGGTCCATAAATCAAATCCACCAAATCCTAACACTGGCCTCCAAACAATGACATTTAGAATCTATAAATAGATGAATAAATTATTAAAAAAACAGAGAAAGAATGCCCTGAATGGCCTTCTTTCTTTATGACAGAAGGCTGTACAAGGGCAGTACAAGGAGAACTCTTCATTGGTCAGATCAAATTTGTTGTCAGTTTTTGACACTGCTTTGATTATACAGTAAACAATAACTCTGTAAGAACATAATTATTCACTGAAAAGGTTAATATCTTGACTTAGATTTCTGTTCCCTTTTAGAACTAAGTTGAAAAAATTCTGATAAAGATGAAAAATTAAAAAAAATACCACAAGAATTCTATATCAGAAATGTCAAAAGAAAAAATAGTGGCATCCTTCTATCAAAATGGGATGATACACAAAAAAAAAAAAAGTCTGAGTGGATACCAAAGAGAGAGTATACCTTTCACCTCGTGTTTCCCAGTCAGCAAGTGAGAACATTTAATCCGTACATTTTCCTGATTTTGACTAAGTTAAAAAAAAAAAAATCCTGATTTTAACTGAAGCAAAAAGAACTGTATTACAGAAGGAAATTCAAGTAGTTTTACTACCAATTGACAGAAACAAGAACATAAAAATAAATGTGAAAAGGGTGACATTACAGAGGGTGCCAAAAAGTTCCTCATTGTAATGAGGCTTGACCATCGCCTAGCACTTTCCATGGTCACGTTGATTCAACGTAGCTCACAAATTGCAGACTGGAACTTGCATGATGGATTTCTGCACATCAATAAAAATGAATAATCAGAATACATTTTTTTCTTCTTCAGATCAGATTACCAAGAAATCTGTGTAAAAGTGTTATCCATGACTTAAGCTATCAAGCTACATGGTTAAATGCAAGTGTTCCAGACGCATCCTCCCTCTAGCTGTTTGTAGGACTGGATTCTAAACTATCCAGTGAAGTGATCCAGAGGCTTTAAATAATAATAATAATAAAAGATAATAATAATAAAAAGACTTAAATATACCCCATACCCTTTAAACTATCTTAGTTATCAGTTTATAACCTGATCAAAAACAGATACAGAAATAGAGGAGAGAGGGAACATGCTGACATGAAGGTGGAAAATGGCTAAAAGAATGTCTCATAAACAGGTCGGGCCTACAGAAAAAAACCAGTATGAAAGTACGTCTATGTCAGTTCAGCAACTGATCACAAGTTACATTTCCAGTTGAAACTTTCAAAATAACTTGAACAAACTTCTATCTTAAGGCCTACAAACTTTATGCCAAAAACATGGCTAAAAAATGTTAATTTTAAATATACCTACATTAATACATTTGAATTTAAAAAAAAAAAATCCTGTAAAGCTCAGCATTCATGTTTAACAAATGTATAAAATAAAACAAAAAATTAAGTACGGTGATAAATCATGACAGAAACACTTTAAAGGTGTCTGAGTTTTACTCAGAAAAAAATACCTTATTGACAGATATTACTTTATAAGATAATTAGATTTCTTTTATAGTGCAAGGAAATATAAAAGATATTTAGAAACTAAATAGGCAAATCTCTTTCATGTTTTCATTACACATCCTGGAAATATAACAAAAAGACAATTTTTTTAACAAAAAAATGTCTCTGAATGAGCCAATATTTCAAAATGATAATACATGACAAAATATATCAAAATAATTATAAAAGTGATTCAGAGAAAAATGACTGTACATATTTTAAGTTAAACAGCAAGCTGTTAGTCTAACCAAGAAACTCTTCTGCTTCTCATTCAATTTTCTTCCTAGATTTTAAAGAAATAGAATCACTGAGATTGGAAATCACCTGTGGAGATCATCTAGTCCAACTCCCTCCTCAGAGCAGGATCAGCTAATGCAGGTTGTTCAGGCATGTGTCCACTGGGGTTTAACATTCTCCAAGAATGAAGACTCCACAACGTCTCTGGGCAACTGATGTCAGTGTTTGATCATTTAAAAAGCTTTTTCCTACACTTAAATGCAATTTCATCACTTTCCATTTGTGCCCATCGCCTCTTGCTCTATCACTGGGCACCAATGAGAAAAACCTGGCTCTGTCTTTTCTCAAACATGAGGTATTTATAGACACTGGTAAGATCCCCCCACTTAGCCTTCTCTTACCCATGGCTAGAGTCTCAACTGTATCAGTCTCTTCTCGTGTGAGATGTTCCTATCCTTTAATCACCTTTGCAAGAATGAGCTGTCCAAGTTTGTCTTGTACTGGAGAGTCCAGAAGTGGACACAGCACTCCAAACGTGTGCGTCTCAGTGCTGAATAGAGAAGGAGGATCACTTTGCAATGATATCCACCAGCTCCCTTAAAACTTGGGATCTATTCCACCAGATCCCACAGACTTTGTTTAGATGTCCCCTAATCTGGTCCTCTTCCACAAAAAGCAAGTATTTCTTACACCAGGCCTTCTCACTCGTCTCAGGGAACTGTGATACCTGAATGCTGGTCTGGTAAGGACTGAGAAGGTGGTAGCACTGAGTTCCCCAGCCTTTTCTATGTCTTTATCATCAGATCCCCCATCCCATTCAACAGCAAGCCCATATTTTCCCCAGTCTTCTTTCCACTGCTGACACACCTGTAGCAGTCTTTCTTGCAGCCTTTTATGTCCCTTCTCCAGATTCAGCCCCAGATGGGCCTTAGTTTTCCTAGCCCTACGTGCTTGAAGAGTAACCCTGTATTCCTCCCAGGCCACTTGCCCCTGCTTCCACTTCTTGTATCTGATGGGGTTTCTCAGATGAATGAAAAAACATGACAATACTGGAAGATGTTAACAGAGAAATGAGATCAGAGAAGACAACTGGAAAACATGAGATGAAGGTTCCATATGAAAATATGAATCCACAGTTCTTAGATTCAAGACAACAGCTTCTGCAAAGTTGTTCTGAGGAACAGTGTTATAAAAAATTCACAACTTTAATTATTGTTTTTAAGAAAAATAATGTTTTGACATTAGTTTTGGGTAGGCCAAGATTTTACTTTCAAATGTTATTTGTAAAGCAAAAAATTGTGATCACAGATATGAAAAGAAGTTACGTTAACAAGCAACAGGGAGTTGATTAATACACAGCTGAAGACCTAAAAATGCCATGAATTTCCTGGCAAAGTGTGTTAACAAGCAACAGGGAGCTGATACAGCTGAGGACAAAAAATTCCATGAATTTGTTGGCAGACTCATAGAAATCACATGTGTTACTGCGGGACGTTAAATGCAAAGTCCTGTGAGATGCTGGGTCTCACACCAGCAATTAAACTCTTCGCAAACTCAAGTCCTGTTCTGAGTTCAAGACCGATCAGTTTAAGGACCCTATTTTTATTATCTTTAGCACATTGTTTACACTTTTCAGAATGAGTCTATTTCCTTTTAATTACAGTTTGGCAAATCATTGCTCCCAACTGTTTGTTCAAAGATGCTTTGAAAAATAAGCCTTTAAGTTACAGAAGAAAATTATTACAACTGCACACAGTTACAGTCAAAATCCAGACAAAAGCATGGATTTCTCACTGAGTGACTCATCACACTTTTTTCCTAGAACCTGGATGAATCTAAAGGTGCAACACATTTGCAAATATTTAGTCTTCCAGATGGTCCAAATACCCAATGGTATGAATTACAGGACAAAACAAAGAGACACTGAGGAGATATATGTTTGTGTGAGAGCTGCTGCAATTGGTACCCAGTCAGTAATAATGACCAGGAATAGGTTCTGAGGATACATATAACATCATCAACAGAAGTATTATGAAAAGGGTTGAAGGGCAAAAAGATTCAAACCTTTGCTTCTCATGTACAATTCAGAGACAAGCAGACAGGAGATACGCAGAAATCAGGAAGGAAGAAAACAGTATGATAGTTACTAGTAACCAATAAAATTTGCAGAGGATAGGTTACTTCAAAGAAATGAGATTACAGTTTCATAAAGATAACAGAGCACCTACACAAAATAAAGTTATGCCATCTAAGAGATCCCTAAGGTAACACTTCTGTATCACTGGCTGGGTATGACCTGGTGTGAGGATCTATCCTTCACAGAGCAAAGACAGACGCTCTATCAATGTACTGCTCTTCAGATTTCACAAAGTTAAATAAATAAATCTGTTTACCAAAAAGGTGGCTAGAAGTTATATTACCGCATTGAGAAGGTGGCAGCAACTTCAACTGAACACAGGCTAGCAAAGGCCCAAGACTGAAAGCTGAAACTAAAATAATTCAGACCAAGAACAGAGTATTTTCATATATGAAGACAACCATCAAAAAAAGAAAAAAATCTTAAGAGATTCATTTACTCCCCATCTATAACCTGACATCTGTAAATCAAGACTGGAAGTCCTTCTTGGATATGCACTATAAGCCAGACCAACATTTTAGGCTCACTGTAGAATTCACGACAGTGTTCCTCTAAAATCTGTTCCCTGTGAAAAGCGATACCAGATGACCGCAGTGGTACTTGATACTCTTGTTTTATTCCCCTGGTATTTCTCAGTCTTCCTTCAAGCAGTTATTCCAGCAAAGGAGGAAAGAAAACAGGCCCTTGGACTCTACCTTGTGCACCGTTCACAAAAGTTAAGCTTTATCCAAGCAACTCAGAAAATGGTGGTGAGGAATATCTGGATGAAAAGAGAGAGGCCAAGCAAGGCTGACATACATAAACCAATAGCAAAATGTTTCCATTTGGGTTCTGTTTACTGGCTGTATCTTTCAAGACAGACCAAGAGAAAAAAAGCCCCTTATCTTCTATTTACAATATATCTTCTTTAAAAATTATAAATTGTTTTAGCTGTAACTGTCAGCAGTATGCTGACAATGCTTAGTTTTATTGATTTTATGATGGAATATTATCTGCTTTGCTGAAGGTTTCGCAGAGCTATTTCTAATCCAGTGATAGATGTTGGCAAACTATCCTCAGGAATTTTAACATTCTGACAGTTCTTGCAGTCTGAATATAATTAATAAAAAAACGCTGTAGCAAACTGCTTAGTGGAACAAGACTATGATTTGAGTCATTTCATTACAAGTCTTTGACTAACAAATTGGAATCAATTTGTAAGGATAGAAGAGGAGATTATTCTGGCATTTAAAGTATATTTGGAATGAGGGAAACATAAGATACCTCTTTCTGTTCAAGCATTTAACCCATTGTCTCCAAGAGATCCATTTTGTTACTTCGTGGATTATCAGTTTTAGTTCCCCTTTTTTTGCTTTTCCTTTCTATTCACCTATGTTTACCCTCCCCTATCTCTCTTGAGACTCACTATGAATCTTACCAATGATCTAGACTATAACAAGTAAAATTGATTATTACTGAAGAACCTTTTTCTTTATAGTGATAATTAAGTAATTAATAATAATAAAAAATATTTTTTTAAAAAAAAAAGAAATAGGAAACAATGTTTTAGTATAGAGCCAAACTAGTTCAATACGGTTTTTGATGTGGTTTCCAATACGTTTTTGTGAGACAAGTAGAAGAAATAACTCCATCTGAACAAATTAAAAGTTGTCTTGGAGCACTAGGGAGCATGCCACGAGAAACAAGGGTAGGGCTCTGAACAATGAAAGCAGTGAGATTTTGGATTTTGCCACATTACGGCTTGCTTTTGAAACCATCTGCTCCTCGGGGGTGAAGGAGTTTTAAAAGTGACCCGTAGATGTGACTGGACCATATAAAATACAACAGCTAGGCACATGCTCTTTAATTAAAATCAGTGATGAAACAGTAAAACATCTGCTGAAGAAAAAGGCTGTACTACGCTTACTTTCATGACATGTTTTCAGTTAAAGGAAAAATCTTAATAATCCTACTCGCAATGCTGCAAGTATTTCCTGAATTAATATAGAAATAACTGTGGTGTCTGTTGTATGTGGGAAAGGACCTTACATACTGTCTTTCAGAAGTCATCTCTCTCTTTTTATCATCAAACGAGACATAACACTAGTAAAAAAAATAATATACCAGTGCTGCTTCATGTTTGATTTTAACTGTGATTTAAGTAAGGTTCTATAAAGCCAGAGCTGCTGATGGCTCTGGGATTTGCAACTATACTTGGCAGCAAATGAATAGGAGCTATAGGGGTGATGTGTACACTAAGGCAAGCTGATGCACATAAACAAAAGGCAGAAAGATAACTAAGAAACATTTTATTAATATACATCAAGAAAGAACACTTATATCTTGTGCTAAGTCCACCCTTCATGGCTTAAATAGAGAAAAAAAAAAATGTTCTGGAACTATACAAGAGGACTGAAAATGTCTGTGGGAACATTAGATTCTCAAAATTTCTAGCTAAGAAAGTTTCCATGGTCTTTTATTCGTTTTCACTTAATTTCATAGCACATAATTATTCTAGATGAGAATTTTCCAACTTTTCAACTGATTAAAGGCATGGCTGTTAGCACAGAGCAACTGAACAATTTATTATTATTTCGAAACACCTCGTAAATTCTATGGATGTAAAAAGTCATCCCGCTTCAGCTTCATTTCTATAAAAGTGCACAAAGGTAGCTGCCAATAAAAATAAATTATCTGGGAAGCAATCAGAAAACTTCAAAAACATTAAATAAAATGCCATAAGGTACTGTACCAGGAATACCATACCATAAGGTACCATAAACACTGAAATGTATTGTATGTCAAACTGCGTTAGCAAATATGCTTCACTAACACTCATCAAGGAGCAGAATATATCCCAGCTTCTATTCCCCTAATCCTTAGAGAAGAAAGCATTCTGTAAATAGATGTTTTAAAAAAAACCAACCCTGGTATATCACTGCTACTCCAATATTTTACCACCCTTCCTCGCTCGTAGTATCTGACTTGCTTCCTAAATATGTGCAATGAAATTAATACTTAGCGCTGTGTAAACTCTGACTTGGAGGGGAAAAAAATTCAATGTTAGGTTGAAATTAAGATTGAACACTGCCTGGATTCAGTCATGAGTTCTTAAATGTTGCCTATGTCTTCAATACTCAATATAAACAATTTTCAAATCCTTTCTCTGTACACCTGCAAACATTATCAGAGTCATATTCTGAGTTTGAGCATCGTTTGGTGAGATACCTGAGATAGATGATAGAGTTACACAAATGAAGTTATAAATCAAGCTGGGGGTGTCAGGACAGGAGAGAAAGAAGTGAGAAAACATTGGTCTCGTACCTCATGCTCCACGTGCCACTACGACAGTGTCAACGCAGTGTGTTTGTACGACACCTGATGGGGTCTTACCATACAGCCTCTAGTTTTAAAAGGGTGTGAACTGACCTCTAAACTGTAAACTCTCAAACGGGAAGAAGCTCAATACACGATTAGCACCTTGAAGTAGTGAAGACATACACAGATTTGAGTAAATACTCCTGTATTAGTAGGAAACTAGTAGATGTTTCTGTATCCCCTCCAATGTTAAATATATCCCCATTGATATCCCATCAACAATGTTTCATACTTTGATATTTATAAAAAGTAAGGAAATATAAATATAGTAAACACATCACAACTAATACCAGGACAATAGCTCTGTTCTACATGACAGTTAAGACTACTTGTGCCTCACCACTTCTCCCACTTAAACTTTCAAAAAAATCAGAAGGCTGAAGTAAAACGATAGTTGTGTCCTGGTACTCTGGCTCACTGGGAGCTCCCTGAACCCTAGCTACAAAAGAAGAAGGACCCACACGTGAAGACAAATGTGTTGGACACTTGCCACAGTGCTCCTGATGAAGCTTGAGTATGATACTTGGGATCAGATCTTGTTTTTTAACAGAGTATATCCTTAAGAAAGGATCAAGGCACCTGAGCTGCAAAATTTAGGCCAACGTGTCCTCAGTTCCCACTGACCTGTAAATTGCCAAACAGACTTTGCTTTGCAATGACCTTTTTTTTTTCTTTCTTTTTGTCAAAAGAGCAGCCTTGAGAAATGTAATGCTAAAGTGAATGCTGCTTCCAAAAAATCACTTGCTAACATCTTCATTAAATAATTGTATTTGAATACAGCCATTGTAAAGTTTCTGTTGGATTTTTAGGATTCCATTCAAAGCAGAAGTTATTTTGTTTCTTTAATGTTGGTGGTTCCCTGACAGCTTACATAAATACTGCAAAGGACTTAAAAGTAACTTTTAGGCATTGATTTAAATGGAAGATTAGTAGGGGAAAAAAAAAACCAAAAAACTTGGGTGTGAAAGGTTTGAAACTTCTGACATACATCTCCTTGCATTTGCAAGTAGGTTAATACTGCAATTGAGTAACTGCATAGAAAGAAATGAAAAGAAAGATATGAACAATTCCATTAATTTTTTTGGTATCTTCCAGTGATAATAATCTAACAAGACTACATTTTTCAATCACATCTCATTACTAAACGAAAATAGTCTTTTACACTTCCTTAAATGGAGATCAGGAAAATGGCAGTCAGCATCAGAATTCAGTAGGGCTGAAATTTGCCAGATTTACTAATAACAACCACTGCTAGACAGAGAAAAGTAGATTTTGTTATCATTTCAACATGATTATTTTTCCCATAAGATTTTGATTTAACCTGACAATCATTTTCAACAACAAAAAAAAAGTAGAAGGAAAAAAAGAAAATATACCTCCTAATCTAAACTTTAAAACAAAATGCACCTTCTAATATAAACTTTCCTAAAGAAAATATTATTTGGTTTCCAGATTTCCTGTCCTTGATTAAATCCCAAAGATGAAACATTGCATAGGATAAGCAGCATATTTCTTCATTAAATGAAGGGGGCAGCCTGCAGATGTCCTTGTGCTTTATTTCTGCCTGGCTAGACCCTGGGATCAGCAAAATGTGCAACTAGCATAACCATATCCACTGCCTTGCACATTCAACAGGGACCTGTTTTTCAGATAGCACTTTCCCTGAAGTTATCTATGTCAGTTTTTCCATTTTTATGTGTTTAGACTGTTAACTACACAAATAATTTGCAAGCAAATCACTGTAGAACACTACATTTTACTCCTAATACTCTATACAAAACCAAAAATTGGCAAAAATATTTCAAAAAAACTCTCAGTACAAGCTTGAGTAATTGGGGAGTATGGGACAAAAAAACCCAAACATACGGAGAACAAGACAACAACTGATGCCAAGGTGTTTATGTTCAAGTATGGCCTAGGTTGGAAGGTACAAAATCAAGATTGCATCCCAGTCAGTTCCTGGAGTGGAAGAATATTGCTTATCAAAAGTGTTTTCCTGTCCAGAAAAAAAGCTCAATGCAATATAAAAATAATAGAAAACCAAAGAAATTAAAAGTCACTTCTGAAGAAAAGAGCTAAGAAGCACTAAAGCAAAAATAAAGGCTTGTAGTCTGACAGATAAACGTAAGAGGTCATTTCTATGACAAATTATGAAACTGATTTTTGAAATGCTGCACTTTTCACCTATATATAAGCCAAAAGGTTGCAATACCTGCATGTACAATACAAAACACAGCCTTCTTGTTTATCAGCAAGCTAATCTCTCAGAAAGTTAATGTTGGACCAGATCATCCTTGAGGTCCCTTCCAACATGGTGTTCTATGATTCTATGAAAACCTTTTTTCACAGAAAATAAAGGGGGTGGGGAGGGGAGGTGGTGGTGGAAGGGATGCAGGTGGGAATCAAGAAAATTACAAGAGAAGCTCATTGCTCAATGCCTAGAAAATGCAGAATGACTGAAGTCACACACCCACCAAATGAGTAACTATTAAATAAGTCCTCTGCAGGGAATCAGCATGAGACATTCTCGAAAGAGCCAAGAGCCTGGCAATGGATACTCCTGCATGTGGTAGAACAGGCTCTGGTTCAAAGACCTGGTTGCGATAAAGCCAACAAAACATCTAAGCCTATCCATCTGAGCCATCTACCCCATCTTCAAGAACCAGTCTCTGAGATATGAACCTTCTCAACAGAAGTCCATCTTGAATTTAGGAAATTTTGAGCCAGTGAAACCTTGAAAAAGTATTTGCCAAAAAAAACCAAAACGTCCAGGTTTAGAGAAACCCCTATCTTCCATTTTCAAAACACTTCATGAAAAAGTTCCCAGATAGTTCTCCTGAACGTGCTCTGTTCAGATAGAAATACAGTGTAATGCTGCAAAAATTGACAGAAATAAACAGACTGCAGGCCCAGAAGGGCTTGCATTTCAATTTTTGCACATAGAAATCCAAGAAGAATGAGACATCATAAAGACCAAGAAAAGTCTCCCCTTGTTCGGACCACGAAATAATTATACCTTGTTGTTGTTAATACGCACTTTTTTTTTATTAGCCTTGAAGATGAAATCAATAGAAATTGGCAACTGAGGAAATTTTGATTCCAGCAAAGCTAGTTTGTAAAACAACCTTTTAGAAATTAAACCCTTCCTGTACAACCTCTGCTAAAGGTAATGGAGCATGTAGGGCTAACATCATAACAAGCTGAAAATAAGTTCTCACAGATATTAAAAGAAGATGCCAAGAAGGAGATCTGCACCCATTTCTGAATTCAGATTCTCACTTGGCAATGTTCTGAAGGCAAACCTAATTGAAGGTTACAGTTGGCTACATTACATTACTCAGATATTACAGACTATAATTGTTCTAGGCCCAGACAAGTGTTTAATTTCTAAAAAAAAACATCCCACAGCTAAATTAAACAATTTTTCTATTTAAGATAGTGTGCTTAACACCCACACAAATAAAAGAAAAACCAGAAAAGGTAACTAGATGAATAACAACATAATGGTTTGAAATCTTGCTAGTTCAATTCCCATCGTGATACATGGCAGAAAGCTGACAGTACTACCGAATGCAGAAGTAGGCTGCATATAGAAAATTTGTTTCTCATCTGAGAAATATGGAATATCTTTCTGTCTTTTGTTTCTGAGCAATTAATGAGACACTGGTTAGGCATACTCTGGACTGGGTATCTAACATCATCTTTAACAGTAAAGATTGAAATGAAACTCAACTTAAGAATGAAGTTTCACTTTTTATTCAATGGAGTACAGGACTGAATGTTACCATGGAGTGCCAAACACACATTCAACTAGTTCCTTTGTCCCAGTGGATCTCAGTTGAAAACTTCCATCTCTCAAGATGCAGGTTATCTTTTGGGGTGAGTTGCTGTCACTCCCTGCTGCAAAGACTGCCTAAAAACTCTGTCCAAATGGAGCTGGAAGGAATTGGGCCATGAAGCTGAAATCCAGTCCTTTTATGCATCTGAAGCCCACCAGAGTGCTGAGCAACTCTCCAGTCCACCAATTTTTTCTGGACTACCTATTCTTGAAGACACCCAAAACTATTAGACAACTCAAAGTTCTGAAGTAGACATTAGTACCCTGAGCTGAACCTCCATGACGTGATTTTAGCATAAAACTACCTGAACCTCTCTAAAGTCTCCCAGATACACTTGGAAAGGCAATTTTGTTCAGGACTGTATTTTTCGGTGCTGATGCCCCACTTTTCTGTAGTACTTTAATGGTTGGATTATGTTGGGAGTAGGAGGTACTGGATTCAAAGCTCAACAGTCAGGAAAACAAATCTGTATTTTCCATGTCCTGGGAGAATGACTAAATCCCGGCCTCCAGCCTGATGACTATAAACAAGTTTCCAGACTCCACTCCCTGTGATGTACATATATTTTACAAGAGGTCTTCACAGGATAAAAAGAAATATTGTGGGTCAGCTGATGTCTCTGATACAATGGAAGTGAAGTGGAACTGTTTTCAAAATAGATTATTTTCCTGGAACTCCAGAAGAAAGGAAAAAAAAAAAAGTAAAGAAAAGAAAATAGGGCCAAGAAAGAAGAAGAGGGCCAAGACAGAGGAAGAGGGGAAAAAGGCGGGGAAAGGGGGAAAAAAGTGGGGAAAAAGAGGAAAAATGATGAAAAAAGATCTCAACTTCCTACGTTCCAAGTAAGAGCTTTAATTTCTGAGATACTAAGGAGTAAGAGGGAGAAAAATAGTGCCTTACTATAGGGTTGGAAGAGGTTCAAGGCCATTTGCCAAATTAACTCCTGACAAGAATTTCTTGCGCAACTGGCACAGACTGGCTCAGTGTGTCCACGCATGTACATCCAAAGCATAGGTGTTACGAGTCTGCCAGTGGCAATCTAGGTATTCAACTGGATTAGTACCTCCACCATACCTGGGAGTTTCAAGTATCTCTCCTGCAAACAGCCTCCTAAGACCTAAATCTTTGTGGACCTGTATCTAAGCCAGGTACTCATTACTTCATTATAATCTCCCAAAGGTCAGCCTCGAGTTTCAAGTTGATGAGCTACACTCTGGGAAAAGACATGACAAATGCCTGGTTTCATCTAACAGTTCATGCCCTTTGTTCAGCTATTTGATCTTGCTGTCTTAGAATAAAACTTCCAGAGGTCTTCTATTTGTTCAAAGAGAAAAAGCTTATTTATACACAGGTTTTAGAACTCTAACAGATACTTGCATTTCCAGAGGATTGCTATGTTTAGCAACTCAACTATGTAAATATAGTGTCTTAAACAATTCTGGGTCCCTGAATAGCATGTATTTACAGACAAATCAATGTTTTTGTTACGTTCCAGCTGGATAGCTTTCACCTAAAGTTGTGCAAAGTAGACCCTACTTTACTTTGTACATCATCAGCAAAATTCTCAGCTGAATTTTGTCTGCATGTTACTTGCTATGAGTGATGAAGACATAAAGGCAAAAAGAGCTGCTCTGTTTTCAAGAGGAGGTGGAATCTGCAGAATCTGCCTGCATCAATCCACATTTCTCCGAGTGTCTCCATGTCACATGCTGTCTTTTGCACTGGTAATAAGGAGGTAGAAGTGTGAAACAGAAGCAAGCTACAAATACATGTGCTGCTCCATTATCAAAAAGTCAGTGTTCTATGACCCCAATGGTTTAAATCATTTTAGATTAAAACAGGAGATTCTCAAATAACATAAATTTGTTAGACTGACAATTTCAGAAGAAATTGAGACATCCAACACATCCAAAACATATACAGACAGAAATTATAGTGTATTAAAGAATGAGGTTATGATCAAAAACAATATGAACTTTAAAATTCATGGTTAGTCGTGATACACCATATGTCCTCCACCACCTAGCCACAACAGGGTGCTCTTTAATTACTCTGCTAACGTGTTCTTTGTGTCTAAGTGTCACAGGACATATGGTACATTTCACTTGTAACCATGAATTTCACGTCTTTAATGCTTTCTGTCAAAATTCAAATGTCCTTTTAAATGCATACATGTGTATACATTTGAATTCATATGCTGGTATTGTCTCCTCTTTGAATCCCTATACCATTCTGTACTTCATGGTGCAATGTGTTTATTCTTCATTTCAGGAATAAGCTGATAAAAGATTGAAATCTATTATATTCTTATTGCACAGACATATTAAAAACAAACAGAACCACATCACCACATACTTAATGACCTGGAAGAGGGAGGGACAGGCAGCTAAATCACCAGTTACAGAAAAATGACTTTCAGTTTCAAACTTTATGGCTGAGCTTACACAAAGAAATACTAAGTGAATCAACTGTACTTCTGCTTTATTCTTTAAGATTGTATCAGAAGGCAGCTTTGCAATTTATTGCCATGTGCTGCTGTCCATTAACAGACAATATTTTTAATATATTTTTTCATTTCAGGATAAAAAGGAAGAAGGTTTTGTCAGTCTCTTCAATTTTTCTGCAAGTGACAGTTCAGATAGGAGCCGATGAATGAAAATGCCATTCTGATGTGCCTAATGTATTGTAGGCAGCGATCAGATCTCCGGCATAAACAAGGTGCAACACAGGCTTCAGTCTTTCCGTTGAACATAGTATTCCTCATCTTAAAAGGTGTCAGTGTCTAGACAAAGAGGATGACATCCTTTAAAGTGCCTTTGGAAATTAGACAGTGATTCAATGCACCTCAGACTCAGATGGTGGTGATGTGCCTGATGTATGTACAGTCAAGACAATTAAGTTACATTAATCACATTCTGAGTCAATTACTGTTCCAGAGAGATTTGGGATTTGCCTTATGTAGGAAGAAGGCTCATTTTACGTTCCAGTTACAATGAAGAATTTCTCAAGCATCTCCTGTGTTGTTCAGGGGTTTAAAGCAGAGACAGCTACCGTACCAACCACTGAATTCTACAATGTTTACCCCAGTCCCCCATACACTTTAATATAAACTGCAGTCCACAAAGACTTCAAATACTGCTGCTCAGACTGAACAGATCAAGATCAAATATTGTGCTAGAAAACATAGGCTTAAACTACACCATGTCATTCGAAAGGTTAGGAAACTACAGACTGTTTTTTTTACGGTAAACAGTAGCCAGCTAGAATGCTAGAAACGTAGCTCTCAGATGGGTTTAGGTTTACTTTTTCAAGCTCAATGCTGCCTGCTGCTACTACTTTTAAATAAACTTGCATTCTGAAGCTTGTCTTTGATCTGCAAATACGTACGCAGTGCGGTTCCTCATGTGGAGGAATATGTACAAACCGGAATTCCAGTATCTGGCTGTTCTTACTCTACATAGCATCAATAAGGCCCCAAGCTAAGCTAGCTTCTGAAAAGGACCACATCAAAATAGTATCAGTATTAATCATAGGAAGAAAACTGTTAAACTCAAGGACACAACTAGCTTCCCCTCTATAGATGGCTAATACATTGGCATTTTTATACTACCGTGAATGCTTGTGAGGACTCCTGTCCTTTTTTTGTGGCTTCTTCTCAGCATACGAGCTCCATTTGAGACAAAAGAGCAAAAGAACCACTGCAGGAGGAGATTAGGTTATTGGGGATTACATGGGCAAATTCCACACATTCTTACATAAAATGAAAACTCTCCATAGCCGTTTATGATTCAGTTTGCTTGAAACTATGCCAACTGAATTATAGCTGTATGGTACCAATCTGCCCAAATTCACAGGATAAAGCAAAATGTTTACAAGATAACGCAGCTCACTGCACAAGATGGCTAATGGCACACGCAACTAAAGATTCACAGCTATTCCGGAAAAAAAGAGATACAAGAGTGCTGTAAACAATTTTCTGTGAAACAGCTTTTAAAACACTGCCCAAGACAGATAAAACCACTAGAGATTATAAAAAATTGTCAGAAATTGCAAATTCATACTTTCAGTATCCGTCTAACTGGCCAGCATCTTTCTACAACTGCATTCAGAAAAAAAAGTCTGTTGACGTGAACAAGGAGCTCAGTTTTCATATTTGCAACTTCAGAAGATGGTCTGAGCGCAACACAAGGTCGCCTTGTGAGGTCAAACTAATTACAACTGTGTCATCTTAAGTTTTGTATATTGAGAAACGGCAACTACTCTGAATTTATATATAGCACAATAAAATGACATTTGAAGCGGAAAAATGGAATGAACTATTTTGTGTAGGACTGATCGCAAACAAAGTAAAATAGACGAGTTTGAATTAGTCTCCTCATAGGAGATCAAAGATTATGCTTATTTTAGCACTGTGACAGTAAATCAGATTTCTTCAGGCAAATATAAGCAGGAAAAACAAAACTAAAAGGGAGAATTCAGTCATACTAATATTATTTACTATTATTGTACCTAGAACTAAGAAAAATTTAAAAACAAATTGGCTTGGATATATGACATTAACCCTTTAAAAGTGTTTTTAGCAATGGCTGCGTAGGCAGAACTATATACTGCTGACAAACTGCTGACAATCTCTGTCTAGAAATTCCAGGAAGTTTTAAGTTTCACAGGTTTCCCTGGTATATTCTCATTAACAACCAAGAGCGTTCAAATACAGTGGAGCGACCATTCATATTAAAGCACGCTCAGTTACACATACAGATAATCAAATGAATCATATTTGTTAAAAGGAGACCTAGAAAGCGGAATTATACAGAGTATTCAAGTTCCTCATTTAAGCCAATTTAATAATGAAACCAGTTACATTTGCTTATCTTGACTGTCTCTGTTCAACAAATGTCCTATCAAAATTAATAGCATTAGCTGGGGGCAAGGTTGGTAGCTTTCTGCAGAGTCACACATTAAATGGGTTTGGAGGATGAACTCTAACTTCTGGCAAGAGTCTTCCTCTACCAGAGAGGAAATCCATACTGACTGGACACTTTGGGAAGCACTTCTGTCTTGTCCTTTTTTTGTCTCCTGTAAGAACCAGCATTTCTCACACTACCAGCTCCTCACTGTTCATAATATCTAAATTTACCTTACATCTAAATAAGATTCAAACTAGTGGCGTTTGCCATAACACAAAAGCTGCAGGCTACATTTCACCTTCGTATATTGACTATTTGTGAGATTTATTTCATGAACAAGTTTGCAAAACAGACACGCAAAAATATTGTACAAGTTTTCTATTTTCCCACCTTTGGCAAAACGTAGGCTCCATTAAACAGGGAAGAAAAGCACCTTTTCCTTAAACAATACGCTTCGGTGGTTGAGGCTTGACTTTATATCAATGACTGTTCAGATACTGAACAATAATTAGAAGAAATTAACTGAGCACAGACCTGGGTGGTCACATCTGTCGACAGAAACAAGCAAACTGACATTTAGGATATGAAGATACCTACAACTATCAGTTTCTTTACAATGACGGAAGTTTGCATTGCCTATTCAGCGCAAAAAAAAAATAAATTATTGTGTCTTTCGGCATTAAAGAGGAAAGTTAGCAGCTACAGTTTCCTTAATCCCTCCCCCCCACTTTATTTTTTCAGGTTGGGTTTTTGGGGGGGTTGGGGGTTTAGTTTTCATTAACTGCTAAACATGAGAGGATTTTTTTTCTCTCTTGTCCAGAAAAAAAGTAGTGGTTTCCTTGTGGTTGATTTTCATCCAGTTTCTTCATGAAAGAACTATCAAACAAAGTTGCAGTTTTCATTTCAGAAGGATTTCAGCAATCCCTAAACCTCCAACGGTATCTTCTTGACAGCCTAATCTCTTTGTAGTGATAGCTAAATTAAACCAAACTGTCATCAGTGAAAGCTCTCAAGAGTAACTCAAGGATATTCAACACACATGATCTATAAAAAAATACAGTAACCAATCTTAAACACCATTTAAGGAAAAATGCTTAAAGTCCACAGTCTTCACAGGACATTGTTATTTAATATTTACTTTTGTCTATTCTCATCTTTAAAACATCTTCAAAACTGCTTAACAAGTTTAACCTCAACAACTACTTCTTCACAGGCAAAAAAAACCCCAAAGATCCTAAACTTATCAAAAACCAAACTGTTGTTGAGTTGAAGATAAAAATAACTAGAAAATACCACAAATCATATTTCCATACTATTAGGGTAACACCCAGGCACTTGCATCTATACAAGCACTTCCATGAGATTACTTTACTTAATGTATGCGCTCCTATTTCCACAAGCCCATTCGAATACTGAAATACATGGGCACTTCCAAGCCTGAGGCTATGTCCCTCCAGATCCCTGGCAGCTAATATGACAGACAACGTATTTTACAGTCCACTTTCAGCTGTAAAATGCATCTTTTCCAGAAACTACCTGATCTCAGCCATGCATAGAAAAAAACTTTATCCAAAGACCAAGTTATTAGAAAGCAGACTAAACTCTTCTTTCGAAAGTATTCTAAAAAGCATAACGATGCATCCCATGTCTGTTGCATCTTTCTAGTATCAGTTCAACAAAAGTGCACCATATCTTTATGTTGCTTGTTCCACAAGTCATCTATGAAATATTTAATAGGGCCTTTTATTCTCACAGCCCTTGGTGGACTGCACCAAGGAACCGCTAACCCTCTGTGCTCCCTCTGCTTCCAACAGCTGTGTTTCTGCAGAGCAGCGAAACACGTTTAACAACCTAGGCACGAGTTTCTCATCGCTGGAACCCGTTGCCGTACAGTGCAGCGAGGCATGAAGTTATTCAATCCTGCATAACATAATATCACCTTTGCAAAAGAAGGAAAAAAATATATTTTTATCCCCACAAACTGAAAGAGAGGAAGAGAACAGGTATGGTACAAATTTTCCTTTGAGTGCATATCTCCCTTAACAAGCTTTTATACTTGGAAAAAACTCAAATACTTGATAGTGAGAGCAGTATACAGATCTGGGCAGGACGGAATACTCGACCACAAAATCCACATAGCCCACAATCCGCCAACCCATAATTCAGATACCGACCCATTTACTTAAAAGTTAAAGCAATGTGAAACATGGTACTGAACCAGGAAAAAAAAGCTCTGAATTCCACAGTGAATTGTTTGTCAGCTCTATATGTTTCCTACTCAATAAAAACAAACAAACAAATAAATAAATAAGATAGCTAAGTTAAAATATTAGTAATATTTGTCTTTGCAAAAAATATGTATGGTATTTTCCATGCTTTGAGTGGAGAATGGGATAGATACAGTGATAATGTTTACCACTAAATATGATAAACATTGACATTAAGAATCCCTGAAACAACAGATATCAATTACGAAGTCTGAAAAGTGTCAATGCTCCAACACTGCTCCCATGATTTTCACTCCTAGTTGCAAGGCCAGAAAGAGAAATCCATTGTAGAGCACCAACAGTTTTTGAATATCGATTTCACCACAAGAAATGCAGCTTTCTGATTTAAAATCAAATTCCTTGCTACTAGCTATACATCTCGCTTTAAAGTAACAGCTTCAAAATCCAAGTTAGGAAACGATTTCCTATATTCCTAATCAAACAGAGGTTAATAAGATGATAGTGTCCCAGGACCACCACCTTGGACATAATGCTATGTAAAACACAGAGGGGAGGAATACTATTGGGAGCAACATTAGGTATCACTGCTTAATGCTCCTATATTATTCTTCAGGTTTTCGAGGGTTGTTTTTTTTAATTAACATGTGAAAGAAAAACTACAAATAAAATCTCTTGGACATTTCGTTACAAGACATCAAAAGTAATTTGCATGCTCTCTTGCTTTGAAATTGCAGCAACTGATAGTATTTTCAGAGACACGGACATACTTGTCACTATTACGAGTAGAGCTGAATTCTGGTAATCTCTGCAACAACAGAGTATTTTTATTAAGATAAAAAAACAAACAAGGAAAGTGAAAAGATTTTATATTCCCATTTCTAGGAAAAAAAGAGAAGGCAGAAATACGCAGGATCCACCCACAGCAGGCTGTTGTGCAACACCTGACACAACCTGAGGAGTAAGAGTTAGGTGGCTGCAGCAAGCTGAACTTCCAAATTTACCAGCTATGTGTTGGTGACAGCTATTTAATGAAACAGCATTTTAAGAGCATGAAGTGAAAAGTCTGTATTGGGTGTTATTAGTGCCTTGTGTCTTCTGTGTGACTGATAGAAAGCAGTAACTGTTAAATGGTATCAATCAAATATGATTTGTTACTGGTGCTGTCACCTGAATTTAAGTGTTGGCTGCTCTCCCCGTGCTCTGCTATTCACAGCTGGGGAACATAGAGCCAATGCCTGTCAACCTGAGGTTATCTCTGAACTGTTGTCACCTGAAGTCATATTTAGACATTGTAGCAAGTAAAATACCTTTTTCTCACTCATCAACACTTTGTATTACAGTGTCAGGGTGAGACAGGATATTGTACAAAGGATTCTGCCTACCCACAGTAGTTGGGGAGATGTCAAAGTCATTTTGCAGCAATTAAATGAACATATTTATTTTTACGAATTAAATAACTGAACATGTACTTAGTATAGTTTTGATTCAGTTCGTGTCCTTTCTTCGGGAACAAACAAAAGCTTTTATCTCGGACAGCAATGCAGATACTACAAGCAGCAGCAAAAGAATGCATAGTAAAAAGGATCTGTCTTAAAATTTTATCCAGACTTGATATAGTAAATTACTGGGGAGAGTAAGAAGAATATTGTTATGTTCATTTCCATGTTAGAAGGAGCCCCACAGCACAACTTTTTTTTTTAAATAAAAATACTGTAAAAGTTAAATAATTAAGAAAAATCTTCAAGCCTTAGTAATTGGAAGGGTCCCAAAATCCCTTTGTGTTTCATGCTGAGATGCACAGAGAGTTGTTCATATTTAATTGAAAATGTATTAACATTACAATTTCAAAGGATCAAAAATAAAGGGAGTTTCCTGAAAATTTAAACCAGGCTTTCAGTGTTTCCTGTTGTGCAGAAGAAAGATCTATTTTTAATGGAATAAACTGTAGAAAAGGACCTTAAGAGGGCAATTTCTTCATTCTTCAGGGAAGCTGGTGGGGAGTAAAATGTTGTATAATTAGTTTTGGAGGGTTTTCTTTTCAAATATATTTAAAACTTTGTGAAAGTTAATGCTCCCACACAGCTGCATTGAAACACAAACTTTATGTGAATACTATTTTCACTAATTTTAGATGCTACTAATTTGAATTCACAAACACTAAAGACTACTCCTTTGAAATCCTTAAAAAGGTTTACACTTTCTTTGTCATGTTTTGCAACTATTGTTTATTTTAAGATTGAATATTCTTTTAATGTTAATTATTTTTCCTTCTTGATAGATCATGGATATCCATACAGCCTCAAGAGGAGCCCCCGATTCTATGTATAAAATCATATAAGCAAAGTAAATTTAAAAAAAAAAAAATGAACTCAAGATTGTATTTCTGAAAATTAATCTTCCCAGGTGGATATTTGCAACTAAAGAGAATCCAAGCACATCCAATTTAAAAGAACTGTTGGGAAGAACCGCAAACATCCCAATATTTTTCTTTATTTTTTTAAAAGCTGGTTTCTTACACTATGTGCTATCTTTTAAAAACTTTAATTTTGTAATGACTAGTTTCTCATTGGTCATACCATTTTATTAAAAAATGCAATCAACGAGACAATTATAATTGGGAACCATCATACTTACCAAACTATGTTTTTGCTTTGGTCTCCATTTATCTGAAATTTAAAGGTCTGATGCACAGTCTGGTGAAAACACTTTAGATAATACTGTTAGGGTGAGCAATTGACACTTTTTAGCACCGTAAATTAAATGATTACATCTATCATTTTTCCTATATGATGTAAACAAAGTTACAGCAACAGAACGCTGCCACAGGATCAATGTCTCTTGCTTAGAAAATAAATTCTTCAACACTTCCACAGCAGCAGGAGATTATTATCGTGCAACAACAGTCTATGCCATTTTCTTAATTACAGCAACAACCGTTAGTGCTGCTGTTAGGAGGGAGAAATGCTGAGCTTCTTTTACAACACACCACACTTCCATACCATACTTTTACTGCTTCAGAAGGGACGGGTGCTGTTGCTTTAAGGTGCTGGTTTTTTATGAGAACACAAAACAACCAGAGAAATACGGAAATAAGTCCACCTAGGATGCAAAGAGCAGGCAAAAGCTGACCCACGCTGCTTTAAACCCCACACCGGAGCTGGTGGAATAGCAAGGGTGAGGTCAAACCAATTTGTTGCACAGAGACAGTCACACCTTCTTAATGGAGGAAGTCACTTCAGCGACTTCACACATCTGACAGGCACACAAGCAGCAGGGTGCTGTGGGAGCTGCTATCTGTGATCCCCTCTACAACCGACACGTGAACCTCTATCCACCCATTCATGTTCTTTTTAAAGCTGTGCCAGCTTACTTGGCTATGCATCTAAGGAAAGCATATGGTGCACCTTGAATGTATGGTAACAACTAAAGTACATGTTCTCACACCCGTACTACCCACCCATAGATATTTCTCCAATGCATTCCCATAGTTTTTACCCATGTGCCCAGCCCTACTAACTCCTGATTGTCCCACTCTGTCCTTATTCACAAGTCACTCCTGCAATGGAGATACAGCTGGTCAGCATTTCACGTTTGGTAGGATATACGTAGTCCTCGTTTTCTCCACTGCTTGCCATGAGCAAACCGCAAATGCAATGATGCCGCTAGTGCCCAACTAATTTCAGTATTCCACCCTACAGGTGGCAATTTTTATTTCTATTTCAAGCATATATTTATGCCCTGAAACTGCAGATCAGTGATGTTAACTGCTCACAGATTTTCATCAACACAGCAATGATAGTTTACTCGTTAGTATCATTATACCAAAATAGTGTCATAAATCTGGGAGACAGTGTAATAGTGTAATAAATCTGGAGCTTCCAGTTACCCCCTTCTAGTCACTGACATGTTCGTCATCATCTAAAGCCAGTGCTAATTCTAATTCTTCAGATTAAGCGGAAGACAGGCTCTTTTTCCAGGTAGGCACTCTGGAACCACTATAGATCACCTCGAGTCTACACGATAATGTTCTCCCTTCTTTGTGTAGCTTCCTGTTTGCAATTCCTTGTACAGAGGGATTCAACAGGGAGCCCTGGCTTCAGCCATTCCCAGGAAAACTCATCTTACTATATTGACTCAAGTTTTGTAAGGTTCAGCCTCAGAGGCCGTTCCCTGCAGCAGCATGCAGCTTCTACTGCTTCTGCTATCTCTAAACAAGGGGACCATGTATTGCTGGTCACTGAGCCTGAAAGATGTGGATAACACAGCTGTTAGCTTCAGTGGGATATCTGTTCTGCAAGCTACTATTGGCATTGCAATCTGTCTCTGTGATACAAAGAGAAAATCATGAGACTTCGCACCTCAAGTCAGTGTTTTGCAAGCAGAAGTAACAACAGGCTTTTTATTTAGATACCATTTCACATCTGCCACCTGCACATCACCTTCCTAACACCCCTTTCCTAAAAGCATCATCAATTTGGAAAACTTGAGCGCTGAAAAGGGAAGAAATCAGTACAGCAACGTTACATCCATCCATTGCGCTACAACCCTCGTTTATGAGATTATACATGTAAAGATACCATCAGGGTTTATGTACATGACGGCCACAGCAAGATACGCTAGCAAAGCAGAGTATCCTAAGTACTCCCCTCTGTCCAAATTAGTAACCAGTTCCTGAATTAACCGTGATAAAAAGATACAAGACCACAGTTACTGTTGTTAATGTAAAGGTCTCTAGAAAGCACATCTGCCTTGCTAAATCATGTCTAGTAAAACAGTATCTCGGCCATGACAAAATCAGGATTTTAACCTTGACAGCTGGCCAAAACAAAAGACAGAAATAGAGAAAATCTCACAAGTACTTCCGTAGTGTTTTCCACGGCCAATTCAAGCAATAGCATAGAAGACATTATTGGGAAGAGCAAATGAAAACTAAAGCTCCCAAATCATAAAATAGATGCCAACAACAGCCTGGTGCAAGACAGCAAAGCAAGCAAACCACTTCTTTTTTGAACCAGCAGCCTGTAGACGAAAATCCCAAACAGGTTATACATTATACATGGCCTTTGTCATATCTAGTTAGACGCTGTGTAAAACTATTACTACTGTAGCCATTTTAAAGGTATTAAAATCATTCATCCTTTCTCCTCACATTTCTATACTTAAATGTATTGTTCGTGTAACTGACAACAGAAAATTAAAGAATCCAGGAGATCGCCATTTATCTCAGTTTTCATTTACAAACCCCAGATGAATCATGTAAATTTGCAATTCACCAATATCTGGCCTTTTTCAGATGTGAAAATTCACAGGGAGATTTGAGAATAATGTCCAAATACCTCCACATTTCTCTATGGGTTAATAAGTAGTTTAACATGGTAACAATACAATGCAAGCTTGCCAAGCACATAATTCAAATAAAATTTCCAAGAACATATTAAAGTAGATATTCGTCTCCCTAATCAATAAAATTGGAGCCACAAGTTCTTACTGCTTTATGTGAAATAACTGGTAATTTCTATTCAGACAGATTACGCCAATTTGGATGTTAAGCTCCAGAAAAAAGGGGTCATGTTACATTTCAACAATTAGATTACTGGAGTAAGGGAAACAAAATATTTTGATCACATCTCATGCAGAAAGTATATCACATCTCATCCTGAAAAAGCGACAAGCCAAAGCTTCAGCAGAATCATATTACACTACTCAGGGATATTAGAGAGGCAGCTTCCATTACAAATTTCTGCCATCACCTAATGAGGCATTAGGCTTTGGGAGATAGTTGCCTCTCTCAGAATACCTACTTTTGTCTTTGGCACTTCAAAATGAGGCTGTGTAATAGGAGATTGGCCCTTGGGAATAAGTACACAATTTCCAGAATTCAGCTGAGACCTTCTGCTTTCTTGGTAATGGAGCAGAGACAGACTGAGCAGGGATGAACATGGGGGAAGATTCTTAAAGAAGGTGACATAGTGGAGACAGATGCACCTTTCCCAGGTTGAGTAAAATGTCTCTGTTACCGAGAACTCAGTAACTTAGTTCTTGCTTACAAGCAGGAGTTGTTGGTGGTGACTAACAATGAGTATGACATACATGATTGGGAACATCTGATGTTACTGAGACTGTGCTGCCCTGCTCTCAACTACAATACAGTCAGAGGAGATTTTTACTGTGAGTGTTTTCTAATACTTCATAATACAAAGAAATTCCACGCTGGAGAAAAGAATCAAAAGCTCAGCCTTAACTTCGAAGTAGTTGGGTCATCTGAAGCAGCTGACAGATTGGCTCACTGGATTACATGCACACATTCATATCCCAAAAAAAGATTTGGCAACAGTTATAGCTGTCCTAAAGCAGGACTTCAAGTTTAAAATGACTCATGTAGTAGCTGGGTTCTCAGAAATTAAGTATAATGTAAGTGATATGGCTATTTTGCCGAAGTGGGGTATAAGCTAAGATGAAACATCCAAGAGAACGATCCTATTATGGACTAGCAGCTGGGTAATTGCAAGATAAGAAAAAAGTGGTTTATAGATCTGAGTCATCATCTACTGAACTAAATTATTTGAATGTGAAGGCTGTGAGAGCTTTCATTAATGAACACACGGGAGAAACATTCCTAACGTTAGTCCATAAAGACAAGTAAGGCAAGAATTTGCTGTAGAAAAAAAAGCAAGTTATATGTAATAACATTAAATAACCAGAAATAAAATTTGGGTATTAAATACAGAGCTGGAATGGAAAAGAACAGTTTCAAAGACAGTAAAGAAGTTGAGTAAGGCAGTGCCTTTACCCCTGTGCAGTTCACCTCTATGAGTACATCGAAAGAAAAAAGGATCGCAACTAAGAAATACCATGACTGAGAAATTTTAGTGGTCACTTTTACCCATTAGAGAAAAAAGAAAACCTTTGTTTGCCACAGGTAAGAGTTCTGATTGTTCCATTAAAGCTAGACAATTATAGCCCAGGCTGTTTTGTAGTCAATCCAGTCTGGTCTCACTGGTATCCCAAATTTGCATTGAATGCAAGAAATTTGGAATTTCCCAAATCACTTATTTGGGGGGGCTATAAAAGAAGTGCAAGCACAGGCCAGGTAACTGCTCTTTGGCATATGGAAGTATTTTGCTAAATTGAGCCTTCATAACAGAAGACACAGTCACTTTTTAATCCAACTCTGCACAATAGAACAGATACACATTTTAAATCACATTGGAAATCAAGTGCATGCTTATAAAGTTAACCATATTCCGACAAGTTTTCCTGAACAGTGGCTTCAAGGAAAGATTCCAAAAAGTCTGATTTATTCATCACTGAAATGATAAAATTAGGAGATATGAACAGTTATGACACTCTCTCCATTCTTGCTGTAGCAGGTTACTGACTTTTACCTCTCTTAGCAAAAGCACAGCACTTGGTATAGGTGCCAGAACTGGACCAGCACCAATGACCACCAGTTAAAAAGTAATATCCATTTGGCACCAGGTGTCAATAAGGTTCACCACTACCACACTTAACAATTAAAACTACCCATTCTTTCGTAGACTCAACTGTCGTTTTAAAGCAAACAAGACAAACAAACCTTTACTTTTCAGGGCACGGCCTTCTGGACATTACATATCGCCACTGGATTCAAGAGCTGCAGGCAGACTTTTGAGGACACCATTATCCTGCCGGTAGGCCTCACAGTTGTGCTCTATCATAGCATCTGTGACACTGACTCCTCCACCCTCAACTGGTTTGAGGCCATTCGGGCCTGCCAGAAGGAAATAAATTAATGTGCGAGAAATGGGTCAACGACAACAGGAAATTAACAGCATGGTATAAGCCAAAACATTTTTTTAAAAAAAAAAAAAGACAGTACAGAAGGAGGAGGTGGTGAAAAGCACCTCCCCACAGCTGAGACTTGCTCATGATCAGGGTTTCTCTCAGCCGACCTACTTCACCTTGAAGCACTCAACATATCTGGGCTGTGCCATTCATTTCTCACTTAGAGACATGCTATCCTTCAATAAAAAAAAAAATAAAAATCCAGGCTCTATACATCCATATCTCAGCTTCATCATTCAAATCCCTACTCATTTTCCCTTTGTGACAAATAACATATCGCTGTGCATTCACAGACTAGTTATTGGTAGGTATAAATTTCAGCAGCTTACCTTGCTGTCTTTTTAGGCATTTGGTCTGTTATGGGGGACAACTACCAGGGGGTGAAGAGGTGTTGAAATTGGGTTCATGTACATCACTTGGGTCAACACTTTAATATAATGAACTCTATATTATTTCAGCCCTAGAAGTCTATGTCCAGGTATCATTACAGCTAGATGATAACACCACACTTAATTTTTCGTCTTATTTTCAACAAGTCCATTTCTCTAGCCCTTTTTAGAGACAGCCTATTCCATACTGTAGCTGAAGTCCTTAAATACACACATGTCAGTCTTAGAGCAAAGATGCAGTAATCATACTTTGCTTGAGCATGTTTTGAGTCAAGTGACACTGGGCCAGCAGTTTTAATTGCCTGGAGTTGGTGAGAATCGGATATAGCCAAACACCGTCACAGTGTAAATGAAAGTGTAATGGGCATCTGAGATAAACAGAAGCACAAACAACTAAGCTGCAAATGAGCAAAATCTGTTCACGAGGCAGTCTTATGAAATAATTGAGCACTTCTGTGCATTGTATTTTTGCTTGGACTATTAGCAATCAGGTACATCACCCGTTATTGGGAATTACAAACCTCATTTCTCACGTACTGTGGCGTAAATGTGCCCTGAAAACAAAAGGCCATCTGAACTAGATTCCACCTCTCTTTCTCAGATTTCTCCAGCTTGTTCCAAAGCTCCCTCCCTATATTTCACCCCTGCTGGCAATCCTTAGCTTTGACAAGAGTTTTACATTCGTTAATAACGATACTGCTTATCCATAGTGCTAACCACGCTGATGAATTCTGAGCTCTGCGCACCAGTTCCTCTATAGCCGCTGCTGCTGCTGTTGTGTTCCATAATTGGCCTGTCTGCAGGGGGGACCGTGGCTTCACTCTCAAATGATTTTCCTATAAACTCTCAGCTCTTGCTAATCGCTCCTGACAAATACCTTCCAGTGCTCCAAGGTTCTTATTTCCCATTCTTAGCAGGAACTGGAAAATATACATTTCTGCCTGTTAACGTTCTAACAAACATTTCAAACATGGGTCACAGATTCAAACACAGATCTCTCTCTCAGGCAGCTTCTGTTCTTGCCGTGGTCCCCTTGCTGGCAGCTCCCTCAAACATTTCCAGTAACCACACTGTTCTGAAACGGCTGTGGCTTCCAGCTACCCTCTGCTCTAAACACTAATCTAAGTCCAAGGAGATGATTAATCTCAAAGTAACCCTTCTATTGGTTCAATACTATACAAACTGAAATGCAAAAAAAAAGATATAGTAACTCTCCATCAAGTTTAAACATCCGTATTGCCAGCAAATCATTGTCTTCCACCTCAGCAGCGAGTTTGCCCTGTGATTCAGTGAAGCGCAGATCCACACTCTGATATTAAGGAATTTCACTGTGAAAATTGTTCATTTATTACAAAATTACCTCCCCACTGGCAACACATCCAAATATTAAAATCATTCTTAGAACAAACATTTTTTAAAATAGTATTTTTCTAATATGACTAGTTATTTCTATGGCTTCCATCACAGTAGAATTAGACTAGTCCCTGAAGAACTAATTCTAAAACATTTGTGGCACAGCACGCTATACTATATAGATTGGCATTTTAAGAAAACACTGAAAACTAACCAAGAAATGAGCACCAGAGCTGGCACTCATACCTGCCATCTGAGTTCAAGTTCAGAATCTGTCATTTAGAAGCCTTAAAAAAATCCCGTAAACCCCCCATACTTCAGCGGGCACTGTGTCCGACCTCACAGAATGCTCTTCCAAACTGAGTAGGCTACTGGGTGTTCAAATTTCCAGAACGAGTAGGCTATCTAATGCTTTAGCATGGTGCATGAGTACTACACCCAATTATATGCTTGGAAATGCACACGTCACCTGCTTGAAAAGGAGACATTCCCCAACACAGGGATGCGTGTCCAAGAGGGAGCCCCATCACACAATTTGACACACACATGCAATCTTGACATATGAGACATTCATATAGAATATGTGAGAAGATGCTGACATCTCAGTCCCAAGAGATGACTTGCAGCCACTGGAGGTGGCTCCATATCTCCAAGTAGCCTCAAGGAAAGTGGGTAGCAGAGAGCAGGAGAGCCAGACCCGTTTAATGTCAGAGAAGGTGAGCAACCCTGATTTAAGGTACATTTACTAAAAATGTATTGCAGTAAAGACCTGATAAGTTGAGAAAATTAATAGAACATAGCTGCAATTCATTACTTATTTATCATTTTTATCAGTCCTCTCATTTTAAATGTGTAAGTTATTACACAGCTTGAACAAAACTGTTTAACAAAGCCGTACATCAAACGCAGTGCCTAAGATGGCCACCTGCATAGTTAAAATTCTAGCATCAATATTAAATAATTATTCCCCTACAGAGGTATATATGTACTCTGTTCAGCTTTAGTATTTTGGATAAAATTATTTCCAACTACTACTTGTAACTACAGGATATAACCAAAAGGTGGCAGCAGAATTGTCAAGTATTCGTCCCTACACAGACTTTTTATTTGCTCCATTTTAAAAGCAGACACAATTTTCTTGACATCCCTAATAAAAGGAACAATTCTCAAGCCTCATTACAAGCTTAGATTTTTAATTACTTTCTGATAAAAATTTTGTGCATGTAGGAACACATGTTCGTATTTACGCTGCGCTGTATAGCTGAGTATGCCATGTAAGGAAGGTTCTTCAACTTGATTGTGTTTATACTTTCCCTTTTTCTGGGATCAGCGTACTATGCAGTCACTACCACTAGCTAATTTAAACAACTTAAACTGACAGAATATCTTACAGCAATTTCACGTTGTACCATGACATGTGTACAAGCATTAGCATCACAGCCAGAGTGTTACAGCTGAAACATAAAAAGGAGCACAGGAATAGATCACTAATTTTCAAAACGTTCCTGTTCTTCACTACGGATACATAATTCTAGAAGGATGCTTCTGTTCCACTCAACGAAAAGTTAGCATTTAAAGAGAAACATTTAACACAAAAATGTACAAATCAACGAAAGATTGCACGAGGTGCTTTGTCTGCTACTGTCATTCTCCGCGTGTGACCAATAATAGAAGCTGGCAAAACTCCAGCAGCTGTGTTTAAGTATCTGTGGTTTTGCACAGATGCCCAGTAACATTCTGGACAGCACATGTACCATACATAGTACAGGGGAAACCACGGACAAGCACAATGAGTAAGAAAATAAAGGGCACGTCAAAATAGCAGCAAGTTTGCAAAACCAAACACTTGAATGTTTAAATCTTGACCCATTCCCTTTTTGTATATGCAAAATAATGAAATTTTCATTGCACAGTGAAATTTTCATTGCTTATTTTCTCCATGGGATTCAAGCAACGTTGAGAAAACAGAAATCAGGACAAGTACTGATGAACACCTCTTCTATACTTCGTTTTCTCATTTAACACATGGCCTCCTGACTCACTGCATACTCCACAGAAGGGACAATCTGCAAATTTGTGCATGGGTTCATCAACAGCAGTCATTTTTGTCATATCCCCACCCCTCCCCAGCATTACCCTCAGAGGTAAGCTTCACTACATTCAGTGTGGCAAAGCAGCGGTAAAACGGAGCCACTGCTCCTCCTGACCAGGGAAGTCCAACTTCCCCACCTGGTGACTGAGCATATCCACCTAGGGCTACATGGGCAAAATTGGATCTTCCCTGAATCCACAGCTCCAGAGCAGGTGGAATCACCGTTCCCAGTTAGTCCTTCGGTGGAACCACCGTTCCCAGTTAGTCCTTTGCTACACATAGCAAGGGTGGTGGTGACCACTCCCTGATCTGAATGCAGCAGTGGCAAACATGCCTCCAGGGTTAGGAAAGATGCAAAACAGTAGCACAGTCTGAGACATGCAGAGAATGTAAAAATACTAGTTTTTCAAAGTAAATAAGTAGATTGAGCCTAAGCCACTTTCTGTCAAGATGACAAAATACAAATCTTTATGCATTCTGTGATGAATTTTAAAGCCTTGCACCAAAACCCAAAAGTACTAGGACACTCGCTAACATTTCTTAATGTGGTTCAAATAAAAAGCATTATTTTAAGGGAAAAATAATAGCACTGAGGCTGGTATTTTCCGTAGTTAAAAACAGTAACATGACTATAAAAGACATAAAATGGACTATGCTGCTTAGTTCCAGTTCCAGTTAATTATGTTGGAATTTGATGCTTCATTCTGGTTTTTTTCCCTTCTCGCCAATCCTTCAGCCAACACTGAAAATGTTTTTGAGGAGTAAATGGAAACCATAATTGGAAGATGTATCACATTTAGGAATGAAGTCCTTTATGATGAAACGATACACCTCATGAAAAAACCTGATGTCACACTGACGCTGCTAGAACAGAACTCCCAAAGTTGCAGAACAATGACACATCCATGCTCTCAAATTTATGAGCAACAGCTTTGTAACTCATTTACGAACTTGTGTGTCTCAAGTAGGAAAAAAAAAGATAATTGCAAACTACAGTGTAACAGACTATTAAATTAAAGTTGATGAAACCATTAAAACTAATATTTTGTATTTTAAAACCAAAGTACAAGAGTAGTTAAAATTATAATGCAGCTTATAAATATTGCACTCTCTCACTAATAATTTGGGTGTTACAACAGCCATAGCAAAGCACCTGAGTTCCTGGTAATCACTGGCATAAATGTCACCATCTAAAAGCAAAACGCTTGCATACTGCACAAATCCCCATCGCCTGGGGCTTTTACTACTGGCAGCCACGCGCATTCGTCATTATCCCACTGCTGCTGTGAGCCTTTGCACACAGTTATCTCCGTAGGACCTACTGTAATTGAGATGAAGAACAGGGAAGAGCATCAGAACAGGAAAAGATCATTTGGCCCAAAGTACTCGCTTTCCAAATACTTAACATACAGACTGACAAAGCAAACTCCTTTTTGAACTGAAACTCAGGTTGCTGTAGGAACACTACAAATGTAGGGCAGAATAACAAAGCCCATGTCACAGAGGCAAGGCAGCAAACAGCATAGATGGGGTTCCTCTCACAGACTGCTGACTTTGAGGTAGAATAGACTGTCTTTAAAATAATTCCAAGAAAATAATTCAGTAGGTCAACTTCAGCCCTCCTTACCTAGAGGGTACTGTAACTCCACTGAAATTAAGATAATTATTTCGCCTTATTATTTTGCTTGAGTGCCAAGGGTGGTAGAATTTAGCTTGGTACATCACTTATACTGTCTTTAAATCACCATACAGTAAAAACAGCTCCCTGCAAATTATTCATTCAATCGTTAAATTCCATATATCAGTGTCTATTTTGTCCCTTCATCTACATGCAGTTTATACTGGTTTGTAGAATAAGAAAAAAAACAAACAAACAAAAAACTAGCAATGCATTGTGGATGGTCTGGTAGGGATTGAGAGAAAGTAAGATATTCAGATGACCTCCCTATATTTTAATAGGTAGAATTAGAATGTATACCCCAGGGAGAAGTCCATTCCAATAGGAAATGCATAAAAGTCAGAATTGAAGTGACAATCCTAAACCAGTTATTTCCGAGTGTCTGCAGAGAAGGATGACGGGACAGACACAAATCTGATTCACAGCAAGGAGCAGGATCTAGTTGTACAGTAGCAGATAAGAGCGGAGATGAGGGATGGCAAGCTTTCTTAGAGTTGTGGTGACTAAGAAAAAATATGTACCAGAGACCGGACAGATAATACATAGCTGGTGATAGGAACCAGAATACTGTGTCAGTATTTCTGCTGGTAGTCTCGAATACTGTACAGCCTGCACATCCACATTACAGCCTGGAAAGAATTTTTTGGTATTTCTGTTAATCAAATATTTCAAATCCAATATATTTTTTAAATTATTACATATTTAAAATAGCAAGCCACTGTTCTCTCATTCTTTGTTTATGCTGTAACACAACAGCTGTGATAACATATTTTCAGTTATTCGATGCATCCACAACAAATTGAAAATGGAAATAAATAAATAAATAAATGGAGTAAACTAACAAATTATACCAGCCACGCTCAACAGAAGAAAAACATTTAAAGTAATGAACCACAGGAAAAGTATCCAATCAAAATCCTGTTATCTGCACAGTGCATAGATGTTGGCAGGTCACCAAAAGGTGAGAGATGTACAGTTTTCACCAAAAATTCTCAGCCTTCTCAGGCACCTACATCAAGTGCTGTCTGCAGGTAGTCCAAACTCCACCCCAGTCACTGCACCTAGAGTTTTATCTTCACTGGCTCCACTTTTTAGGGTGGCTAGGTCAAACAGAAACACAAGATCCAGAAGCCTGAGTGAAATTCATCCCATCTAAATATAGCATCAAGGAAGCACCCCAATCGATTGCCATCATTTCAATGATACAGGAAGAAAGTTTTAGCTTCAGACACACCGTTATCCTAAAATACTAATGCTGTTCTCATCCTGCTGCCCAAAGGCAGCACCTGGAATATCCTTTCCCTCACCCCACCCCAATCACGTTGCATTGATTTTAAGAAAGGCTAGAGTTTAAAAATTCTAAAACCAGTGCATCCACCAGACTGTGTAACAGTAACTGGTCAGCCTAACCTTACACAGCCAAAAAAAGCAAAAGAAAACACAAATAAGGTCTCTAAAATTTCACAGAGTTCACTCAAGACTGAAAAACCTACAGCACAAAGCTGGGCCTGTTGCACTCTGCACAAGCTGCAGACTCCAAGTAACTCTCAAAAGATAATCCTAAACAGACCCCATTATGGTAAACCCCAGCAAGGGGTGAAAATCTATAATTAATGATCACTGTCAATTTAGCATTTCCCACAAGTGAGTCCAGAGAGCTGAAGTCTTGACATTTTGAGAGTTATCAGAATCAATTTAATTAGTTGAAAAAAGGGTTATTCTCAGTATAATCACCACTCTAACTGTTCCTAAAGTACCCAAGGAAACTAGAATTTAAGAGCATTCAAAAGGACTTACCTGTTCAGAGAACAGACATATTTTATGAAGTGGAGGATAACACAGATACGGTGCAAGGTAAAAGGCTATCGAGAAGGATTACAAAAGGACATACAGTTCTAATGTTTCATAATAATTAAGCACTCAGAAACAGTTATCACAGCAATTATTATGTATGCATGACTGATGCAGACTTTTCCAGGTTTTTAAATTATACTCTAAATGATCACAGCATGGTAATTCCAGAAAATAACTGTTCTTTTTCCCATTAAACTAAGGTCCAAAAAAAATGGACTGGGGACAAAATGCCCCACAACTCAATTGGTTCTTTAAATAGATAATGCAGGACACAGGAATTACTCAGCTTTTTAATGAGACTTACTGCAGAAAGCAACAACAACAATCCCGAGGCAAAACCTCACCAATTAGAAGACTTTTTATCTTGCATCATGTTTAACTTAGAAACCTTACCATCCCAGCAGTCTACAAGGAAAAAAAAAAAAAAAATTCTTTATATAGCAGGTTTCAAAGATTGCCTAACAATCAATATTTGGGAAGAGCTACATGAGAAATTTCCCTTGTGATTTAGCAATGACTCCGATTCCCCAAGGTCTATGTTCCTGACATTGCTGCAAATGTAGTGCAAGCAATGAAAAATGGAAGCCGCACGTACTGTGCTTTCCCCGTTGCCTTTACTCGAGTCATAACTCACTCTTGCATATACTGTAATTTAACCTGTGGAGATCCCAGAGGGTGCTGTATAAACACCGTGTGAAAACTTCGCCCGATCATTAAAACAGTACAGCATATTTTGCAGATTGTTGAATGTTTTCTAGTAGATCACTCAGTTGAACTTTTTTTTGCATTAAGCAAGGCCTTATCCGATTCATAAATTTAGTTTTGATATTAGGCAAATCACTGCAGTACTTTGGCACCTAAAATGAGCCAGGAGCTGAGGAATGAGAGCCATATATGTGAAATTTCCGCATGTTTTCCGACAGACCTTAATCTCTCCCTTAACACATCCCTCAAGGTGTCATAAGCCAGTTTACAAAAAATAAAATATACCACTCTCGGTCATAAATACGGAGCTGGGCAGCTGCTAAAGTTACCCTTCGAAGAAAAGCTCGATCTTGGGGCTAAGCCTTTGCTCTGTCTCGCAGGCAGTCAGTCAGCCGAAGCCTGGCCCACATTCAGGTCTGATGCCCACCACTCAAATTGTTAGCAGGTATTAGCTGTCACATTACATTAGCCCCTCATCACGCTATCTTGCATCATGCCAGCATATAATGTGATTTAATGGAACATGACATATGTGATGTGACATGATGTGATGTGACAGCTACCATTTAAAGGGGAACACACCTATTTTCAAATCAGATGTCCATTATCAATTAAAGCCGCTCTGGTGATGGTCAGACATTTATATGTCAAGCCCAAGCAAAACTAACCGGCATGTGTTGCCTGCGCTACTGAACTGATGAGCTGGGAATCTGCCAGCTACCCAAATTATCCTTGGGTAATTTGACAGATCTGTAATATAAGCTCTGTGTATCAGTTCCATGTCATATTTGCTCAGTACTACTGAAAGCATGTTTTTGCCATTTTTCTTCTTCATCCATCATAATTAAAATCACCTAAAATGCTGATTACCAAGCTGTAACTTCAGTTCTGTTATTATCAGCTGCTGCGCTTGGTACATGAAAGAAAAAGAGGACAAAGAATATTATTCTGTAGCAGCAGTGAGCAAACTGATGAAAGCCTTGCAAAAACGGTCATTTAACTGACCAGATACACTGCGGAACTAATGTGAAAGTCAGTAAGAGCAGCGTATAGCGTGAGTAATAAAACCTTTTTGTATCTACTTCTGCACAATGATTTTTCTCCCTCGGTAGAGAAAAGACATTAAGTGCTTGATGCTTAAAACCAAGAAAAGATTTGCATAGGTGCAATGAGATTGCCATAAATCTGTTGTAGGCAACAGGCTCTGTAATATATGCATAATTCAAAAGGAGAGAGCGTGTAGATGAGTTTAGCGTCTCAGTGAAATTCAGACGCTGTAGTGCAGCAGCTTTACAATGCATAAGGAATGCATATTATCCTTATGCAGATTAAAGTATCGATTCTTCATCATTCTATATTTAGCCATTAATATTCATGCGAACCCTCTGGGCTGGTCACCTTGCAAGAATGCAGAGAGCAGTGGAGGATCAGCCCTGTTTTACGTCGGCGCTTCAGCACTGGAGAGAGCTCTCTGTGCATCACAGGAACATGGCTTCCTGGGAGTGATGTGCCTGCGACTGCTGCTCAGTTGACTGTTTCTGATGATCTTGCTGCTGCTGCAAAAAAGGGTAAAGCTGCTGCCTCTAGATTTCCCGATGCAAAAATTGCACTTCAAGGCCGGATGGCAGCTTGAAGGTCACACACGCTGACGCCTCGCATGCCAGAGACAGGAAGCCTAATTTTAGCCCACAAGAAACTAGAGTGCTGATTAGAAAAAATGAGATTCTATAATGCTTCAAAAGCTTTACAGGGGAAAATTATTCTTAGCACAAGATATCCCATCGTACCTACAGGATGCAACGCTTCAAGGATGTTGAAAGAAAAGGTTTCCATAATAAGTGGTGGAAATGAATGAAAAGTAATTACGCAATTGTCTAAAATGGTGAATGTTGAAAGAAACTGCGGATATAATAGGATTATATAGTGATTCTTTACCTTATGATCATTCAGCCTCATAGGATAATAGGGAAATAAGTAGCAAGCTATGGATTAAAGGCACGGGAAATATTTATCGGTTTTTTTTTCCCTAGCATAGCAGTTTCTACAAATATCTGCAACAGGAGCAGCGCCACCTTCTCCTTCACAATATACTCCCAGATCTAGTATGATGGCTTTCACATGGGTCTGTCTTAACAGAGAGCCTGGTCTCACCTAACTTGTCAGGCATGAACAGATAGACTGTGCGGCGTCTGCCCAGGATGTACTGCAAAGTGCCACTGGTTGTTTCATGAATTGGAGCCTGGTGCCTTGAGAAAAGGAAGTTATTTTGTTAAGGGAGGTTCTTTCATAGACAACTCGTTCCATTCATAATCACACATATTTTCCCTTTCTCTTCTTTGTACTTCATACATTCCTGCGGAATATGCTGCACTTGCTTTCAGGGAAAAACACCACTCTCCCTGCACTCATTTTTAAAACCGTACTTAAGAGAATTTAGCAGCTGGAAGAGAGGGGTGGATAGAGAAGGGTCATGACCAGCCCTTTACAGATCACTTGCAACCACTGCTGAGAACCACGCTGGGAATCTCCAACTGGGCAAACTCCTGAAAGAGCTCAGCAGGGGTTTCATGGCTGCATGGCCAGCTCTGTACTCACATACTGGCTACAACCAGTATACCACTAACACACTGAACATGATGAGACCTAAAAATCAATGTTTTACTTTCCACATCCTTAATAATAAAGCAGCCTTAGAAGAGCTTTTCTTCTGTTCCTCAGATTTATTTAGAATTTTCATTTTCCTGTTCACAGTTACATATATTGCTCAGCATTCAGATAGTCTTCATTGTGAAGAATTTTCAGTTCTCAAGCAGTCATAAGAATCATTTCTGAACTTCGTATAATGCGATTACAAAACAAGCGTTACCAACTCATAAAACATGCCACAAAGGTTATCACCAGCAATTCCCTCTCCAAGACTCCGCTATTTGCCTGTGTCAAATCGTAAGAATTATGTCAAGATCCAGATTTACTTTCGTAAGCATTTTTGAATATATATTCCTAAAGCCTTTTAAGAGAAATTTAAAAATAAACACTCCATGGAAGGAAGCAGTAAAGTTAATGAAAGCGGTACCTGAATCAAAAGTTTCAATAAAATTATCCTATAGGCACCTGGTCCTCCAGATATGGTGAAATACGTGTCTGCTTACGTGCGCCTTTTGATGTACACTTGACAGATCATTGCCTTAAATTGAAGACTTTATGCTCATTAGTCTACAGCGCATTTCTATGACTTCTTTGCACGACAAGTTTGAACTAAAGTTGCATCACCTAAATGTTCCTTTACTTTATTCTAGATACGAGTTCTTGAAAACATACTGAAAACAAGCGTAGTGGAACTGGCAAAAGGAAATTGGTGTTGAATTATTTTGGTGTTATATTGCCGTATTTTGCACCTTTAGGCACAGTTTTCATTTGATTATAATGATATCTTTACCTCTGGGGAATTTCCGTTCCCATCCACATTTTCAAAGTTGATATCAAGGTCAGAAATTTCATTTTGGACTTAGACTTCAGATTCCAAGTCTGAAGTGCTTAATTCTTTTTTTTTTTTTCCCCCCCCAGCACACAGAGTACACACTTCCTCTAAATCATGTAATTTTGGAAAGGACATAAAAACAGCCATACTGAGTGAGACCAAAGACCCTTCCAGCACAGTATTCTGACTCCATCAGTGGCCATAAACAGATAAGTACGGAGAAGTATAAAACCAGGACAAGTATAAATGATATTTCCTCTCATATTCACCCAAGGTCCACGTATTTTCAACCTAGGGACTTACATAGATACCATATCTGGTTCAGGGTTTAGCTAAACTTCAGTGAATTTCTCCTATATGAACTCACACAGTCTCCCCTTTGACCAATAAAAAAATTTAGCATCCATCATTCTTTTGGCAAGATCACCTGCCCACTACACAAAGCCCATGTCTTTTTATTTGTTTTGAATCTGTGTCCTACTACCTTCATTTGATTTCCCCTGGCTCTTGGACAAGATACTGTGAAGAGAATGCGAACAACTGAGCCTTATCTGCACTCTATATGATTTTATATAGTATATTATCACAGCTTCCATCAGTCCTCTCTTTTCCAGAGTGAAAGATCCTCATTTATTTAATCATTCTTAATACAGAAACTCTTCCACGTTTGCTTATCATTTTAGACCTTCCATGGAGCCCTTTTCAGTTCTATTACAATCTTCTGTAGATGGAGGGGAGGTGGTGCGGGGGTGGCAGAAACTTCTCATTGTCTAGGTGCAGGTAGATCATAGATTTTTACGTGATACTCTAATCATATTCTCAATTTCGGTGTTTTTTTTTCCTTTTCTAATGGTTTTTACTATTTGATTTGCCTTCTAACCATTACTAAGCACCAAACTGACACCCCCAGAGATTTACCTACTATAACCGGAATACTTTGCTCCAGAACATTCAGGATAAGATCAGAAGACATCATCACAGCTATATGAAAGTTATGATTTTATTTTACCTTCTCATGTGCATCTCCTGACACTTACTTATATTGCATTTACCTACTATTTTATTCTGCAGTCACTCACTGTCTGTTTTCCGTTTGTCAAGCGAAACAAGGCAGATTCTCTCACATACAATCAGCATCCTCTACACACATTTTTCAAAATGGGCTGTTTGTCCCATCAACTTTGGATGATAGAAATTGCTCCTGCATGTCTTAAGGTACTTGCCCCATCTGTTCACAGAGGTCCCAGTAGGGATTTATTACAGCTTACTTCATAAAAGTAATGTCCTTATGGAGGCTCCACTGTACCACATTCCCACTTCTCTTGCTTCTGAAAACATGTAAGTAAAGCTGCTCACAATATCTCATCTATGTTTTAAACTGAATATTGAAATAAAGATGCTTTGCAGAAATAGTTCCCTTTCTAAACATTCAGCAAAATTCAGGTAGAATTCTAGTGGACTCTTGCCTGTCTACCTCCTCCAAAGACCGGGTTTATTTTTTGCTACTAGTTCATAGTGCTGGTCGCTCCCATGTCAGCGGGATTCTGACATTACCTTGGGCTTCCAGGTTTCAGTTGCTCTTCAAGCAGCTACCAGCTAAGGGTCTTCGGGCAGATTGGCTACTGTGGAGCCAAGGGTCTTGGAAACTCTGGCAACTGAAGAAAAAAGCTGGCAATTCTTTCCAGGTTTATCTTCTTTTAAGAAACAGTTTTAGCAGGCTGATCAGCTGTGCTGATATTATCTATCGGTCAACAAGAATTGTGTTACTTTCTGCCTGAAGTTGCAAGGAGTTTCCAAGGCCTTGCTGCACAATATCTAGTTCCTCTTTGCAGGGGGTGGGGGGAAGTTGATTGTCTTTGAAAATGAAAACAATTTAGGATTTTTACTGAATGGAAATATTTGGGTTATGAGGCTGTTGGTTTTCTTTTTTCTAATTTTCCTCCCAATTTGAGAAGAAAAATAGGCAAAGAAATCTTGAAAAAACTTTCGCAGAATTAAATTTTTCCATAACCTCTACCATGCACCATTTGTGTACTAAAAGTAAGGAAAGAATACAATTGTTTAGTTTCCGGCTTTCTTCACATGATATTTTTTCTTCAATTTCACAGATGTTAATTTTAAAGATGTACATTATTTAATAAATCACATGATTAGAAGAATATCTAAAACTAAATCCATTGTCAATGGACAGAATAAAGACTTCAGATTTGCCTCAGTAAGGCAATAACTTATTGATATGTTCATACTGGCAACTATTTTTTCAGAGGGAAAACATTACTATCCATATACACCTTCAATTCCCTAATGAGTTCTTTCACTGCCATATGAAGAATTGCACACTTGAGTAATCAGCTGCTTGATGGCTTTCTATAAAAAAAAAAAAAATCAACAATGCAAACATGGTTTAGATAACCATAATAATATAATGGGAAAACAAACAAACAAACAAAAAAACCACAACAAAAGAAAAAACAAACCCAAAGAATGCACAGAAAAACACCATAAGGACCAATATTTCTAGAGGGTATTATCATTTCAAACTGCCTAGCATATTAGTAGCCCGAAAAACCTCAGCTACATTGGAATTTCAAAACACCTGTTTTCAAAGCAGCATCTATTTCCCTCATCATATTTAAGAAATATTCAAAACTATCTACTTTCATGGGTGAGGACCACAAGCAGAAAAATCCAGACTATTAAATTTTCTTACGATTTCCACGTAGATCTTTTCTCACAGGCCTGCCATATCTTCCTACTCTAATTCATGCAGATGACCTTTACTCCCTCTGATTTGAAAGGGTAACTTGAAGGGTTGTACTATAGGTTTACTGCATTTCAAATTTCAGATCCCCCCCAAAAAGCCAAAAATTTTTGGCAGTAACACTGAAGAATCTCTTCTTCCTAAAATAGAAAAGAAAGAATATGCTTCGACTACTCTTTGACTACACAAATCACTAATTGCAAAGATCATATGACTGTTTTTTTAGTACAGGGAAAAAAATCTCAACAGTTTTATAATAGAACAATTCCTAAGCGATTTTTTTTTTTAAGAAGACACAAAATATAATCATTTTAAGCCACAGATTAAAGTGCCTATCTCCTTCCATTATATAAATCCTACACCAGATTAGAAGACAGAATCATATCTCTGTCTCCATTATGATCTGAAATGAAACAGGTTTTATACTATATTGACAGAAATCTTCATCTCCAGGGGCCTGCATTTGCTCTTCCTGAAGTTAATGCAAAAAATCTAATTGGCTTCAATGGCAGCAGGATATAGTCTGAGGCTCCATTTATGGGCTTTTCTGGAAGAAATACAAGGAAAATATTTGTGACCATTTTCCTCTCGCTCTATGACAATTTATCCTTTCTTTTTGTTTTGCTCCATATTTCAAAGTTTTAATAGTTAGACATCATTGCTGGAGCTAGAAAGAAACTGCCATGTGGGAAATGCATTTCTTGGGCACCTATGACTGACTTTAAACTGCCAGCTGTCAGACTGCTGGCTGGCTAGACTCCTGCTCTGTTCCACAGTGTCAACTTCGATGTTGGATATTGTTCATTTCTGGAAATAGGTACAGAATTATATTTGGGTTTTGCATTAAAAATAAAGCTAAATTTTCATACATGAGCCTGTAGATGCAAAATATTAAGATTATCTGTGTTAGATTTTCATGAAAGGAAGTACTGAAAGGCAAGTTTACATGGCCAGTGTCATACTCCCAGCACGCTGAACTCAACTCTGTTACCGCATTCTCCATTATTCCATTAGAAAAATATTCTGCATATCTCCAGTTTTTCAAATAGGTACCTATGGAAAACTGTATGGACATGCACACTTCCCCTAAAAATAAACAAGAGAAAGAGGATTTACCACTGCCTTTCTAAAACAGAGTTTTCCCAAATCAGGGCCGAAGTGTAAGTGCTTGCCTTCAGTTGAAGCTGCAAACATCCAGTAATTCTCACATTCTCAAAAAGCCAGTTCTAAATGGCCTCTAAAAATCTGTGGGAATTTCTAAGGCATATGTAACATGAGTTTGATTCCTAATTGTATTTAATAACACTCAGGCATATGGCAGTTTAAAAGCAAAGAGGAAAATAAACTCTTTCAGTTGCAAAATCCTGATAGTGACTATTTTTTTTGCAAACACAGGAGTCTAGAACTCCCTGCATACTGAGCACTTATTCTGAAAATGAATACCACAGGTCAGGACAAAGCTGGAGCAAAGACAAGAGTATGCACATTACATGGAAACAAGGGAGAGAGGAACATGGAAAAGGCAAAAATGTTTTCAACATGAGTAATTCCATATAAAAATATCCTGCTTCTACTTTAATTTTTTCTCCTAGGAATGCTTTTCATTGTTGCTAGCTTTTTTCCCCAATATACTTGAAATAAAGCAGACAGTATCTGTGAAAATTTATAAAAGAATTTAGTAAAGGAAGTTTTAGAAGGAAAGAACAATGGCCCATGGCCAGACAGGAACGGAAAAGCTCAGGCACTGCTCCTGAACGGAATGTCAGAAACGGTCAAAATTCACACTGCTCACATTAATATTGCAAATCCCCATCTTCAGAAATGGGGAAATTAATTTATTGTTTGCTAGTTTCCATATCCTCAAATGTTCTCAGCAAATCTAAAACCAGGACAAGGTGACTGACTCAAGTATCTTTCTAAAAGACACTAACTGCAGAAGAGGATTTTCTGATGACTTTGTTCACTCAAACCAAAGGTTTCCAAGCTGCAAGAAAAAGTACTTTCATAAGTAGAGCCCAGTTGCAATCTAGTCACATACTAATAATACACAGCTCTTTTCTGAGGCATATTATTTACATTATGGATTTATTATTGTCTTCACTTACGGTGACACGAAATAATCTTTCATCTCCTATGTTAAAGGAGTGAAAACGTCCTTTGCTCAGTAAATAATTCAAAGACATATAAATATTTTAGGAACAATAAGCAGTATATTTTGAAGCAGTGGAAGAGAAGTGAAATTAGTTATTTGTAGCCGAGATCTTGATTGCAGCAGCATAATTGTTTTTCAGTTTTCATTACCCCACAGTGAACCAAATTTCTCCCTTTACTTTCAGACACTGAATATTTAGTTTCATCTGCAATAGTAATTTTTATGAAAAAAAACAGAGGCATTCAAGCATGAACTTCCAATGCTTTCAAAATTCCTGTGCTAAACAAAAGGAAATTTACTTGTAACAATTTGTTTGTCCTGCATACATCTTTTTTAAGTATGGTATAATAATCTTTTTCATAAATATTATGTTTATGGGTTAGTGGATACAACCTCACAGAATACTTGAATATAATTAAGTAATGCAAAACTTGCAGTCAAAAGGAGGGCTTTTTTTCCTTTATCAAGCTGATATAACAAAGAAGAAAAATTCTTATTCTTTTTATATTCACATAGAAACTATAGTTGAAATGATAAATCAAAACTGACTTACAGTCAAAAGTAATAGAAGTTTAGAAAGCTGAATAATGTGCAGACACAGCAAAAATTCATTTGGGAATCACTTATTGCTAGTTATTTTTCTATGATCTGAGGCTGGCCCTCAGATCTGCAATGCAGATCTCCAAAATCTGGAATAAGACAGGCTATAAGGCCTGGCAGGAGCTCTACATTAATATTGTCAATCCATTCACATGTCGTTTTCTGTCCCCTAAAAGACTAGCAGAAAATTTGTGTATCCCTTTCTCTTCTCAGTGTTGGAGAGTCCTCCTCTAAAAGGCATGAAAGCAGCAAATCTTGAGCTTCTATGAAGTACAGAATTTAAGGCACAGTCGATCCGGTATTAATTTTAAAATACAAAGCACGAAAAGTTTCAGAAAAAGATATAAAGCTGTAGATTGATTTGGTTCATTGCTTACAGAACAAACAACCACCCATCTCTGAGCAGTCAACCCCTGTCGCTCCCTCTCTCTCTGTGTAAGGATAGTTTATAACGGAGCATTTGGCTGCAGTTCTTCAACATCACTTTGACAGTTGCAAACCTCACTGCTACAGACAAGTGGTTAAACCCCCACAAATCTACAACTGTAATTTAAATCGTGCTTCTAAAACAAAGACAATACAAAATCCAGAGAAAAATCTTTATTTAATCTTATGTTATATATAAAGATGTTTGCAAATGTATTTGTGTTAGCTTCTTTTTTTTCAGTCATTTACACACATTGTAAAAAAGAAAAAGTGCCCCGTGCTTCAGTATATTATAAGTGAGACTCCATCCAACCCCCTTAAATCATGCTACACTTCATGAGAAATACAGGACTTGGAATTCAGAGAACATTTGTCAGATGAAAAACAAACAGTTTGAGGAGGTAAGATGACCAGAAGTGTGGAGGCCAGGAAGTGACTTCATTCTATTTCTCTTACAAAGTGACACATCCTTTGGAAATATTTGTCCACTTAAAACAAGGAGATTTCATAAGTTTTGGGTTAAGTCCCTTTCTCTTCATTCTATTGTGCCTTTCCTTATATTTCTCCTGAAAATGGCTTGTTATGTTTTGGGTTTTTTTCCCCTTCTTCCTGTTTGTTTTAGAAGCTGAGGGTTATATATAAAAAAACCCTCTGAAGTCCAGTAGAACTTTAGTAGCTGCCCTTATGACCTTGATAAAGATTAAAGATAGACTTGACATAAAACTGCTAAAAGGCAGCTGCAACAGAAATTGGAAAGATCCCATGAAAAGGACAGGAGAAATAACCCCTTTAATCCTTACAAGTAGCAGAGATAAAGCTGATAACATTTGCCTACTCCCCGACACAAAAAGCAACTATTCCAGTATTGCAGCTACCTTTTCAAATGTATTTCTAAACTTACAAGAAGGCAGATTGTAAATTGGCGAAAAGATTCATCAGCTGGTAAAAAAGAAATTAAATTATTGATGTGAGCATTTATCTAATTATCTAATACACATTTTCTCATGCTTTATTTTCAGATCCAGACCCAAGTATTAGAAAATGCAGAGCCAGTGTTCTTCCAGCTCTAGACATCTAAGGCAAGGCAGATACATTCTCCTCCTACAGCACCTTCACAGGCCTTAGCTTTGGTAGCTCCAAGAATATCTGGAAACCTGCAGGGCCGAGTTGCTTTATGATTTTGACCAAGTTCCCAACTTAACTCCCTCCCTAGTTAGTGGACCACCTCCACCTTGTCATTTTGGGACAGACACAATGTTTCAGACGAGCTTCCTTATGACCAGAGTAACAGATGAGGGCTGTTAGGTGTATCACAGTGAAATAGTTTTAAAAACTTACTGTGGGAACATCAAAAAATTATCAGTATAACCATGGATTTTGTTTAGATTACTTTATGAGGAAAAAAACATGATAACAAGACATCCTAATTGACTGTATCCCATGGATTTTAAAAGTGTCAGAGCAATTTAGCCTTTAAAGCACTACATAAAATATTTTATCACATCTCTGCCTCAGTAACTTTAATAAACTACACAGCCTTCAGGGACCAGGCTCCTTATAAATTAACTGCCTTCAACTTGCTGCACAAGGGTCTTTATCTCTTGTCAGCTTAATTATGTGTTTAATTTTATTTTTAACATTTTTTAAAATGACCCACACCAAGAGAAGCCTAGATTGTTTAATTAAACAAATGAATATGGTTATATCTAGCATGATCAAAGCACTAATTTGTCATACTAATGTTTTATACAGAGCTGATAGTTCCATTGTAGTGCTAATACACTAGTTTAGTCTCAAGTTTATCAGCTCACCTTTCCAGCAATAATTTAAAGTTTAACTTTGTTCCACCGCCCTCTTACAACTAATTGGCTGTAGCTTTTCCCCAGTGTCTCAACAGAAGCTAGACTCTAATAAGTTATTAAGCAATTACTAATGCATTATTGCTTATGCATGTGTGTTCCAAATTTACACTGTACTACAGAAAGGCTCAAATGAGTGTGTGGGTAGCAGAACACAGCTGCACAAGACTTTCTCTTTGGCAGCAAAATTTCTATTTTGAATGTGGCTAAAACAAAGAAAAAAAGAAAAAAAGAAAAAAAGGCCATAGGTGTTACAGATCTACAGTAAAACCTAAAAGGAAAACCTTATCTGAGGCTTGAAGCGCTCAAGAACAGCATCGCGACAAGGCAGCACGCTGGCAGCACTGAATGCAGAAAGAAGTGGAGAGGTCCAAGGGCAGGAGCCAGGCTCTGAGCGCCACACCACCAGCCTCCTTCGCTGGCATTCTTTCCTGTGATCCCCACACAGATTCTCACAAAAATCCACCAAGAAGAAAGACACCGCAGCTACAGCATTTACACTAATGATGTGCAAGACTGACTTAACAAAGCCCACCTGTCCAGTGAGACCTCAACTCACACCTCAATGTACATTAGCCACTTATGCTATAGGGTGAAGCAACAGGGAGGAGAGGCTCTTTCAGTTCCTTCTGTTGATTTGGTTACAAGACTGTGGAGGAAAGAAAAGAAAAAGCTTCACAGCACTAGTCCTCAGAACACTCATCTATGATGGAGGTTTGTATTCCACCACACGCTCCCAGGTACTGTTTAGCATTTTACCCTGAAATGTCATTAAATTCAAACAAAATCATTGGAAACTAGGACATTCTACTGCTCTTTGGCAACAGAGAGCAACAAGGTCACAGTCAGCCACACATTCACTCTCACTTTGTAGCAGAAAAGTGAGAAGCTCTCATGGGTGAGAAGACTATTCTCTCTTCCCTCCCAAAATAACTCCTAGATCAGACACCTTAACCAGGAATGAGATCTTGAATCCTTTTGGATGAAAATGAGAACTGAAGCCAGGTCTCCCGCACTCAGGGCAGCTGCTCTAGACACGAAACTACTGCATAGCAGCAGAGCAGAAGGAAGGACGGCAGCAGCACAGTAGCTTTGAGCATAGAAAGGGAGGTATTTAGTGCCCAAGTTCAGTATGGCTTTGCATGCGCAAGGTTGTAACAGGAGGATAACAAACTTCTGGGGCACTGAGTTAAGTTTTTCGTCCTTAACTTTAGCTGAATTTAAGTTACCAACTCCGCTTGCTTTTCAGAGAGTAAGGAAGTAAGAAAGGGAGCTAATTGGATTTTGAGAAGAGATCCAAGATCAAGGAAGAACTTCGGTGGCTAAGGAGCAGGTGGGAAGGCGCACTGGTAATGGTACTCTGTGAATGGGTCTCTCTTTCTGGAAGCTTTATCTTCCTTTGGGCGCTCTCCATATTCCAACTTTTCCCCCCAGCATCAAGCCTGTGAACACCAGGATTGGCAATAATGGTAGTGGCAGATTTTCCTGGTTTAACAGAAACAGGCTTTATTTCCCCCTTGCAGGAAAATCCTTAAAAGCCGTAGTCAGGTAACACAGTAAAGGAATATACTGAAGGCCTGCAACAACCTTCCTTCAGCAGCCATGTACCAGAGTCCACAGAAGCCTTCACAGCAGGTTTATGTCCTGTAACTCAATGAAGCAATAAGTACAAGCTCTTTCCCTATCGGACCACATAGTCTATTTGGTCAGCAGGCTCACTGCTTCTAGAAAGCAGAGCAGTGAGAGGGGCTAGTGGTGACAAAATCCTTCATGCCATGGAAATGTCAACTACCACAATGGCTAATCCGTACCAGGGCTCTTCCTAAATACGGACTGAAACGCAGGTCAGTGCAAGTCAAATGTGTACTTTTTGCAACCTTCTGTGCCAGGATGACACTGGGCAGTAGATAGGAACAGTCAGAGTGACGCAAGTTTGATTGATGATGGCTGCACTGTGCATATGATATGCACAATAACTTCAGAAAGTGATAGAAAGCACCTGGAAAAACTCCACTTTGAAGGTTAAAGCTGACAGAACTTTTATATACGTGAGAAGATGCCAGTGGAAGAGCAATAACTTTTAAGAAAGCTACAGGAAGTAAAAAGCTGAAAAGTACAATTGCAAGACCTTGTGGAATTTATGGCTTGCTTGGTTAATATGTCTGGCTGGCTGACTGATAGTTCCATTGTGGTAATAATAAAATAGTTTAAAGTGAAGTTCAACTGCCCATCTTTCTAGACAAAAGGTAGAACCTCCACTTTGTTTTACAGTGCCCCTCAGACCAACAACAGATGATTGCCAGTTTTCCCAAATGCACTGCAGATGCTAATAAGTTATCAGCCAATTACGTTTTGCCACACACATCCAGGTGCATCAGCACATGAAACTTAAAGACTCAAAATTAACAGGAAAGCTTGAGAAGAATTTAAGTTAGAATGCTTGCTTATATAAACTCCAGATTTTGGTATTTTCTTGCATATGTATTTTAGAAGCCTTTTGTTTTTAGGAATTTCATTTGTTCCTGTTCTTTTCTGAGTTTGAAATCATTGTTTAATTTGTTACCACCCATAAAAATGAATTGCATTATCAAAGCAGCACGATAATTTCAAGGCAGAAATAGAGAACAAATATTTTGTCTTTTCAAGATTAAAATACCAAAATCTTCGTTCAGTATAAGGAAATTGTGATAGTTACATACTGCAGTGGTACAAGCACTGACCAGGCAATGGAATGAACCACCAAACGAAAGAAGATAATTAACTCATTTAGAAGGCACTACACTAGTTTCTCCCTAGCTGCAAAACTAGCTGAATTAAGTATGATTAACAGCACCTTCTTTTCAAGCTTCTTGAATCTTTCCCCACTAAAAGTCGTTTTCAGCTGTTGAAATTTTGATGAAGTTAATTCCAGCTAAAACTTCCCATAATGAAAGTTCGGACTCTAAGATGCTCCTTTGTTGTATGAATTCTGGCCAGACTACAAACTCTCATAAACTCACAATTTGTTCATCTCTGTACAAGTTTCTTAAAACCTCAGCTGAATTCCCCAAAGATTCATGTTCTGATTTGTGGCATAGTCATTATGTTTTCCTCTTAGGTTCAGATGCTGGTCTGGAAAACAAGCCAGAAGCTTTTCCTCCCATGCTCCTGCTTTCTCTCTTCCCGGTGACGAAGCACTGTGGAAGCCTTTTGAAGGTAGAAGACAAAAGCTAGACCTAAGGAATTAAAGGAAAGAAGCAAAAAGAGAAATAGAGCAACTGGCCAAGAAACAGTTTAAAGATGGGAGATTGTCCCTAACGGCCTGTCCACTCCACTGTGAAATAGCAGAACTGGGTTTGCAGTTGGAAGCCAGAATGGCTTAGCAATTTCAGCCCCTGACATGCCTTTGTCTCACGGGTGGGTACTCAGATACCCCAAAGTCCCTGTCTCAGAAGTGCCATGCTGTTAGCCAATGAAAGTGCCTCTGATCTGCTCATGAGCCGTATATAAATCAAAACTCTGGTATTTCGCCTGTACACAAAAGGGTGTCCAAAGCAAGACTGTCCAATACCCTTAACCTTGGCTGTTCACATGGAGGCAATTGTGCTGCAACAATATGTGCTCTTTTTATAGACTGACACGCAGATGCATTTTTATATAAACATACATCCACATCCCATTAGATTAAATAACCATTCCCTATCTATCGGGTAGGGGTGAAGCAATCCTCACCTACTGCAGCTGGAAAATAATGGCATATTATAAATTACATTTGCTTTCATAAATCAAACAGATCAGATTCCCACTCCAACTTCTAACAACATCATTACTTCAGGCAACATGCTACACTACTTTTACTTATAGTGAAGGCATGGATTCCTCATGTAAGAGTTAGAAGCTTTCAGAAGTTGTGTGTCATGTAAAGTCATCAGATATTTTACTTAAATTGAGAACTTCATTCTAGGTCAGTACCACTTAAGTGTCCATTTTATTTCTTCTGTGCCTTTCTCACTTGCTGAAAGCTTGGGCAACAGTACACCTTAGGTTAATCCTAACATTTTAATTAGTTCAGAGCTGACAGCTATTTGTACTTTCAGTAATAAATTTTAGAGTCACTGGAAAGTAGATTAGCCTGTAATTTGGGAAAGCTTGCTCATGTGTTTCACTTCTCTGTGAAAGACAAACATGCTCATGAGATTAAGTTCTAGCCTGGCAGAGAACCTGTTTTTCCTAGCATACGTTTGCTTCTGATGTCACAAATCATGTTTAAATCCTGATTACCTGACCTGGCCTGTTAGTGGCAAGCAGTTGGCATAAAACACAATGTCATTTGCAGGTAGAATACTCAGAGGTCTCATTCTTGGAGATACCAGCTGGTTGATGAACTGACGTGACCTTCCTCAGCTCTTTTTTTGTTATATATGTGCTGCTCCAATACAGCTGCCTATGGATGGCACTGTGTTTGCAAGCACATTAGGGTCGGTTTCACCATCTTTCATGCCTTTGGCTAGTCTTCCTCTCCATATATATTTCTAGAAGACCGGTGTTTATGACAGAAAGAAAACTAGTGTGCTCACAGTTAAGGTCTTATTGGAAGGGTTTGGTTGGGGTTTTCTGATTTGTGAGGAAGCTGGTTCTTCAAGTAGAGAAAGTGACCCTGGCAGTTTGACAGGGTCAGGGCAGATTTAGCCAGTGACATAGAATTATGCACCAGTCATCATTCTTCAATATATACTCCAGGGAATGAAACAGAAATGAAAACCCGTACCAGAGTACACAAATCATGTTTCCTTGTGACTCTAGACTCTACAGAAACACACCTGATTATTTTTTTCAGATGTCTTACAAGTCAAGTTATAATATTGAACTTTACAAATTCATTCAGTGCTGCACTATCAGATATGAACCTCACATGTGCTTCCAGAAATAAAATAGGAATGTTCTTGCTGTTACAAATGCTGGAAATGACTAGATAATGCATTTCACAGCCATGCCAATGGTTATTTTCTTTCACTCATCATCTTTTGTTCACTGCCAGTTATTTCAGTTGGCAGATGTGGTTTCACAATCCTCTATAATTGTATCTGCTGGCATTGCATAGCTGAAAGTTCCTCCCAAGAGCATCTTTAGATATTTCTTATGTCCACTGCAGGTCTGCTTCCCATTAGTTATTTCCTTATAGAATAATTTCTTCAGTAAATGCCTCTTATCCAACTGTGGAAGGCAATCTCCTTATCCAACTGTGATAGGAAATAGTACCACACGTTCCCTTTTCAGCTGCTGGCTATCCTGGCACAAAAATTAAGTGACTGTGCTACTCAGTAAGAACTCCACTAACCCCACTGCAGATGTTTCTATATTTCCCCTCTTTCCATAATATTGGTTCACGTTTCTGCTGGGGTTGACCAGAGAGGGAACTATCAGAGGGGTTTCCTACCAAAGGGGCAAAAGGGGTAGAACAATGTAAAGAGGCCTGGATCAGGGCAGTTTAGTGGCCAGTAAATGCAGAATCAAGCTATAAATTTATTTTAAATAATTTAAGAAATTCTCCAGGGGTTCTGACAGTGGGTATGAGTGATACATTACAGACATTACAACAGAACCGGGAATTCATTCAAAAGAATTTTTCCACAAGATATAGGCATTTTTAGTCAAATAATTTTTTTTTTCCTTTTACCGTGAGCCTGTAAATGATCTAACACTATGTAATGAACATCTATCATTTTCCCCACCACTTAGTAAAAGTATTTGTAATTCACTTCAGGCAATCAGTTGTATTAATAACAAGAAGTTCAGTTTCTCTTGCTAGAAATACTTTGAAACTCTATGCATATATACACACAGCAAGTGAGAGTAAATAATTGCTGCAAATATAGTGCAAAACTGCTACAATTTAGACTTTGCTAAAAACTAATTTGATTTCTCAGTTATGTTAGAATGATCACAAACGCTATCTACAGCTGGTAGTCTCAACTGTTCATTCACTTGTGTGTTGTTAAAGATGGGTATAAAAGTCTAAAACAAATGTGGATATGCTATTAAAATTGAAATTTTAAAAGATGCTGCTGAAACTTTTTAACATTAGGACAACAAAGGCTTTTTATTTTATTTTTTTTACTTATTTATATTCAAATGGGTACCTATTTCTTAAGTAAACAGTTTTACTGTAATCTGGATTCTAGCCTCCAGTTTTGTACTGCTAGCATATATTGTACTATTTTTTGCAGGACAAACACCCATCTATCCCACCAAATTTTTATACTCATGCTATATTATTTTCCACTTCATTTTCCTTACCTGCATTTATGATCTTAAGAACCCTGAATAATTTCTGATCTCTCTAAGGAAGAAGTGAGGTAGAAGAGTAATATTCAGAAACATTAAAGGGAAATTTTAGATTTGCTCATTCCATCCCACTCTACTTCTTGTATCACAGGATTAACAAAATAGCGTTAATTTCAGAATTACGTTCAGATGAGTTTTCAGTATGTTTCCCCTCTTCATTCACTGTGCCCAGTGGGCAGAGGAAAGATTCTCCCCAGTCAGTACTTATTAGATTCACTGGTTGTTACAGGACTCCTTTTCTCACTCCCAGACCATCATTCAGGAACTAAATCTGCAGGAAGACTGGGCTTCTCACTAGAATCATTTGTAACTTATACTTAGATTCTTTCCTAAATTAGAGGTGAAAGAAAAGAACTACACGCACAAAAAAAAAAAAAGGCCTGCACAGAACTATCCCAAGATGAATGACTACAGCTAGACTAGAGAAAATTATTTTTCTAATTTTAAAAGTATTTACATTTTTCCATAAGCCGTTTAAAGTATGCCCATCATTCCTTGCAAAGTAAAATTGAAATTGAAAGCATTATAAATTTATTTTTACAGACAATGAGCAATTAAATTCATAATGCTCTCAAAATATTAATTAAAATTTAATAACTTTTCTTGAAAAAGGTGGTAGGTTCTTTTATATATATAAAAACATTCATTTCTAAAAATCTTTTTCTTTTTCAAGAAAAATTAGTATGTGAAGAAATATCTAAATAACAATAAACGACTCTTGTGATTTACATCCCTTCATCCAGAGAATGACTTATTATGACTATATCATACTAAAACTAGTGGCCCACTCTAGGGAAGCAGCTGTACTGAACTCTACACAGCATAGCAAATTGAGATGTCTCTTGTCAAGCAAATGGAAAGAATAGCTAGAGTAGGGTGTAACAGCATCCAGGCTGGGAAATACAGATTTGCACCAACATTTGGAAAAGCTACCCAGCACAGCAGTGATTCTACAACAGAGATGAGTAGTATAACCCACTTCTTAAGCCTTCAGTCAATTGGAGCTGTCAAGTAGCACCTTGTACTTCGCTAATGTAGAACTCTCAGGAACGTCCAACAGTTGGGTGCTGTCAAGTATTTTGCTGAAATCTAAAGCCCTTAAGCAAGAAAGCCTAGTAGGATATGTATGAAAATCACGCAAATATTGCTAAGGATGTGACAAATCATACGATAGGAATAGCTTCAAAGCCCAGCAGCATGTGCCAATCTGTGCCCTGATTACTGATCTACATTCAGAAACATTTTAGAGAGAAACCTGAGTCAAGACAGGATTGGAAGTGAAATATGTTGTGTGAGAGGTACATTCATTTACATAAGTGACTCTTCAGAGACTTCTGATAATTCCCAGAGGGATCTCCCTCTAATGATTTAACAAAGTGATCAAGGATCAAGGCACCTAGAATTCACGAACAGCATGACACTGCCTCCCTTTCATGTCTGACATCCTAAGGACAAAGAAACTATGAAAGGTTCACAGCCATAACAAAACTGAGAGTTGTTAAAATACAGCACTGTAGTGATAATGATGGTAGTTACAAAGGAATTAGTCTGAACTCAGCAAAACTTTTCATAAAACAAATTATTCTAGAAAAACTACTCTCTAACATCCTTCAGTATAAATCAATGATACCTTTCACACGTCTCATTCTTCTGACTCCATTAATGTAGCAGCATATTAGTTGGACTGTTATTATTTGGTACTCAGATCACTGGGTAACTTTTACTTTGATTCCTTTTGTTACACATTGCCTGTAAGACTGCCCAGCTATTCTCGGTTGCTGCTGGTGCCTGCTTTTATTTAGGTTACATTCACATTTAGATAACATTCAGCATAAACTGATGCAGTGTCATGACAAAGAAAAGGGAACACCACTACTACAACATATTCAATACTGCAATATCCTACAGAGAAGTAACATACTTGACTAGGTGTGGTTTACTCTGAAGATCATGTAATTTTTTGTCAGAACATTTCCAACCACTGAAGGACTCTCCATACATTCATAAATAGCAATATAAAGAAAGCATGGACCGGTACATTTAAACCAAACTAACGGAACAAGAAGTCACTGCAAAAACAACTTTTTGTGAAGAAGTAGACACACACACAAAAAGGAGGAAGCAGAAGAGGATGGTTAAGTCTGAATGGTACCGTAAGAAAAATTCTCAGAGCTTGGCATCTGAGGTCAGCAGATGCCAGGTTTGCCTAATGAGAGGCCACAGCAGTTACCAACACTGTGACAGGCTGAAGGGCAGGGAAAACAGACTGATTCCTGAGTACAATCCACCGCAGCAAAATGGAGGGTTATAAGGGAATGCTATTTCTAGAGCAGGTAAGAACAACTGCGATCATTTTAACTCTAAAAGAATGAAAAGGAAGTAACTTAAAAAGCTTGTCTACCAGACAGGTGTTTACAGCTCCCATATACTAGAACCTAAGTTTATTAGCAATGCAGTGTCTGCATATAATGAAGCACAATTTTTTCTGTCAGATGCAGAATTGAATCCTAAACCCCTTTCCCACGTCCCTATTACTTTGCAGTTAGTAAAATCAAGTTCAGAGACTTCAGTATGAAGTTTGCCCAAACTCTGTTTCAAGTCCTTTCTTTTTACTCTTGAAGGCAGTTATGCTCATTTGCCTAATTAAACTGCTTTGGGTGTTGAAAATGTGAGAACGTTTCAGAAAGTCAGGATACATTTCCTTGAGAAACAAGAATTCTGGGAGTTCTTGTTCTATTAATTGATTCATTTATGTGAGTACAAGAAATATCAGATAAATACACACTGAGCAATATATAATTTGTTTGCAAAATAGGTCAACGTAGCTTGCCCTAACTCAACTGAAGTCTACGGAAAGCACTGACAGTGACCTCTATTAGAGTGCCTTAGGATTTTGCACTTTAAGATCCGAGGGGCAGTTACTGAGGAAGGAAACCAATAAATTACGTGAACTGAAATATGTGTAGTCTATCTGCTGCTATGAATGTTTCTCAAACGGGTACTTGAAATGTTCCACGTCAAACATTTTTTTTTTCCTTGAAAAAATATTTAAAGCTGCTTAATATTACTAAATATTGAGTGTAGAAATGAGGTTCAGGTAAGCATTACAATATTAGACCCTGATTCAATACATTATAATATATGTTTTTAAAAGAATTTACATTCTATTTACAAAGATGAGACACTTGTGAATAGATGAAGAGTCCAGCCTCTGATATTTTATTCATATTTTAATAATGCTGATGTTTGTATTCTCTCCCCTCTAAGAGAAGGTTATACCTGAAACTGCCACCAAAATGGGTCAGAAGCACTTCAAACTATTTACATCCAGATTTGCACTGTCTCAAAAGTCTTTGGCATTTGAATGCAGTTTTTTGTTAAAGGTCCTCACTGTGCCCTGGAGACAGATCAGATCCCAACTCATCCTTTTTTCCTTTTACCCTTTTTAAGACCTTGCATTGCTTCTAAACGAAGAGTTTGTAACTGTTCCCAGTGAATAAAATTCAAATCTCTATGCAAACAGTGAAAGAACACTCTTTGTCCCTAGCAACCTTTGGATAAGGAACTGTATCCCATGTTGACTGCAGCTATACTTAGGATATTCTCTTTCCAGTTTACTCCATGGCTGTCTTTCCTCCTAAATTAATAGGAGCAGCTTGTGAAATTTACAGATCTGATAAAAATATTCTATTTGGAAGGCATTGTAAAAAATACACATATTTTTAATGTTTTGCCAACTGCTTGGTAGGTTATAAACAAACCTATGACATCAAACACTGGAGGAAGTATTCAGTGAAAACTCTTTTGATAACCTCTGTCCAAAATTTGATTACTGTATTTGGTACATTGATTTAGCAATGAAAGTAATAACAATATCATTTTAAACTTCCTTGCACGAGTGCTGTAGAGATACACTGACGTTCATGTTTGCGTAGTTTTCCCTGTCTGCTTTAAATTATGAAATGCATTATTTAAGGAGAGTGATAACAGCTCTAATTGCAAATAAAAACAGGGTGTATCTTTGAAAAGTGCCCCTGTGAGACATCACGACTAAAACCAGTACTATAGGAACAGCACATAAAACCTGATAGATTATAGAAAAAAAGCCCAGTAACAGTTTTCATGGTCTGTTCACTCAATATTGCATTTCTGAAAAAGCATTCTTAGTTAAATTTGCTCAGCAAGGATCAGAAATGTTTACTGTTATTTATGTGTAGTTAGAAGCTCCTATTCTAGTCTAAGGCCTCACTGTGCAAGGTGCTGTGCAACTATAACAAAAGACTTGCCCAGCTACAAAGGATGGATGATGTGAATATTCTAGATATGCTCTGCTCACATTTGTATTGCAATCTTTATTTTAGCATTTTTTCAGTTCAGATGCTTCCCGTCCACCACCAGCTACTTCTAATGTCCTACTGAATTCACCAGTGTTACTGTGACAGCTCACACTGACCTGCTCTGTGTGACCACACTAACACTTCATCTGGAGGAAGAGTAGGGGGATTTTGTCTCCTATTTAGCTCTGAAAACAATCCACAAATGCTGCAGACAACGTATTTTCTTACTTACACTTCAAAAATGGATTCCAGAGGACACACTCTTAAGAAATATAAAAAAAACTTAAGAAAAACTGACATATTTTGTCCTTGATTTAAGGTCAGGCTTCATAGTTGATTTTGCGTTTAGTAGTATTAAAAAAAGTGATAACAATATCAACGAGACCAGAGTTGATTCATTATGCAGATACTGCTGCCTGATAGAGAACCTAGTTTATCCTTTGTTCGTTTATTTCCTGTGATGTATACAAAAGTTCAAGACAGAGTTTTAGCCTGATAAATGCCTTTTTATTTTTTCCCTTAAAGCTTTAAACTCCAACTTTCAGAATGCACGATGAAGTATGCAATGTTCTCAATATATCTCCCAACTAGTACGACTGGTGACTTTGCCTTCCGTCTTAGCTGTCTCTCACTTATAAAGCACAAAAATATAATTAGTATATCACCCAGCACTCAATGGTATGTTCTTTATGTTCATGTAATTTATCTCCAATTTGTCAAATCTCCTGTCAAATTGCCTATCGCTACATGGTGGCTTATTCTGGGTCTGTCCATTGATATGAAAGTCTTGAAACCAGGCAGATGGTTTTGTGAAGTAAAGACTGTTTTGCCTCAAGCAAGAAGCTTGCAGATTAAAAGAAAGGTTAATTCAAAAATAATTCAAGGTAAAGATAAAAATTTGACAGATGCATGCAGTTCTTTCACCAATCCCTTTTTCCATCATGTCACTGCAGTATTTATATATTCTAGATCATACCTATTTGAAAGTGTACAAAATTTATCATGGGAGTGAGGATCTGAAATTAATTTCTAATCAGCAAAGAATATCCTGGCAATACTGCTAGTCTAAATTCCCTTAGCCCATAGGCCAGGAATAACCCAAGCAGTTCTGCTTTCAAAGTCCTGTGAGCAGATACTGTCGAAACTTCGTGGTACAGATTATCTGGTTTGGCAGTATCACATTCTGCCTATGTGGAATGTCAGTGTAGGCTTGTGAAATGATCTCTAAAAAGCAAATTAATTTTTAGAAAAATGTTATCTTCTCAAGGAATATAATCAAGATGTCGCACGGAAAATTGCAATGTCTTCTGGTTTCAACAGAGTAGTGAATAGAATAATCTCCTTTGTAGCTGTCTGGTTTATGTTAAGAAGTTCTACATATGTAATTAAAAAAAAAATAATAAAATGCCAGATGTCTGGTGCCTGTCTATTTTAGAGAGAAAGTAGCATGTAATAGTCTAATAGAGTAAAAAATGAAAATATGATTCCAAATTTGCCCTACTAGCTGTATCCCACTCATGCCCAAGGGACCAATATAAACATTTAGGATTTAAAAACATACCTTAAACTAGGGTGCTTTTTTACTACAATAAGCATTAAATGAATGACTGCAATGAAGTTATAAATGAGCTTTACAGAGTTTGGGGGTTTGGAGGTTCACTATCCATATCTGGTAGTTAGCTACACGACCAACATACAAGAACAGACTTTATTTTAATGCAAGATAAACATTTTTGAGATAACTAGATCCTGGTTGTTCAAAAAGGAAAAAAAATCCTCTACTTCCTGTAGTTAGATGGCTTGAAAGTGTCTTCAATACAGCCTTTTCCACGGCGTTTTGGCATTGTTTTAGAAGTGTTTGATATGTCTATAGTACTATTTTAGAATTGTCTCAAGCAAACCAGACAACACTTCAAAACAAGATAATTTGTGACATATGTTCTTTGTGATTATGCCTCAGATTTAGCTACAATATTTTTAACACAGCAAAATCAAAGTTTTTTTGATAATGCTTTCTTCGGTTATATCCTGGGTTTCATATTTGTTTACCTCAGGAAAAGGAGATGTCTTTTACTACATCCTTTTCCCTGCAAACAGTTGAGGCCTAGGTTTTTAGGACTGCAGAGCAGGGCTCCTCCCAGCTTTGCAATGCCTACCAGGTTCATCTGCTGTCTGTGTCATCACAGCAGCTTCTGTGTAAAAACTGAGGTTGAGGTAAAGCTTTCCGTTTGACCAACACAGTTTATGTATTGGCATCCAGATCCTGCCAGAGAGCACAGGGCAGGGGTTAAGGACAGACAGGAGGCTCACTTTGGATTTGGCTCTAGTTACTGAAGCTCTAAGATGTTACATCGAAATTCAAGCACAGCTATTAAAAAGAAACAAACCCAAAAGGAGCCTAAGCTTTATATTCAGAAGTGATAAATTTTCCTAGAGTCTCCACATTTGATAATGTTGAACAAAGCAATAAGTAAATACCTCTGCAAACCAGAGCCTCCGAACTGAAGCAGGCAGAAGGCTGCTGCCTTGCTAAACCTATGAAAGATTCCGTCCTTCCCTTTCCCTTCCCTTCCGATCATGAAAACTATTCTTATTCGATTGCAATAAATTCAAGTTCTACTGCTTGTCTCAGCTTCATTCATGTCATTATATGATTGCTAGGTGACCTCTGTAGCACAGATTTTGGGATTAGATCCTATCGCTCTGTACCAGAAGATTTTTGAAGTCCATTTTTTTCAGAGGTTGTTTCTGCAGTCAGGCATAACCAATGGTAGCTCTTCTGAATCAATCAACATCTGTTTCAATATTTTTATCTCACTTTTATCAGCCACTCACACTGTCCACCATTCCTGTTCTCTCCCGCTGTCATTTTATAGGATATTTTCTCAAATTTGCTTTTATAAATATTACTTTGATTGAGACTTTAAGTGAACACATGCAATTGGCAATGTCACTGAACTGCCACGTTTCATCCAGTTTACTGAGGTTAATACTCAAGGTTTAATGCAACAGAGCCACGACTTCTGTAGCTTTAAGAAAGCTGCCCATGCTAACCTTAGTTTTCCCTTTCAGCATGACTTCTAATTTGATCAAGCCCTGTAAGTATCTAGTGTGAAACAGATGGTGTGTGTTTGGGAAAGTTTAAAAAGGGAGCATAATATACTCCCTTTGGCGGGCGACTCTGAAATGCATCTGTTCTCTCTGCAGCGAGGCTCCTCTCCCTACTGCAGCAGGCACCGCAAAAGCCTCCACAGGCAGCACTCGCTGCGTGCCGTCTGAATCACACTCTTCACATCACTTTCAAGTCCCAGGTCTCTTTTGAACCAAATGCTAATCAAGGTGGTATTTTTTGATAAAGGACAAATGTTGACAAAATTAGGGTGAATTTCAGAAAAGCATTTCATTCGTGACATCAGGATTGAGGCCTAGAAACCTTCAAGATCCCCTTTCTGAAAAGCACTCACGAAAACTACATCAGGTTTTAAGTTGGGGATATGCAGCCTGTGGCCCACATACCAGTGACAGTCCATGGGCAGCCTCTGAACACCAGAGCAGGGCAAGAAGCAGGTACATGTAGCGTTTCTGGGAGTTAGCAGCTCCCACCTTGTGACTTCAACCAAAATCTGAGTTCAGCAAGAACAAGGAGATAAACAGAGGCACCAATCCTCAAACTGAGGGACAACCCCACACTGAGTGCCTCCTGGCACGTGTCACTTCTCATTTGGGGCAAAAAAACCCAACACAGCTGGGCATTCCACCTTCGAAAAGCTCAAGTCTCCATAAATATCATTAATAAAGCACTCTGCATCCAGGATGTTGTTCATCATATTGCAACCACGCTCCCCAGGGAACATATCTCAATCGTGTGAGGAAATCACTTCAACCTAGGATTCATCTTCTGTATTCCCTGCATTCTGGGGCTTATTTTTATCAATAGTTGCCCACTGGGCACACCAGAAAGTTTACACATCTGTTTATGAGCAAAGCAACTTCATGGAGTGACAATGAAAAATTTTAATTTCACTGAGTCTTTTTGGGCTTCTCAGTATAATACTACTTTAAAAAGTGAATCATCGATACTCAGTGAGATTGCAAATATGAGATAGTATTTTTGAACTCTGCTAGTTCTAGTAGCTTATTTTGGTATCTGACATTTCAAATCTGTTCTTTTCATTTCTTACATTTCAACCAAAGGTAGAGAGACTCAAAGCCAAATCTCAGCAGCACTTCAGAGTAGTAATAATCCTGTGAAATGACCTGTTGGTTACAGTACTCCCTAAATATCATTTTTCAAAAGTCACTTTTTAAGGTAACATAAAAATTTAATTAAAGTTAATATTAAGTGCTTTGAAACTACCAGATTAAGACAAAACATACAGTCAATGAAAAAACTATTTGATGCTGGAGAAACATTAACAGACAAGTAGGAAAGCTCCATTGTGAAAATTCAGAGGAAGAACAGTGTATTTCCTTATTGAGTTAACATAGTTTTCATTTTCCTCTTCAATTTGTAGGATAAAGGGTTATCCATGAGATGCACAGCTATTAGATACATGACATATAAACCAATCTTCACAGAAAGCAGTTGCCTGTTCTACAAATATTGTTTCATTAATCTGAATGATTAAGCATTCTATATTATCACTTTTTAAAAGCGTAAAGCAATTAAAAAGTAATAGGACAGTCTGGAAAATCAAATTCTGCACTACATACTGTAAACCCCAGTCTCACTTGTTATAAATACTTAAACAGAAAAAAATAAACTTTATTATTTAAAGACAAATAAAGCCACGCTTCTCTCTCAAACTGGAAAGTCCCAAAGGCTTTATATTCTAAAGTCTTCCCTCTAAAAGACTTTTCCAATTTATTTTCAAAATAGAAATCAGCAGGACAAAGGAGTAAAGGGTCCCCATGGAATGAAAATGTGTGAATGATCTTCCCTTTCTCGCCACTCAGATTTGTTTAACTACAAAATGGTAAAATATATAGATGGCTGCAATTGGGAGGAATCAACTTACCTAACATCTTGCTGTCTATGACCCTGTGGTCAGTACAAAACAAGACAAAATGAATTCAATACTTTCAGCTAATTATATTCTAATATAAGAATGACAAGATTTTATCTAACTAGAATATAACACTGGATATGTGAATCACAGAAGCTGATCCTTCAGTTGTCTGCGCTAGCACCAAAACAGCTCCTTATCTTTGACAGCTAAGACAAAGTCACAGAGGCAGAGGGAGGCCTGGAGTTCTCCATCTGCAGCTGGGGGTGTACCACCTCAACAAGGTCCCATGAGGGCAAGTGGCCCCCTTGTGCCTCATCTACAAGCTAACGTCGCTGCCCCTCTCCTCTCACAGAGGCTGGTACGTGGGCAAACCTTGCAATACCCAGCTGATAGACTACTACGTTTCAGGGACAAGAAAGCTGAGAAGTTTCCAAACTACCAATACTAGCAGAAAGGCTTTTGTGGACCAGGAAGATGGGGCAAAAACACTAAATCTTTCCTCAAAAGGAAAATTTAAAAAATAATTTTAAAAAAAGTTTATGAAGGTTTCAAGTGTTGCACAAATAAATTTTAAACTAGTATCTGCATAAATACAGTCACGGAGAGTGGAAAACCCACTGCAATAGTCAACAACCAAAATTCAGTATACTCTTCATTAAACCACATTTGAAAACTGATGTTCTAGCACCTGCTCAGTGGTCTTGGATTGATTTCAGTAGCATTATTCATCTAAGAATTGCAAAGCAGTTCATAAGTACAAAATGGTGACTACCTTATGCCTTCAAGTAAAACTCAAGTCATACTTACCAATTAAGCATCATATGCAACCCAGATAATAAAGAACTCGGTAATAAAAAGATCACAATAACATACCGATTAGATTCTATCATTAAAAATGCATAAAATGCGATCCGTAAACATTAGTTTTACAATGAAATTTATACAGCTTTGCCATTTTACCAGAGCTACTTTCAAGCATTTGTGGTGAGCAAACAATAAAGGAATACTAGTGAGCTTGTGACTGAATCGTCTGATCCAGCAGTGTAAAATCAAGTACACAATTTTGGGGAAACGCTGCACCTCCAATCAAAGCCAGCAGAGTAGAACAGCAGGCACATTTTATTTACAGGATTAGATGTTTAACAATAACCCTGTTATGTGACTGATGCTTGGTGTTACTCATGAATGATACTAACAAACCTTCTAATACACTAGTTTTGAGTCTTGTGCTCGAGGAATGTATTTGTAGCTGCAGTTTTTACTAGTAACAGGACGAATTGCATAATTTGTAAAATCTTTAGCAAAATGTTTCTTTCAAACAGTAACATACAGATGTAATTTGAATATAATTTGGTTTTAATTTCAGCTGCCATAGTAAACCATATATGAAGTTTATTAATCTCTGCCATATTTCTGAGTTCCAAAGATAAACTTTATTTTGCAAACATATAGCACAACTGCAGAATAAAATCAAGTGTATGATGCAAAAATCTCAATTTTGTATGTGCTAGCAATACCCAAACAACTTGGGGAAACAGAAAAAAAAGCAAGCTGCACAAAAAAAAACAAAAAGACATTTCAAATCTAAAAACATCTACAGCACATGCTAAACCTTTAAACTTTATAGATAATTACATAGCATTTGAATGCTGATTATTAATTGATTAATTTGGATTCTTTGCTATGCCTGTAGCTAAAAATGACTCTGGCATTAAAACCAGAGCTAAACCCAAGCAAATAGATGTTCAAACAGAGTGTTATTTTTACAGATTACGATAGCAGAGGGAGAAGGAAAGACAAAGACAGAATGGCCATGTCTACATCTAGCACTACAAAAACAAATAAGGGGCCAACAGCTACTTCAGCACTGCAGATGCTCAGGTCTCAGGACCTATGATCCTCCTGATGGAAACCTGCTCCCAAGGACCTGTGAGCTCTGCAGTTGGGAAACCCAAGTACTGTCATAGCCAGAACAAGATAGAAAATCCTGTTTCTTCCCACAGAACTCTCAAGGCTGTCAGCAATCTGCCTTATGACAAGATCTTAAACATTTTTCCTAAGATATGTGGAAGACCCGTACAATAAAAAAACAATAACCTGCTGATTGAGCTGTTCAGCCAGAAGATAGGAGTTAGAATTCAGTTGCTGTTCTCCCATTCTAGGCCTGTAGGCCTCCTGAATAGAAATATCTTCGGACTCCCTAAGTCAAGTTTCCAATGATTAAAGGTACCACATTATTTACATCACTTCATAATTGTCTCAAACAAAAAAAAAAAAAAAAAAAAAGAGGTAGAATTATTTCCCCTGTTACTGGAAGATTGTTTCAAAACCTCTCTCCTCCAGCATTCAGAAATGTTCTAATTTCCAGTCTAAATTCATTCATTGACAGTAAAATCCCTCTTGGACATCAATCCTACAGTATATTTAGAGAGTAAAATTTACCCCTTCTCAAACTTCACTTTACTGGAATAAATAAATGTCTTCTTTTCCTTCCCGGTCTCCTCTGCACCTGTGCCAGAGGTAGGCACTTTTTATGAAAACAGGTGGTAAAAAAAGTACACAGTTCTCCACAAAGTATCTTTTTCTTGTAATGAACACATAGTACACCCCAGTTCAGCCTGTAGAATGGCTTTTTCATTACATAGACCAGAAAGGTATGGCATGCATGGACTCATTTACATTCTCTATATAATTCCAAGGCTCCTTCAATGGATATAGTACATCATAATTCCAAAAGAATGAACTAGCCATGCGATCCACAAAAGCCAAACTGAGAAGTGTATAGGTGTACATAATACGAATAACAAGATTTTATTTATTTGTATAAAATACAAAGTTGGCCTATGATATTTCATTCCTCCTGTCCACACCTCAGTACTAACGTAAAGAGTGTCTCTGTCTATTAACCTAAGTAAGCTGAGTTGGAAGCTATTGAAAACCAGAAATATATATTGACTGGATTCTGAAAATGTAAAAATTGGCCTGAATTTGACTTCTAACAGACAATAGTGAATGCAGCTAATGCTGGACCTCAGGTGAAATATTCTTAGAATTACAATAAAAAGTGCCTCAGTAGATCAAAGACAATAACCTTTTGAATCTCCTCACTTTCATTCCTATACAAGCATAAAAGCATCTTGCACACTGTTTCTTCTTTTTTTTTTTTTTCCTCTTCTTTCTTGCATTAAATCTGCCTTTATAATACATCTCGTCTATTTTTTCTATGTTGGAAATGAGTCATGTCACACTCCAGTCACCACTATAATCCTACTTCTTGTACCTACGTGTGTATCAACATATGCTCAGGTTATTAGAGTCTTCAAGTACAAATAAAAGAAAAATACCACAAGGCACTCCAGTTTTGTCCATTAACAACTGGTCAGATAATCAATACCTGAAATATACTGAAAGCATGAATTATTTAAAGGAGTAATTAAGACAGTTCTGCTTATGCATTCCCTTCTAAAAGTAAGAAAACCATGGTCTGAAAAATCTCCTGGCTCATCACAGGGCTCCTACATGTTCTGTTCCCAGAGATTTTTTGCTAATTTTTTTTCTAATTTTAGGGAGACACTGAAGCTCAAGACAAGATAAAATGCTAAGAAGCATGCATACCTTCTTTTTCAGTCCTTTTAAGTGCATATGTTATTGCCCACACACATCTAGTATATAATTGTTGGCAGTGATGTTTTTTGGCTGGCACATCCTTCAGTGGTTGAAGGTTTCTGTATTGCTAAAATGAAATGGTGCGACTGCCTCAAAAAGAGACAGAATAGGGGGGTGGGAAAAGTTCATATTGACATACTGCACTTTCCCAATTAAGTTAAATATCACCACACTTGGAAAAAGCTTTGCTGAGAGATTTGGTCTCTACCTTCACTACAGGATTTTGGCAGTTTGTTGGCATTTGGCAGTTAATTTTACCAAACTGTAGACAAGGCTAAGGGACAAAAACAACTCCATTATATTTCTCTGTCTGGCAGACTTACATTTGCCCAAGGGCAAATCTCTCAGATAAGTATTTTTAACGCTGAAGTGGCTTATCCAAATTATGTTTTCAGCTGCTCTGAATGCTTGGTATTCTCTGGTAATTAGAGGGCAGCAACTGCACATTGGGCACCTGAAAGAGCAAAAGACAGAGGCCACATAGAAGCCACTTCTGTTTCTCATCATTTGCAAGCCTAAGGTCCTTTGATTAGGTGAAGGATAGATAAAAATTGGACAGCATCTGCAAATTTCCACATTGTCCTGCCAACTCGCCTGAAGCTTAATCTGGAAAGACTTCTTTAAGATGTCAGAGGGAAGTTCATTCTCATGCTCACAGAGGCTGCCAAAAAGAATGTAATTGTGACAGGTTGTGGTTTTTGTTGTTTTTTTGAATGTGAACACCATCAGTTCCTTTCACACAGACTCCCAAACAACCATCAGATGATAATGAATTTCTGTCAATACAGATCCGAGCCAAATTTGAACTGGCAAGTTACAAATGGAAGACTACGTATCTGTTACCTATCACCTGGGCTATCCATTCCTTCTTAACTCACACATATTCTTAATTTACAAATAAACTGTCATTCAAAGTCAAAGACAAAAACTAGTTGGGGAGAAAAAAAAAGAACACTATTTAAATACACACTTCACGCCTTGATTTTAGGGTAGCAATAAATAGCAAAGCCATGAAGCGGGAAGGAAATACATTGTGCACACTATTACCTCAGCTACAAGTACTTTCTGTGTAGTGTCAAGCAAAAGTCAATATTCAGCCATGACTTTTCAGTCTCCATCCAGCCCCACCCACTGTCACAGAAGCGGGACACTGGAGTTTTATCTAAAGGTGTTTCCTAGATGAAAGTTCCTTAGCGGAGAGGGTAGGAGTCCCCCATATTCCAAATATGTCACAGTCATGACCCATCACCACAGTGAGCTCACAAAAATGCTTGTAATAACCAAAATGATCCCAGAACTAGATATCACAGCAGATAATTTGATACTCACTGTGTTTTCAACCATCCCTTGTAAGGCGGTTCGTTAGACTTATCAATGGGAAATGACACAGAGGCAATATCAGTTATATGGTATTTTACTCAAACACAAACATCGGGAAACAAAACTAGGACTAACGGGTTAATTTGTTTCATCTTGATTTAGTGAACTAGATCCTTCTACAAGCTGCAGGTTTTGGGTTTTTTTTTTGTGCTCTGAGATTTAAAGAACCTCTACATAGTCACCATCAGAAAATAACTGAAATTTAAACGCTCACTGATTTTGCAAAACACTTTTTTTTTTTCCACAGCTACATTGTAAATACTGTATCTTAAAACTGTATCATCTATTAAGGAGTGAATCAGTTTTCAATGTATACTAAATGTCTGGGGATTTGTTTTGTGCAACGGTGAAGAAACTGCTGAGAATGAAAGACTGGGAAATAAATGGATATGGGAATGGCTCTAGGGCTGAGAGACATCTCAAAATCAAATAAATGTGAGATTTAGATGCATACCTACTCAGAAGCAGCCACAAATCACGTTTTCAGATGAAGTTTACTGAAATAATGAGTATGCAAAAAGAAAATTCTTTCACATATAAAGACAGTCCCCCAGACATGGCTTTCTAGACAGCAAAGCCACCCCATTAGCAGACTTGTGTTCAAACCCCATAAGCTCTTGCAAATGAAACTCACGTCTTCCAGGATGCCATAAAACCCAGTATCACTACAGCTCAGTTAAAGTTTTTGTGCCAGTAGACAGGACGAAATGAAGGAATAGACGTGACTAAACAAGTTTAAAAGGTATGGGAACGGCATTCTTAAATGTAACAAAAACTTCTTTTACTACATGGGGAAGCTGTAGCATTTTTCATACAGGTCAAGAAGTGGAAAAACAGTGCCAGTGCTTGTTTACTTTTTGTAAATGTGTTTTCTGGCTCTAGTTGTAAGCAGGGGAGCTTCAACCTACTTCTAGCAGAACAGGGCCCATACAGTTTGATTTAAATTATAAGATTTCTTAACTTGAACTCTCTTGACTTTATCATTGGGATTTCTTCCAGCTGGGTCACTCAATCTGTGTCTCTGGTGGAGCTGGCACATAGTTATATTTGACCCTCTTGCTATATCCTCCCACCTGTAGCACTGAATCTGCTCAAACAACCCTGGGTCCACTTTAGGGTTCTGGGAACCTGAACTCAGAGACAGCAACCCACTGTGATACACACAGTTCATGTGACAAGGTTGCACAGAAAAATGAATTCGAATGTTTCAAGTACCGAAAAAAATGGACCAAAATAAAAGTTAACGAAACCCATCCTACCTATGTTTTAATGAAAGAGAAAAAAAAGGGAACAATTAATAATTCATTTTAATCATTAAACTAAACGTCAGATAAATATCTGAAGTTTGGTATCAATACTACTACGTGGTTTTCAAAAACCCTGTCAGGGTGTTTTTCATTTAACAGCAATAAAAGTTCCAACTATAGGTGGAAACCTTTGCTTCTCTATCACCTACAGCCCTACGGTTATTGAAAATAAGGGTTATTAAATGTGCAGTTTACAAAACATTAGTATTTCATATTCCTCTATGTTAATTACTAATGAAATGCAATTAACTGATTCTCTCATGAACCGAGATACCAGATATAACAAGCTTGATTCTTTTCTCTCTCACTGTGGCATAAATTAGCAGTAACTTCATTAATGTCAGTAACATTCTACTGCATAAAAAGGATGAATGGATGAAAACAGAGAAGAGTTAGGACAATCTAATATCAGGGTAACACATTAGAACAATCTATCGAGCCAAGGTATAACAGAAAGAATATGTTATTATACTAACACATTTTAAATACACTGCTATAAATATGTGTTCAAAACTGTATTCATTACATTCCCAAACCCATTTCTGGTAAGACTTGCCAGAAATGCAGATTAGTGAATGATACCTAATGTCTCGGCAATCCACTGCTGAAAGGTAGCAGTGAGTACAGAATTTGGTCTTTCAAATTTCACTTTAATGGATTAACTTTTCTCCCTCAATTTAAAATTTCACCTTAATTTGGCTCTCTAAACTCTGGATGTGTTTGAGTTTTGTAATTAAATGTAGATACTCTTTATATATATATATAATTTCATTTAAAGCTTGTAAGAAGGTAGTTTTAAAAATGTCATATCCCTGGAAAAAAATAAAATTCAAGTTTTACTTACAAGTAACAAGATTTGTGTGACTTTGAAGGTCACAGGTGAAATATTTAATTCCTAAGACTGCTGTCTAATATCTTTCTAAAACAAAGACTGGTGCCACAGCACCCTGATAGTGAGCTTTTAGGCACAGCCTCCACAGCTCACGATCTTAAATGCAATAGGAATTGAAAAATTTACAAACGTTTATGAGAGACTGCAACAGTTTGGCACACAGGGAGTTAAAGACTCCATGTGTTAATAACTTGTCCATGATTCAGAAGATCTCTGTTTATCAAGATCCAAACTGTACAGTCTGGCTGAAGGAGAATAAGAGTGGATTAGAACAACAAGAAATACCATCCATCCCCCTCTGGATACACGCCACCGATTCCTTTGCACCGCCCAGTAGAAGGACTTGACAAGATATATTTGTTTTTCAGTTAATATTCATAAAAGGTGTGAATAGGATTCAGAACTTTTTAGTACAAAGCAAATCCAAACAAAAGAAATACTCAAATTAAAACTCTTTCATTTTTCCAAGACAGAGCAGCCTTTTCTAAGCTTTATTAGAAAATTATCATGCCAGCTGTCTCTTTTCCCTGACTGTTATTCACACAATATGCCTCTCTTGTTTCTTTTCAGCTTTGTACATGTATAATAATGAGTTTTCTAGAATGGAAAACCCAGTGGAATATTAAAATTGCAAAGAGCAGCTCTTCGAGTTAATTTCACCAAAGTGCATCACAACATAATACAATGTAGTAAGAATGAATTTCTAATAGGAATTCATTCATGGAAAAATTAATTAAAGAAAATGTTATTGCTAATACAGCTTTTCATATATGTACTGTTATGCATTGGCAATAATAAAAGCTAAACATTTAAAAATCCAAATTGCTCATGACATACTTCCTGGCCTGTAGCATGAACAATATCTCTTTACAATACCATAGCAAATATTGACTTAAGAAATGTACACTTCTTATAACTGCGGGGAATGGACTTCCCCATGCTTTATATTTCAATAATGTCATATTTTACCAAACGATAACATAAAATAATAATTAAAAAAAATTCTGTACCATTAGCAAAATGAACGTTACTAGAGCAAGCAAGATTTTCATAATTATATTCACTAAAAAATGGTAAGAATACAATGGAATTTCCTAATGGACAAAAGGAAGGAGATAAAGTCAACAGATAAGAAGATCAGGTTACTGCATATAAAGAATGAGAAAAACCTCAAGAAGTAATAGAGGTAGGATGAAATTCAGTGTGGAGAATGCTACCTAGCTAAAGACTAGTAAGAAATTATATTATAATCCAGAATTACAGCAAGCTGAAATAGAGAGGAAGAAAAAGACATATAGGGTGATACGAATAAAATTCCCAAAATGGCAAATATAATCACAGATAGGATACATCAGTCAGCACATATCGAGAGAATATTAAGAAAATACTCATAGGACTGCATAAAGCACTGACAAAGCCCTGTCTGGATTTCTGTGGACAAAAGCGGACTAGAGAAGATGCAGAAAAATGTATTACAATAATTAGGAAGGGTTTTAACCATCAGAGAATCAAAGCGCAGAAACAGCATTCCAAGGTAGGAAAAAATGCCTACTTTTAATCTGGAATGTGTTAGAAAAGGTTATGTGAAATAATTGCCTCTGATAAAAGAGGACCAGGCAATATGTTTCAGGAGATTCCTTCCAATCTCAAGTTCTTAAATTCATATTCAACTATGCAAATGATGCTTACTATGTCAAACATACATACACTTCTCAATCTCATAAAGATAAAATGTTTTCCTGTTTTTCTGCAGATTATTTTTCTGCATGTTTCAATTATAATCTTGAATTCTTTTGTATTTTTTTTTTTCCTAATTGTCTCACACTTGTCTTAAATGAATTCTCATGAAACCACATTTAGAAATCTGACTTCTTGTCCTAGGTACTCACTGCTCCTACTACACACCATTTCTGTTACAGGACAACCAGAAGCAATCCCAAAACAAAGTAGCCTTTACCTGGGTAATAAGATACACTTTGGGGGAAATGCAAATTTTAGCTTGCAAAGGGAAAATCAGAATTGGGACCTTACTTACTACATAAAAGCTCTTAATATATCCCACATGACTATATCCAAGTGAACATACATAAGAAGAAAACAGCTTTTTAGAGGAGTCAGCTCAGAGGACATAGGAGGCATAAGATACCTAGAGATGGCTACAAACGGTGGAAGCTGAGCAGGATCCCTATTATTCTGGAGAAGGTGGCAAAAAATAAAAGACAGGTGGAGAAAACAAGATCATAGCCCCACAGCTATGATCAGAATTCCTACTGATCCCAGACAACTGCCTGTGAATCTCTGACTAGAGGCTCCCTGAACAGCACGCATGCTATTTTAGACCCTTCACTGAATTGCCTCACCATCCTCATGTACTATGTCACATAAGCACATCATCAGACACTCTAGATTCTACCTTGAAGGCTTTTTCTGGAGATACATACCCAGATTTAAATTTCTGAAGATTTTAAACACAAGCTTCAACTGTTTAACCACATGCAGGAAAGCAAGCAATGAAGAGACAGCATTCAGAAGAGGATAGACTGCTATGATCACAGAGACAAGCTGATAAACCCCTTGCTGGTAAGCTGCTGCTCTCTTCTCTACCCTGCCTTTTTTTTTTTTTTAAGTATGTAAAGTAGTGTTCAGAATATCTGATAAATAGAAAAGAAAGTCAAATAATGGATAATTTTCCTGGAATATATTACAGATTGCTATTCATCCATATGTCAGTTTTCTTTAAATACACGAGAAATGAAAGTGATCTGAAAAGACTCACTGTGCACAAAGTTACCTATTTAAAAGCAAGTTTACGAATCTGTATTTTAGCCCTTTGAAGCTTTTTGCAGCTTTTATTTCAGGGCCTATAGACATGTTCTATTTTTGTATCGTCTAAACATTAAAATTGCAGCTCCCTTAGGATGACTTGTGCTCCAAGTTGACTTTTTATCAATGATGTTAATTTGGAAATAAGCTATTGGTTTGACTTTTTATTCATCATAGTCAAAAGTGCATTGTGTTAGCCCTGTCCCATTTGCCCTTAATTAACAACCATTGAATCCCCATATTAATTAGCAGAGTTGTTAGATATTTTCCATCACTTCACTATAGTGGATAATTAAAAGTCCCATTAATAAAACGCGGGTATTCATAATTTGTATAAACCTATTATGAAACAATAAACCTGATTACACTATAGCTTTTTTTTCATGCTTGTTTATTGATAGGATACCGCCTTAATTTAAAAATAATTCACAGCATTATAAAGGTTTTTAATTGATGGCTTTAGTTTAATTCGTCTAGCACAGGAAACTTCTGAGATGACTAACTTAAAGACTTGCTGAAATAGTCCAAGAAATAATTGCCGCTATTGGAATTGAGCAACGTTTAGTGTACGTGTTGTTTTGGGTTTGGGGAGAATTTTTTCGTACATTTGCAAAATCACAAACCATCATTTTTATTTATAACGCAGAACAAGAGACTGATTGATTCCTGCTTGTGCACAGGAGGTGCAATCCAGAAGACAGCAACTTTAAATGACAGCTACAGCTTAATTGGCATCATCCAAGGGAAGCTGTCCCGCTGAAGCACTGAACCGTCATTTCCCTAAGGCACCTTGGCCTTGCCACATTCCCACTCAGCATCACTTTTGCTTTTTCAGATAAAGTGCCTCAGGGCCCTTTGTGGAAAGATCTATGCCAAGGACCTCTGAAGCCATGAAGTCCAAAACCTTAAAACTTTTTGTCACGGTTTTTGATGAAAATGAAGTAGAGATTTATGTTCATAAAAACCTGGACGGGTGACGATTGTAAAGGATATTCAGGTGATGGTGACAAGATACTAAAAGTTGATTTAAACCGGCTTACCTTGTACCCACAGCATACCTGCTGGGGATTAGCCATAAAGTCATTGGGCTATTCATGAAAATTCAGTTAATGCCATTTGATACAATTCAAAACTCTAAGATATAGGCTAAAAAGTAAATGATAGGATATTAATTTGTAAGGCAATCGACAGTTCCTGTGTTGCAAAGGGGACAGCAAACCATAAAGGCAGCACCTTGAACAAGGGACACCAAATTTATTTTCAGATACTGGCACCAAACCTTTCTTCAAGGGTAGTGTTTATTTCTATCTGCTTCCATAACACTACTTGCGTTGTTTTTAACTGTTTTTGATAAAACCTTGGTCATTGATTTCAGTGGCCTCCAAGATCTCCTGTGAAATCTGCTGTCACATCAGGTTTTGAAAACCAATTATGTTAAATTTTTCCAGATCAAATCAGTGCAGCAACGGAGTACTCATGACCCACAAAGATGTTAATTCCTTTTCTGTCATGTCTTTTCATCTTGGGTTAGAATCTCTAATGACCAGTTAACACTTTTTTTTTTTTTTTTTGAGACCATTTCCAATTATGGGAATAAAAGCCTGTTCTCCAAGATTTTAAAACCTCCTGTGTGAAATAAGCAACTACTTCCTTGATTTAAAGCAAAATACAATGACATTTCACACCAACCCTGGGAGGGGGGGTGGGGAATTAAAAAAAAATCTAGGATGACATTCAAGAAGTCATCACAGTTACCTCGCCAAAGAAATTCATTTAAATTTCCAGTTTAAAGTTAAATCTAATTCTGCAACTCTGTTTAATTAAGCAATCTTTAGCTCTTTTCACTGAGGATTTGTTATTCCCTGCTGCATTCTCACTAGGACTGGTTAGATTTGCCGAGTTTAATTTTTATCACAGTTCTCTGCCTTTCTACCTCTGTCATGTACTCTCAGGCAAAACCCACCTGTTAAAAAGCTCTACAAGCTTTCATTTGTAATAAGAGGTTAAAAATTAGAGGAAAGAACCAGAAATGTATGCCAACTCTGACATTCCCTCAGGAAACGTTGCAAGTTAGGGAAAATTTTCAATATTATGAACTAAAGGCTTGGGCTGTCATTTCCGTGGGAACTGCTGATATTCTGCTGCTATGACTTTTGTGCAAATGAAACTCTGTGTGGGTGAGAACTGTATTTAAGTGGAGTGGCTGTGAATCTAAAAAATACAGACAAGATGTTCTGCTGCAATTTAACAATTTAGTAAGAAATTGCAATTGCAAACAAACCTCATAGCCAGCTTATCAATATGCAGGTGAAAGACAGTGAAAAGAGTATCTCCCACCAACAACCTCTCTTCCCCACTCATTCTTTCAACTAAATGTATACTCATGTCACAAAGTATTGCTCAGGATTGCGCTAATGTAAGTCAGATATGGTAAGAAGTGATAGTCACTTAATATACCTACATCTTGAAATGATGTGCATCTCCTGAGCTGTGGCTTGTAGAAAAAAAGTTACATCTATACTATATTCTCATTTTATTATTTATCATTCTTACATTTGAAATTCAAGATGGTGGGTGACTCACTTTCCAGAACACTTTTCATGTAATATTGGTTTTGTGAAATAATTTCTTAAAGCTAGAGTTCCCAACATCCAGGTATGAAGATCTTCTCCGTCACTCATATTTTGTAATCCTTTGGAAGTAGCTATGGGCATAAACCAAATGTCCAGGAAAACATTTGCAATATTCCTTAAAATCTACCTAGTACTTCCTACAAAGCCCTATTTTGAAAGATTTTACAATAGTTAGTACAACAGACTCCTGATTTTTTTTTTATTTTTTTTTTTTTAAGATCAGAAATATTTTAACCATTTCTGTAAAGGAAAGACAAAAACCCACTTCTCATAGTCGACTTTTTAAAAGTTTGTAATCCTTGCATTTCAATGGCACCTGACAGGAATAGGAATCTTGGCAACATCGGTATACCTGATTTCAGGTATGCATTTAAACAATACATCAAAAAAAAAATCCACTTTTAGCTGTTTAAGCAATAAATATGCTGTTATCAATTACCTTATTCTAGAAGGATTTTCCCTGCTTTTCTCCACTCTTAGTGAAGAAAGATACTAGTCACAATGTTTCGGTTTTCAGATTAATATAAATAATAATCCAGTAAAAAGAAAGAAACCTCGCACCTCATTTTATACTCTAAGCATGAATGTTTAGGCTCCATTTCACTATTGCTATATTTAAAATACCTTCCCTATAATCAGCACATCACACTTGCACATGCGAGTGGTGGATATGACCCTTTATCTAAAGCAAAGCTTCATTCATAAGTGAAATGCAGCCACTTCAGATGCAAGACACCATCAGGCATTTCATAGAAACAACATGACGTGACAGTACTTCAGAAAAGGAAGTGAAGAAGATAATTAATTGGAACTTTGAGGAAAATTTTTGGAAGAATATAATTAGCTGGCTTGGAACACAGCCAGAGCACTAGGACTAAGCAACTCTTACTTGTGAGAAACGAACCTTGAAATATTTAAGTGAGAAAGGTCACGCACATTGCTGACTTTCCTAGAAACCATGCAAGATGTCATTGACCCAAGTGCCAAGTATACCTGAAAGGAAATTGCAGTAGTTATGCTTGTGTGAAACAAATAAACCCTCAGTCAGATAAAATAACTTATTTTAATTAAATTTGATTAAATCACTGATGATTTACAAAGACTAAAACAATACAACCATTTTGTCTGAGAAACACAGCCACAGATTGGTGTTGGATGACCTGAACTGACGCCTTGCTCCTTCTATTTGAATCATGATGTCTAGGACTATCAAAATCCATTATGGGATTTTCCCCCCTTTAGCTATTTTAACTGTTCTACAGACCAGAATTTAAGGCATTAGGTTTTATTATTATTAAATACGCTACAATAAAGATAATCAGAGTAACATTCCACGCTGTGATAAAGAAATAAACAGAACAAAGAAATTAAAGCAATAATTGAAAAACCTGGAGAGATATAATGACCTTTTATTTATTAGAGATGTTATAGACTGTATGCCAACAAGGTTACAAACCAAATTTGAGTCTCTTGACCTGCGTATGTATATTGTCATTCATCCTGTTAGCTCATTCTCCATCGTCATGATGTAAATAGCCATTAAATGAAAGGGTCTTAAGTGAGAAGGAGATGGTGAAGGGAAGACTGAAAAAATAATTTAAAAAAAACCCAAACACAATAAAAACAAGTTCAGTAAGCATGCTGAACTGTACTAAGAAGATCTGCCATCTGGGATGCTGGAATGCAAAGAAAAGGAGCATTTGGAGGTGTGAAAATGGATCTTGGATGGTGTTTATTGTTTCTGCTTCTATGGATTCACGGCTACTCTTCAAGCCATCATAACATATTTCCTATAAGTTCATAAGGCAATGATCAGGAAATGTCAATCAAACCTCTTTCAGACTATTTTCTGCAATTTGCTGTTGAGCTACGTAATTGCTATAGATCATATCTCCTACCTGAAAGGCAGGCTTTGCTAGTTCCTCGGCATAGTTCACTGCCTCACATACTTTAGGATGAACAAATCTTTCCTCTGCCCCCATGTCAATAGTTTTTGCAACAACATCTTTCTGTCCAGCATGACAGGAGATTAACGTACATTAATTTTGATTCAGCCTTTAACCTTCAGCCTGCCTCCACGGATATACCCACCAGAAGTAGAACTACAAATAGCATACTCTATGTGGCTATAAAGATTCACAACTGCCTCGCAACAGCAAGGCATTTTTGTGAGTAGCAGTAGATCCCTGGTGGTTACAGAAATGATATTTTTATAATGACTGTAGAGGTGTGCATATGTAGATGAAAGGAATAGAGAAGCCCAGCCAAGTCTCACTCATCTGGTGGCAGACAATTTCTTCATTCTGCTCTTATTTTAAGGCAGTTTTTAAAAGCATCTGCACCTATGAAGAAAAACTCAGTATGTATTTCAAGGAGACACTTAGAATCACACAGTTTGACAGCAGAAAAGTGGGTAGAAATCTCTCCATCCAAAGAGTGGATGGCCTTTCAATAAATCTTCAGGAACAAACACACACCTTCTTGCTCTTGATTTTAAACTGTAGAAAAACTCTGCTTTGCATGGGGTTATCTATTAAACACATTCTATGCCTAAAGCAGGCCACTGAAAACCAAGCAAAAAGCAACTAAAATGGGATTACCTGAAAATTGTTACTTCTGTATTTTGACTAAGTAAAGGAGCACTTCACAAAGTAAGTATTTTAAGCCTGTCCCCTCTACCCTGATCCCCATTCCCTCCAAAAAGAAGAGAGTTTAATTTTTCTGTGTATCCCGTCTATAAACATCCATCCTTGTTATGACACATCCAGGAGAATTTGAGACTTCACTGTCACATCCCAACATCTGGCTCCACAGCTGACTCTGCAGACACACTGCATTGCCAGCTGTGCATCTGAGCCGGAACAACCTGGGCAGTCAACGCAGCAGGGCGAGCATCGCCGAAAGCCATCTCAAACGGCAAGATGATCAGGCACATTACTGTTTCATCGCAAAGCTGAGGTATGAAATAAGGAGGCCCAACGATAGGATCATGCCACCTTGAAAATTCCTTCCTCTTTTCTCCTGGTATAATGGGCAGCTAAATTTAAAAGCTTAAAATACCAGTCTTGCCATGACCATAGAGCACGCATTAACAAAGAACAAATTATTCTAGTTTTTGACCTAAAGCACATTCTTTGAGAAAGCAAGCATCACTGCCTTATATCACAGAGGTTTGTTTTTTGTGGCGTTTAGCTCAGAATGTTCCTTCAAAAAATTTATAGCCACATTAAAGTGAGTCCTTGTGAGAAGAAGGAGACTGGCTAGAGAACAGAAGTAAATATAGCTTCAGACTATGTCAAGGGTACAGATTTCTGCTAGCATAGATGCAACGGTCATGGATAAGATCTGGTTAAAATCTTGAAAAACTGCCTACTAAGGGAAGAGTTCCCCAGCATACTCATCATCCAAATCTTACAGACAAGCATAAAATGCAGCAACCCCACTGTAATGTTATCCTGGGAAAGGGTTTCTACTATACATGTAGACCTACTACACTAAACTAGACTGATTCATTATATTAGCTTCGGGGGAATTCATCATATTCATGCTTTTTGTCTTCTAATTTTAAAATTTTGGCTTCTCTAACCCAGTAAAACCTATTCTTCAAAGAAATCCAGTCGCATGATACCTGGCAGGTCAGAAATGCACAGTAAACATGACATTGAAAGATATTCAACCACCTTTGGATAATGACTGCCTATAGTTATTCTTGCTTTGTAAATCAGGCTACAGAATGACACTGCAGGAATAAACTGGTGAAAAGAGATGTCAGTAGCAATGCTGAATCAGACCTCCCCAAGGTAGCACCCGAGCTGGTGTCATCACTGTGCACAGCAGCACCAAACTGACTCATTCAGAGCAGGACTGAGTGTCTCGGTACCTGCAGCCTTTTTCTCATCCATCAGTTGGATAATCTACCCCAGGATAATTAAGACACTACTGTACTAATTTCTCATCCCAGAGTGAACTTGGCTTTGAATGCTGTGATAGTGACTTTGCAAAGGCTGATTTACCACAGATCTAAAGAAGCAAGGGTACCGCTTCAATTTCAACTATAAACACAGTAGAGGATTTATTACAACCAAGCACAGAGAAATTTCTACCAAAGTCAGATGGAAACTCGGAAAACACAATTTCATTTTAGACAAATTTGAACTCTGAATTTCCTATCTCTAGAAAATTTGAGTAAACAGCTCCCTTAAGCATTCTTATAGTTACCACAAAGACGCACCAAAAAAAACCCTTAAATTTGAATTCTGAGACTACAATTTAACTGTAATTTTTAATTTTCATTTTAAATTTTTAACTAATACTTCTGAAGAAAGAGCTCCTCACTAGACAAATTCAATTTGAGACCTTTTAAGTTCTTGTGAAGGATTTTCTGAACTTTGGCTACAATATATTCCTGAATTTGTTTCATTCTTTGTCAACTGCAACTCCAGTCTCTACAATAAAGAGATTTATATGGTTCCAATCTCTACAAACTGGCTGCAGTAGATGGCAAAATACCTAGCAATTTTAAGATACAATGGAACATCATTAGAGTAAGTAGAAACCTATTTTTAATAAACTGGCTATAAATTTCTTTATATGCATCATAAGCTCTTGTATCCCCAAGAGGGCTTATTAGATTCAGATAAAATGTTTTAGAAAATTCCTATCACCTAACTACTTTAAGCTGCATTAATCATTTTAAATTCCACCCAAATCATGAGTAAAAAGTCTGCTCTCATCTAATGAATATAAATGCTTTCCGTTCCATAGCAAAATTTCTTGGGCTGAAGTTTTACAAACATTTAATGGAAGATGTTCACAGAAAATCCATTAAACAAATAAAAGGTTGTGTGTGCAAATTTCCTGTGCAATATGTGGTGTGGAAATTCATCCCCTTTATTGCTTAGCATTTTCTTTTCAAATATCAGGGTTGGATTTTAAGTATTTGAAAGTCATTCTTTTGATACTTTTGATTTTATTTATTTTTTTTACATCTCATTACTTATAATGTCACTCTGAAATTATTTCCTTGCAAATCATCCTGAGCCATCCCTAGCCAAGCAACAAAAAAGAATGGCACAGAAATCACACAGGTCAGCAGTGATGAGCTATGGACAAACATCTGAATTCATTCACCTGGATCTCTCCATCGCATGTATGACACTAAAATGCAGATATTTTTTGTGAAACTGAATTCCCTGGCTCATGCAGTTGTTATCAAAATAAACAGCACTTGATTCTGGCAGTTCTGTATCTGTCTTTCAGACTCTGAAATCTCTGACCAGAAACTTCCTCTTTTCTTTCCAAGGTCCATAGACAATGCTCTTTCCCATTTATAATCCGTACGTGTGCTGAGCAGCTAGTGGGTATCACATAATGCCAAGGGTATAAATGAGAGAAGTATGCAGATGATAGTTACGCAGTAAGCTGTGGCCAGCTGTTCCAGTGTAGGATGACAGTAACAACTTGATGAAAGCAGCTGGCTGAAGCAAAACCTAGATCACAAGATACCAGATTAGTCAAGGATTAACGGTAAAGGCACTGGACTGGGATTTGAGAATTCTCTGCTCAGTTCCTGTTTCTACTCCGTTTGTGACCTTCAGTAAATCACTCAGTCCCAGAACCCCAAGAGGTAATTAGACACCAAGTTTCCAAGGATTTCAATGTCATTTAGGTTTCCAAACTTAAGTGGATCTAAATCCTAATTAAACTTGCCAGGTCTGACCTGAACCAAACCTGTCAACACCAAGAATATCCTATCTGTCCCAGTGCATGTCATTATGGGAGTCATCCTTTGCCAAGGATATGGCAGGGATGCATTGCCTCAGTGCCCTTGATGGACTCATCTCAATTAGGCCAGAAGTTTGGGAAACCAACCTGCCATTCAGGTTCACAGCACAGAAAAACGACTCATGTGCAGAGCTTAACACTCTGTATATTTCTGGAATATGAATTTAGCTAGAAGGAAAACCAAAAGTAGAGGCAAACCAGTTAACCTGAAAAGTACAACTCTTCATACCTTATTCACACTGAGAAGGCCATCTCCAGCACCACTTAAACCGAAAGTGCAAGAATAAAAACAGCTGCACAAAGCAGCTTCCTCCATCCTTTCGTGACTGAGCGAGCATGCTAAAAATTCAGGACTACTTACATTCAGAGAAACACTAATGCAAGAGCTTCCTCAGCATATCACCTAGCACTCTGGGAACTCCTTCTTCTTAAAGCAGAGTGACCGGCTCACTTGAATAGGTAGGGTATTTTAAAAAGTTCAAGAAGATTCAGTACCCAAGTGCAAGAGAAAAAGTAGAAGTTCTATGTTTAGCTCTTCTATGAAAAGTCTAAACAGTATTCCCAGGTGAAATACAGCTTTGACTTCATAATCCCTAACTTTGCACATACTTTCTGTACTAGTAATAAGAACTCCAATAAAACTCATCCATGCAATAAGCTCACTGAAGCCAAAGAAATTACAGTGATGACTACTTTGGTCTACTGTCTCTTAATTAGCTTCTTTCACATTCAATTGACTGTGTTTTAGCTAGCTCTACAAAAATCAAAGGTTATTGTATAGAGAGTAACTTTTCTGCCAGACATGTGCAAGTATTACATTGTACTCCTCTCCAAAAGGCTATGCACCCAGATCTCTCCATCTCTGTGCAGGAATAGAAGGTGGCTGCCCCGTGGCTCAGGCAGCTGGACCGTGCAGAAGGTTATCCACAGGTCTGGAGATTTGCAGCTGGGAGGAGTCTGGCCATGGGCACAGGGCAGGTATGTTGCCAAACATTCCCTCCTAAAGCCAAAGAAGGATGAATACTTTCACAAGCAGTATTTGTTTTACATCTTCACTGGTAAATTCTCTTTGAAGAGCACCCTGGAGACACATACTAGCTAGGAAGCATCTGATGCTGCAATTCTCCCCTGGGGCAGGGAGAGGCAGAACTTCGGCAGTTACAAGGGGGACACAGGGACGCCGACTGACCTTGTTGGATATTAGGATCTACACAAATCTCAAGGAAGCAGAGAGGTTTAAAGGCTATATCCCTAGAGTCTTATACAGGAGAGAAAAAAGAATAAAATATATATTTTCCCAAGCCACAGAAATTCAGTGCATACACTAATGAGAACTATGTGCAATTTCTTGGCCTCACCATACATATATTCCCCAAAAGTATATAAAGTGGGTCACACATGAATTTAGACACAGATGAATTTCTACCATCAAATATTAACAAGTCTGAGCATTTTTTTTTAATTCATTTTATTAGGCATTCATGAAAAGGTTTGAGGTTCAGAGATAACACCCAAGAACAGTGCAAATGCTCATGCAAGTCTTCTCATAACTATCCTCCATCAGCAAACATTTTCATGCTTCCACACAAGTCTCTTCAATCTATCCTATATCTGGGAAAAGCACCTGACACCTCTTCCTTCCCAATCAGATCTTTTATTTCTGTACACTAAGTGGATCTGCTCGTTTTCCTCCAGAGACCACCCCTGCTCTCCCTTCTCCCGTGACCACCCAGTCAGTCCTTTTGTTTTTGAGTTCTCTGAATATATTCTCACAGCAAAGCCTCACTCATACAGTTCATTCCTTGAACACATCTTAATAATGCGTAGAAATACATAGAATTCTCTCACCTTATTCCTATTTTCAGTCATCAAGATTGTTCTGTTCTTAAAACTGTATATACTTTGAGGTTTACAATACAGCGTTAAATGAAGTGTTTCACAGATCCAGACAGGGCAGAGAAGTAAACCCTTACCTAAATAGTTGTTTGGATGCTGTTGTTTTTTTTTTTTAAATAGAGTTTCTTCAAGCTTTGGGTAAAGCAAGGGTTTGCACAGCTATTCAGAAAAATGCATATGATATTTCAGTTGTTTCCAGCACACCCACTCTATTTCTTTGTACTTTTAAAATTTAGGCTTGCTATCGTTCTAATGGGTGCACATTCAAACAAAAACATACCTGCCATAAAAGTTCCATAAGAGAACACAAACCCCAAACATACTGAAGGAGGTTCACTACTACTTAGCCATGGTAAGGAGATATAATTTCAGTGGTGACAAAACAAACCTAGCAGTGTAACTCCATATGGGAAATCAGGTACTGAAACATATTTTCTGTCTTCTTACAATTCTTAACTACAGCAAGGAGGACGAATCTTTTTATAGTTTTTGCTCCCATAAACATGTTATATTCATATGCTGCAGAAGTTTATAATGCCTATAGCTCTGCATATTGTAGAAAGAATAGCATGGGTTTGGTTTGGGCTTTGTTTTCAGGGCGCTCACAGTATTTCAGAGACTTATGTAGCTGGAGCCCAGCAAGGTTCTGATCATTACAGCTCCTAACTGCAACCCTCATATATTTTAAGTACATATATAAATAAAAAAAAGGAGTAGAAAGTTAACAATCCATTTTTAAAGTCCTTCTCTCAGGAATATAACCCAGGGAGATAAAGAACAAAGCATTTATCTACATTTGCAGGGAACAACATAAGACAACTTACTCGGTTTGCTTTGCCACTTGTCAATTGTGTCAGCACCCCAAACGTATGAGAATCAACACTGCTATTGTACTCATCAGCACCTCGTTCTTTTTCTCTCTCCTTATATATATATTTATTTATCTCTATTTCATCTTCTAAGAGGCACAAACAACCTGTCAGATATATTCAAGCATATGCAAAATTCTAACTAGACAGACAAAAATAATCTTTGTTCTTTTCCCCATGTGCTCTGTGGGAGTTTTGTCTTGTTTGTATGATTGATCAGTTTGTATTTTACTTCAGCAAAACTATTTTTCAAACATATACATGCAGTTTGAAAGCAGAAGAAAAATACTTAAGTTAAATCTTTCACTGGACAAAGCAGAGGCAATAGAGAGCAGAACTGCAACATTTAATAAGATTGTAAGATGTCCCATCAAATAGAATACTTTGGAGAAATAATGTTGTTTTGTCTTTTTCCCCGCCAGTAATCTAGTACTCAGGGTTGTATGCTAACATAAATTCCCCGGGAAAACAAACAAACAAAACAAAACAAAACACAAAACAAAAAAACCCCAAAGATTTCAAATAGCCACTCTCTTTTATCTGACAAATTCAGTCATTTTTTTGGATGGAATGGCAAATGAAACGTCTGAAAATTGGTAGTTAAAGAATGCATCAGTCACCTTTGGAAAAGGTCACATTTCTTTTGATCATTTTTTGGCATGCTGTAACAATAGAAGCATACCAGTACTCCCCATGTATTTCTCTTAGTATCTTCTCTTTCCATATGACCTTACAAAGATACCTGCTATGCATTCTTATTTTGCTACCAGAATATAGTAATAATGCCTTTTTTTTTTTTTTTTGGCAGCAATGAAGGTGAAATATGTTCGTGCAACTGTGCTACTTGGAAGACAGTTCCTTGCTGTTACTCTTGGTAATCTGTAAAATCATTTGTTGATCAGTAAGGTTGCTACTTAGAACCTGCCCCTTAGCTTCCTTTTGGTTTTGGACACTAAAGTTTTATAACTTGCACTCCTTGTACACTGCAAACTTCTATGTCAGTTGGAAGGTAATGACAGATGGAGGCATATAGAGAATGCAGAACTAAATTCATCACCCATTAATTAATTTTAATCTGTAGCAATTCTTCAGGGTTCTTTACCATAAATGTACTAGACGGACTATGCATTTCCTCAGTACAACTTAACCTGCAAAAATTCATCTTAAACGATCGTTTTGTTTTCTTCATTTTAGTTATGGTAGTATTCTGCTATTGATAATCGTCACTGCATACTGCTGCACTGCTCGGTGATGGGGTAAAGGATCTTTCATTCCTAAAATAGCTAAGATGTTATAAGTGTGCTCATCAGCTAGTTTAGACAGTGTAATTTAATTGAAGTCAATCACTGAAAATGTATTAAGAAATAAATTTGAAAAAGCAGCATGTAGCAACAATGCAGTAAGCTATCTCACAGTCTTCTGCCTTCACAGTATTTGTTGGTTTTGCAATATGTAACTTGCTCATTTTCTGGGCAGGAATTTTTAGGAGCCTCTACAAATAGCTCACGATATCAATAGTAATCAACACAGCAGGAGTCAACATCTTTTATATTCCTTTTTTTTTTTTTTTTCCTAATGATATTGGTGTTTACTTAGAAGTTTAAAGGACATTTCCTGGAAAAAAATAGGTTCTTTTCCAGTATGTTTTCCAGATACCCATCCCTTAGTCTCTGACACTCCATGTGACCTTAGGCATTTCGATTGACCTCTGCAAAGCTCAGTTAGCTCAGCTAGAAGACAGAGGCCCTTTGAAAAGCAGATGTTGCATCAATGCTGAGTTTTCTTGGGTAAATGCATTTAAAATTAAAAGAAAGCTATGACTGTTCAATGACCTTTCAGTACACTTAATGTCAAGGGCCTTTCTTTTGGAGACCAAGTGTCTATCTGGAATTGCTAATGCAATTTAAAAAAGGAAAAAGAAAAAAAAATTGTAACAGCTCACATACAAATGCGGATTGCATTTTCATTCACACGCTGTGCTTTGGCTGTATCACACCTTTTCTCTTGGGCTATTTCAACATAATTCAGCTATAATATTGTAACATCCTATATTCATGCAGCTTTTCATTTTAAGTTCTATATTTATACTGGATCTTTCACGCTGAAACATCCCAAACTCGAACTCATACACGGACAATATACACTAGTCCAAAATCTGTAACAGTGTGATGAACATAGCTTTCTAGCCATTTATTTTTTGACTAAGACACAACGTCGACCGCGTGCAAAAAGAAATACGGTTTTGCGCAACGAGGATACAATCTCCCATAATATCCCCAGGCTCTGCCAGATGAGCAGGGATGTTGGCACCCGTCAGGTACGGATTCCACATGCTGCGCTGAGCAGCTGTGAACCACAAGCCGAGAGAGCAGAGTAGGGTTTGGTGGCTTGAATGACTGACAACCCCAGGGCTGGGGAGAATCACGGCAGTGACTGAAGCAGTCCCTGAAGTGGGCAGGAGTAGGTGTTCCTCAGCTCCCCCAGCAATGACTCAGCACGTGCACACAAACACTCTCTTCTCTATGATTCCATTGTAATCGCCTCTGGACTTTAAATCACTGCCTGCTCGTCTCCCGGCTTTTATTCCTCTGTCTTTGCATTTTAAAGCAAGAGAGCACAATGTACACAATGTCCAGCAAATCAGGAGTTTCTTATTCACCTAGTATGTGAAATCAGTTACCAAAGGGTTATTTTTTAACAGGATCCACACCTGCCTTCATTTGTATGAAACAGGTTTTAGTGCAACTCCCCACAAAGTATTGTCCTAAGCCAGGTCAAATTCCACTTACTTTTCGATCCTCTGTTACTAAAGTGCAGCCACTGGTAAGGGAAAAAATACAGTACTATTTAACACAGTAAATTCATTCTAAGTTTTTTTTTCTCATCACCAGTGCTCTGAGAAAAAAGTATGGGAAAGAAAAAGTAAACACAAGCTTACAAATTCCCACATCCAAAACCCGTAATACTATATTACTTCTAAGCTCTTACAACAGTTCTGTGTGCTGGAGAGCATGACTGTAAATGTGCTGGTATGTCAGCTTTAGAGCAGACACCTGTTAACTGCAGAGCTGCTATTTAATGACCCACTACCCCTATAAATTCCAGGAAAAGGTGAGAAAGGAATTTCTTTGGTACCTGACTAACTTGATCCTCGTGCACATGCAACGCAATTTATCAGAAACAACTGACTGAAGCAGACTAATGTGGCCGAGAGCCTGTGCAGAAAGCATATCTCTGTATATTCTATCAGCTATTGTATAGGGAGCGAGGAAGAAAATCAACACAACAGTGCCTGGCACCTTCCCAGCTGGCCACTTCCTACTCCCTTCAGGACAAGAGCAGCCCACGCTCCAGCTTTAAAGGCAGCTTCCTTCTCCTCTAGCCCTCTGGACCACCCAGTTCACAGCCCAATCACCTATCAACAGAGTCAGTTTAAAGCAAAGCAATAACAAAAAGGGTTATTGTCTTTTTTTTTTTACTAATATACATCCATGCACTCTCACTGCTGCAAACAGAACAATTTTCTGACTTTCTGGGCTACATTCAACCACACCATTCCTTCGCAAGACTGAGAAAGAAACCTTAGGAAAATAAAGAGGCTATATAATGAGGACAAAAGGTCACCATCCAAGAACATATTAAGAATCTAAAGTTTGCTTCAATCTTTACTATATCAATACATTGCATACTATTTTAATACATTATTATCCTTATGGTATATATACAAATACAGTGAAAAAATATGCTGCTGAGAATAACAAAGGAGCACAGTAAAGCCTCACCCATAGCTCTAAGTTTCCTCGTGAACAAAGAGACTATAATTTTCAGTGTTTGCTGACCTCCTAGCATATAGTGGGTATTATCATAAATAAACAATAAAAATACCAATTGTTTTATTAATAAAGAAGGATAATAAGTAGGAGTTTTAATGTCACAGTGTTAGTATTAAACAAACACAATTAATGTAGGTTTAATGCATATTCTTCATTATCTTCTGTTGGCTTAAATACTATGTGTAAAAATGAAATTGTATGGCCTTTCTAATAACCAAAATTCAAGTACTGTTTATGCTTTGCAGCCTTGCAAAGAGTAACTGATTTATCACTCAAAAATAGCCTGAAGAAGTTTGAATAATTCTCCAGAGACTTTTAACTGAATTCCCTTAGATATTTTGGGAGTCTCTGTTGTACATTCAGATACCTGAGTTTACATCTGAAGATTCTCTAACTCTCGACACGCTCAGACCAAAGCATTTGAACTTACAACAATATTCTCAAAGACCTTTTCAAGAGCTTTGTTAAAGTTGAGGTGAATAAACACTTCCCTTGTCATCCACAAATCTCTTACATCTTATGATAGAAGCCAATCAGGCTGGTTAAGCATCCAAGTGCCTTCTCCTTCACATGTCCGGAAGTATTTTCCAAGAGAACCTGTTCCATTATTTTCCCGTGGTCCAAAGCGAAGTCAGCTGGCCTCTGCTTCCCTGTGTAGATTTCATGGTCATTTTTTAAGATGGATATAACACTCATCTTTATCCAGTAATCAAGAATCTCCTCTCATTTTCATTACCTTTCAAAGGCAATAGACAGTGGTTTCTATGGAACATCAGCCAGCTCTCTGAGCACCTTGGAATGCTACCCTGAATGGGCTGATCCCCATCTCAATCTTCAACCACTGCTGGCATCTCCTTCTTAACCTTGTTCATAAAGAAGTTCTAGAAGTTTGGGACACCTTGTCAGAGAAGACTGAGGCAAAGAATGCAACGACTACTATGAGATTATCGCCTGTGGATCCAAAGAGAAGCCTACAGTGGGAGAGCTTTCATACCAGCCACACAATTATCAGAGTAAGAGTGGACATTAAGCTTAACGTACTTGTCATGCACAAAATACTTTATGTTGTCTGTGTCTTCAAATCTTATCATTTCTTCACACCAGAGGGATCAATCAATTTCATAAGCAATGTCTTCCAGGCTGTTTTTGAGATAAAAAGGTAGGATAGCATTCCCAGCACCTTATTCCTCACATGTTCATACACGTTCAGCTGCAACAATTTTGACATGCAGGTCACAAGGTTGATTTGAGAATAACCAAAGCGGTTCGCAAGGTTAATTTGATAACATCCAAACCTGTAATCTGCAATCAGCTAAAGTAAGGACCTCCGGCTGCACAGGTGGTACAAAGATACCCAATGAACCCATAACAGCTGGGGAACAGAAAAATCAACAACATTGTTGTAGTAAATTTGCAATGTGTACACAAACCCTCTGAAACAAGGCATGTAAACACCTCCTGTGAGAAACAAAAGCAGTCAAAAATGAAAATAGAACAGTCTGCTGTGATCTATATTACTTAATGTTTCATAGGCAATCATAGCTATGATTTTACATTAATCTTGCTTCTCATGATAGGTTTATAATCTGTGACTGCTGAATTTTCAGACGTGAATATTGATCTGAGGCACAAGGATCATCGGATGTTTTTGATTTAGAATCATATTTTCACTGTACTGTAGTTTTATTCCTCATAATTGCAGTCTGTCAAGATCAAGGTACCTCTGCATTTTTGCAGTGCAAACAATGTTAGTAACTGCCTCTATCTTCTGTTAGGACTAGAGAGTAAATCTGGACAGCTGATTAACCGAAAAGACTCTTACAATCTTCTTGCAGATAGACAAACAAAAATAACTGAAAGGACCTCATTAGGACACTCTTGATTGAACATACAGGCAAAGCAGTAGTGAGTTATTGCTTCTCTATATCTAGAGAAATTGCAGCTTTTGTGGATTCCAAAAGCTAACTCTTTCCAACCTAGAAGTGTCACTTACCCCTCTGCAGCAGCAGTTTAATATTCCCACTTCTCTTACCAACTAAGACTACATAGTCTTTCTTCAATACTTTCTGCATTTCCTACCAACAAATCCCATACTCAGGCTGTTCCCAGAAGAGCTCTAAGCATTCCTACTTTCTCCCCAGAACCCTACTGTATTTGCTTGTTAATAATTTCTTCTGTAGAATCCCTGTAACACATTGTTTGTGTACACTTCATTATGTTCTACCGGGCTGCTTGCCCCATTTTCTGTATCTAATTCTGATGTTGCCATGGTACCATAAGTAAGTACCAGAAGTAAAGACTCTACAACAGTAGATCACCTTTTACTGCACACCAACCTTTTACTAAAAAGGAAACAGCCCACCTCAACAGGGAAGTTTGCTCCTAGAAAGCTCATTTAAAATGCTTATTTTGTACTCGTAGACCTAAGTCCTTTAAGTTGACAGGAATTTTGCACACTGAGAACTACAGATTTTTCTTTTTGTTTCTTTGTTATTGAGCATTACCTAAAACCTCAAAAAGCGTGCTAAAATATTTGCCCGTTCAGACTTTTGACTTTTTTCTCATTTGAACTCTTCCCATAGACTGAGAAATTTCCCAACAAATTAAGAGTGATTTCACAAATAACTATTTACAGAAACCTTTGCCAGATATCATTCCTTCTCCTAGAAGGGAAAAACAAAAAGTAAAGCAAAACAAAAAAAAAAAACAAAACAACCCCAAACCATACCATAAAACAAAAACAAAAAACCAAACAGATTTCACTGTCAGCTAAGTAATGGGTGGTTATGAGAAATACTGAATCCTAACCACAACATTCTTGTTTCTTGCTAGACTCTCATCAGAACTAGAACAAACCTATCACCAATTTCAAGCTTCAAAGAGACCAGATTGCTAAAAGCAAAAGGATTTTTCCAAGATACTAGCAAATACCCTAGAAGATCAACTAGTATTTCAAAACTTCCATAAAATAGTGTTAAAGGCCTGGGCTGAGCACTGCCAGAGTCTTTCTACAAAGAAATGTTTTTCAACCTGAGACGGGGAATAAACCCTTAAACCAAATGATGTTTGATTAAAGCAGAAAGTCCAATTCCAGGTATGTTTTTAGTACTAAAAAAAGTTATACAAACAGGCAGTTAATTAATTATTTTAGTCTTTTACGTACTCCACAAAGAATTGGTAGATTATTTTTTAAATAGCACACGTACGCATATGTATATATATACACATCTAAGTCGACATGCAAGTCAGCTAAGGCTCTGGGAATTCAATTTCTTCAATGAGACCAAAACCAGGGGACCTTGCCACATACTCCCATGTATGCAGAACACTTTTTCTACTACTGCCTGTTGAATTATGAGTCTCACTACTACTAGTAATAAGTGGTAACTGTTCCAGCAGTGAAAGAGAGAAGCATTTCTCTCACACAGCTGTGGTGAAACCGCTTCCAAGTCACTTTTCCAGTAGCCAAGTAGCAACAAGTCTACTAGTTTCATTACCGAAAGCAATACGCTGGAAGCAAGAGAACACACAAGCTCGGTAGGGTCTTTGAAATTATTCACAGACTATCTACTGACAGTTTCAGTAGAACTTTTAACATTAAACAGCTTGCAAACTGAGATCATCAACAGCGCATCAGCTTGTATCAACTCTAACCCTTCTGCAGGCTTCAAGTTATATGCAGTGGGCATTAGCATAGCTCAAAAGTGTTTAATGAAAAGACTGTAGGAAGCTGGAAAATGCAGATATTTTAAGCACAATTCAGGATTTAACTGTTGCTTATGGTAATTTTGTTGTGCAATATACATCGCTTAATTCTTAAAGGATATAATCTGTATTATTTTCTCATTATAAACTCAGTTTTGTATCCATTAAAAAAAATGGCTGGATTTTAACCTATTATTTTTTTAGCAATGGGATACTACATGATTGACAATGCAATTACCAATGCAAAGTTTCTGACGTGCCAACTAATACCTAAAATAGAACTTCAATACTTTTCACGTATAGAGCTGTGGGGTTTGGAACTACATACTTTTCTGAATCAAGAGATCTTTACACGTCCAAGAAAAATTCCTTTAAAACTTGATATTTGTGAAGAAAGGCATACATTTAGCAGACCTTCTACAATACCACTGAACGGTTTGTGAAATCAATGCTTCCATTACATGCAGAGTACAGCCATACTGCCGTAAATCTGAGTGAATGTTTTTATTTGAAAAACATTAAAAATCTCTTTATCTAATGGTATTATGAACTATTTTAGGCTTAAAATTCTATATCTACTCTAAGTCAAGTTAGTATGTGCCTCAAACTTTAATGCTAACTTATTTCTTCCCCTTTACTACCATTTTTCTCCTTTAAGCTTGAAGGGTACGTTCTGACAGTCGGGAAGACACTGGTATTTGCCAGGTTCAATTTCTTGTACAGAGGTTCATCTATTAATGCCAAAAAGAAGAATACAGCATAATTCTTTAGTTAGGCTATAAAAACAAATCTTATTTTCACTTTTCGGCTCCAATCTTCAGTTTCACTATTCTATTAAAAGGTTGTATTTCTGTCACGTATCTTTATCGTGGGCTACACAGAACATGGCCTTTCCTCCTTTCTTGTTTAAAAATATTCTAGAATAGTATAAGCACTCCAAAAGCAACAGTATTTATATTGCTGTCCTTATTTGGGGAATTTTACAATCATTGAAATGCAGGCTAAAGCATCCACTGATTTCAGTGAGATGTAAACTGAGCTTTGTTTCTATGAAACGGCAGAAGACTTCTTCAGACATACCCCATATGACTATTTGCGGTTTTTACTTGAAGTCATCTCCTTTTGACTGAAAAGTAAGCTAATTATCATGGTTAATCACGTCCTACACTTACAGACAAAAAGCACATAGTTTTGTCACTGATCTAGCAGAGCCCTTCAGCAATGTGGAGCATCTGACCTTAAGTAAACGAGCAATCTTCCTGAAGTTCTCAGTAGCATCTTTCCAGGTATACACGCTTTGCCGCACAGACATTCCAACTACGATGAAAACCTCCTATATTCACGTCAGTGTAAAGCTAAACAGCTGGAGAGAAATTACATACGGACAAAGATTAAATCTGTGGGAGTCTATCTCATTGTCCTTGCAGGATTCCTCCTTACATCTCATTCTGCAGTGTTTCATCAAATCCTCTACGTACTGAGACACCTACTACTTTCCTTCCAAGAGTATTCAGGCTAATATATCTTATTGCCAACAATTTTTACTTCAAGTACTTACAATAAGAAAGAAATCCAGCATGGGATTTCTGGGGCTGTCTCATTAAATCAATTTTTAATATATTATTTCAAAGTCACAGGTATGACTAAGGAATTCCTTAGTATCTCTGACACTAGTTAATTACCTTCATAAATGTCATCTATAGGTACTGCAAGTAGTTCTTTGCATTTTTGACTTAGATGAAAGACATAGAAGTTATTCTTTTATTAAGAACTAGGAAAAAAAGACAGCTTTCCTCTTGATTTTGGAATCTGGCTATCCATCATAAAAAAACTGCTATGGATATTATAGAATAAATATGCAGTTTCACAAAGGCAGGCAGGTGTTCTGGTGTGCATCACGCTTCCGTTAGGACTGATGATTTGTTAGGATATTTTCTTCATTCTCCTAAAGCTTCTCCTACTATTACAAGTCTCTTCTTTCTACTTTCTGCTTTTTCTCCCCTCTTAGATTTTACTGGCTTCATCACAGTTGCTGACAAGAAGTTCTCCATTTTGTTTCAGAGGACAGTAAGATTCCTCACTTTTCTAATCTGCTCCAGTACAAGAGATCAAAACCACAAACCGTGCTGAGAAACTGCCTTCTATCAGCTTGAGCTTTGCTATTTATGACTACAGGATCTGAGAACTGTCACTCTGACAATTGCAAAAGAACGTCTCAGTTTATTATCTTAGACCAAGATACACAGTAATTTTAAAGATAAATATCAGTGCTGTTTGGCGGGTATGCTTAAGCCTGGAATTTGCCTGTATTTTATGAGGACACAAGGAAAGGATCACAATAGTTTCTTCAGTAGTTGGGACAGCCAAAGGGAAGCTGCAGGTGTACTAACAACACTCCTTGGCAGGTAGGCAACCAGACAAGAGAGTACAGTCTTCCAGCTGTTCAGTGAAAAGAGAAAGTGAATTGTGATTTCTAATTGCTGTTGGGATTTTCCAGAGGCAACACACCATCCAGAAGCATTTTCTAAAATGAAAGTGCTTTCCCATTCTTGGAGTGCTTAACACTACCTACAGTCCTGTCTCTATCTGCCTTCGGATTGGCCTCAACCAGCTGCTTTTCACAGGAGTGCTGATCTCATCTAGGCACAGGATGTTTAGGATGTAGTTATTTGCAATTGAAGCTAGTGGGTTATACAGTTGGTGACTCTGCATTGCTCACATTTAAAAGGAGAAGCCTACGTTGAGCAGCATACTTAAATGTGCCCAACTTTGACTTCAGTAAACTACTTGCATTTTCAAGATTAAGCAAGCACTTCAGGAGATTGAAACCACAGTATTTTATAATACAATGAAGTGGAGATAAGTAGCCTATCTTACAGTGATGTAAATCTAAAAATAACTCCAGCTAAATCCAGAGGTTTGTCCAGATTTACACTGACATGAACACAAGTACTGACCTATTGTAATCACAATCCCCAGAGCTACTATAGTCAGTTCTTTATATTGCAAGTTCATTCTTTGCTTTCTCAACAGAAACATCTATATAATTATTCCGTGCATGAGTTATATTGGCTCAGAAAATCAACTAACATGGGATTCAGCAGGCCTAAGAATTATGCAAAGGCTCTTTTAATCAGCTTAATGTTGAAAAGGAACTATTTTAGTTTTTTTTAAAAAGTACATCCACCACATGTGCAATAAAGTTCTTTGTATACAAACAAATAAGCAATATTTTTTTCTCTGCATCTGAAGGTCTGTGGACATTGGAAATTAAAATCAGTCATTCTATGAGGAAAGAAAAGCTGTATAAAAATTAGTTTTAAAGTAAACATGTCAATTTCCTTTGTGAGTGTGTGGATTAGAATTAGATGAGAGAAAGAAGGAAAAGAGCGAACAGAATTTTTTAAACAAGAAACATTAGACCAGGACAAAAGTGGACCGCATCCACCCATGTTGCCAGCTGTAGCTTTACTGCAATTAGTGGAGCCACAGACAATATACTTGGACTGAGTATAATGTTGCCTAGATATATAAAAATTCTAAATAATATTCCCATAAAGTCACTTCTTTTCCATTGTTAATATTCTATGTGTAGCATACCTTGCTGAGGTCTGTAGATGGATGAGGTATGGGAAACATTTGGTATTGTATCAAGGGCTCACTGCCTCCAGTAACCCTATCACAGTAAATGTTTAGAGGAACATATCCTTAATTAGCATCACAAGTAATTGCCAACTACATTTTTGTTCTAAGATGCAGAGAAAACTTGATTTGAAACTAATTTGAATCCAGGATTTCCCCCTGTCCAGTTCAGAGATACAGATGGCAGAACAGTCCTCACTCAGAAATGAATGGCAACGTCTTTATAAATTATTTTCCAGGTCATTTCACTGAGTGTTTTGCAGGTATTTCATTTCATTCCTTGACAACTGACCCAAAACTTTGATCTGGGTTACTTGGGAGATAGGCATTGTCTTTGGTGTCCTTGGGTAAGAAACAAAAGTTATTTTTCTAGCCTGTAATTCTTCCCTATAGCAGTGAAGACTCTCTCCCAGCTTTCACATCCTTTTTCTTTACAATGACATTTTGACCTTATTACTTATTAGGATCAGAAGCAAAACATCCATACCCTTATAAATTAGAAAACGTTTAATAAGAATGAGCTTGAACAAATTTTTATTATAATGAAAGGATTAAGGTGCATGATAGCATTAATATTTAGGAAAAATTAAACAAAATTGCCTTTTGTCTGCAGCAAACTATGTTAAATATTTAATATGCCACATTATAGGGGCACCATTCACCAAAGGGTACGACAACCTCTGTGTTATGAACCTTCATTTCAGTGGTTCAAACTTAGTTGGAAAACTTCTGAAAGCTAAATCTAACATTTTATGTGGCTTTGCTGGGCAGTTAGAGCTGAGACAAGCTTCCAAACCTGTGCAGATCTACAGCAGAAAATCGTGCAAACAGTGGGTCTAAAGAGGCTGTCTCTTGTGGGCTCTGCTGACCCAGCCCATAGTTTATTTAGAAGGGAGCACCGAGTTTAATTGTTTTGGAGCTTATGGGAAGCCTTTTTGTTGCTTTGTTTGGAGTGTCTGGGTATATTTTTAGACAGCTTTAGAACACACCAAAAAAAAAAAAAAAATGTGTCATGGAAGTATTCTGAGGAGATCTGAAGGGTGATTTTTTTTTCTTCAATCTAGCAGCAGATAACTTCTATATAAATATTGTGAAAGGCAAATTCTAGCTCTCAGATTACAATAATGGAAAATGTGAAAACTTTCAAGCTTTCTCTGGGAGTTTAAAAATAAATCTCTGGAATAAATAAAGACATATACCCAAACCCAGGTTTGACCTGCTTACAGCTAGGTTATATATTGGATGAAATTTTAAGGTAGTAATGTAACAGTATAATGTAGTAAATTTGGTAGTAGATTTTTCTTGCTTTCAGATCACTGAACTGAGAAGCAAACAGAATCAAAAAACTCTGAGTTTGCTCTAGAGATGATCCTTACAATGACCTTGAAAAAAAATATGTAAAAAAATCTATTATCCTTTGCCTTTATCTCTCCTCCTGTAAAATGTGATAATAAACACTAGTTCAGCATTATATTCCTATCTTGGGATGTGACTAAGCAGAAGACCACGAAATATTATAACCACCTTGACTGAGCTGGCCATATTCCTGAAATCATCCTTCTCTATGCCCCCACAGAAACCCAAGCTGAATTACTTCAACTCTAACCTGTCAAGGTCTCAGTTTCTTTTAAAGTCCTCCTTCTACCTCAGCTGACTTTCATTTTATCCACCCAAGGCAAATGTTTTCACTTGTGTAGATGTCCTAGACAGCTATCAGCTATTTAGGTGGGGAGCGCTGTCAGAGGTTCGGCCCTCTTTTGCAATCCAAATGCTGTACCACCATTTGAAACAGCAGACATTTATTTTTCCTTCCTCTATTTCTTATGGAAGTCTTCTTTACTGAATAAAAACAGTGTCCTCCTTTCCAATTAAAAACTTCAAAATTAGCTTATTATTGTGCAACTGAATTTGTGACTTCAAGTTCTGATTTTTCACGCCTGTAATATGTTGAATGAATACTTGTTTTCAAGGCATTGTTTTCTGAAGCTCATATCTCACATTCAAGGAAGAAACAGGAGGAGGAGGAGAGTAAAAGTCAAATAACTACTTCTGCATCTTTGTTGTTATTAGTTTCAAGATTTTCTGTTTCCAGCCCACATAGCCACATTTAGACAAGCCATGAAAATTTAAGAGACCTTCTTATTTCCCCATTTTACAATTTTTTATATCAAAAAAACAACCGAAAAACTAATTGACTATCATTTCAAATACATAGCTTAGTTTGAAACTAAGATGGAAGATATCCAGCACAACCTTGCAGAAAGCAGAGGTAAAAAAATGAGTACTGTTCAATAGCTATAAAAGTTTGAATCTCATTTTCCACTAGTACAGTAAAAAAGATACTATATTTTAATAAAACTGACCTAAAGCATATTTTAAATTTAAGCTTGACTTTAATAATTATATGGTGTTACTAAGGCTCAGAGTTCTGTGACATTTTAAATGGTTTATAATTACACACACAAAACAAAAATATTTGGATACTAACATAAGAATTGAGTATAGATTTGCAGTTTGAAAGAAGAACTCAAAACATTAAATATCTGTACTTAAAGGTGAATCTTAAAAAAAAGATTCCAATAAATAGCTTTTATTGATGTATCAGTGACCATTAACTTCTCCTACACGTGGCTCATGCTGTCAGGCAGAATGTATTAGTGATACTTGTAAATGTTGTCTGTGAATATATACACCACTTGTGCATTTGCTATAAAGTATCTCAGCTTCACTTACCAGAAGGCTTTCTAAACCTTAATTCACATTTTGGTGACTTCAAGAGAAATAGCTTTTATTAATTACATATTAACTTAAAGCTAGAAACAGCCTTTATTTATGTTAGCACAAGATTCTGTCAGTGCATGTATCTTTATTGCATTGCACTATTCTTTCAAAGAACTAAAACCTTAAAAAGAAACTCTAATAACAAGTGTGGTTTGAAGCTAAAATTCCATACTGACTTCTGAAATGGAGTAAAAAGTTGAAGGTTTTCCCTTCTATTTCATCTGTAAATATTAAGGTAGTGAAATGCTAGGTTGCACTGACAACATATTTGGAGGGCAGAAACTTTACAAGCATGAACTCTCTTCTTTGGGAAAGGCAAACTAAAAATCAAAAATAAAACGGAAGAGTAAGTCTTTTGAAATGCATCCACGCAGTTTGCGGTGCCATCACCCCCCTCCCCACATGTGCACGCAGCTCTGAGCGTCCCGAAGGTTTGGCAGAGAACGGCTTTCCTTACCTGCAGAATTTCAGGGGAAACCACACAGTGGCAGTACTGTGAATGTAAATGCTGTGCTCTATTATGCAGCAAGATAAGAGTCTTTTAAGAACTAAAATACAGTTTCCCATGCTTGGTTATGGTTAAGTTCACTGTTACTTTATATAGAAGACATCCTGGATTCTATCTCTCTCTGAGTGGAAGGAAAACATACAGCTGACATGTACTTTATTTCCTTCTGTATTTTTAGCATCCAGAGGCCTCAGACACAGAGTTAGTCACACATTTCACACCAGGCTACTGTTTTCTCTCCATTTTTATCCCCTCTTTCATTTCCTCTATTCAGATATGTTTTTGAAGCCCAGTCTCTTAGTGTAAACTTGGAATTCTTTGCCAAAATAAAATGAAAAGAAGGAGCATCCCACATACAAACACATACACGCACACCCTCCCCCCCAGACATTTATGATTCATCTAGGTTTCTATACTTTCATAGTGCACAGATATAAGTTGACGAATATTAGAAATGACAAATCCAGAATGCTCTGTTCATTTTCACTGTACTGTGAGACTCCAGCAAAAGATTACAGCCCCACAGATCACAGATGCAAACTTCTGATGTACAGGTCTCTCACAACGGGAGGCGGGGGCCGATACGCGAGAGTAAGTCTGAAAGAAAAGCTCTCAGTAGATCCCACAGTTACAGAAATAGAAAAGCACAGCGAATCTGACTCCTACACACTGCTTTAAGACATCTTGAGTATTGACATGCACTCTAACCTTTGCACCTGATCTCTTCACCGGCAGACCCGCAGTTCAGTGCTCCTTTTCAGATGCACAAACACCCAGACCCACGTTTACTCACAGAGATTATGTCAGGAAAGCAGAGTTACATCTGTTAAAATACTTTCAAAAGAAAAGCCACACGTTTTCTTTTGTCTTAACTGATGCCTTACACTTTTTCTCCTCTCATTTCTATGCCTTGAGTAAGACTCAGTTTGCAACTGCACAACAGTGGAAATTTCCTCCAAGTGATCATTTGGTGATCGTTCTCAGTACATGATTAAAGGCCAAGATTGCATGTAATTTACTGTTTTTAAAGCCTAGGTGCTTTTCAGACAGAAATGTAACAGTTAACCACATATGATCAAAGGACATGACATATAGCACTACAACACAAGGCTTTTCTTTTTAATTATACAGAAAACTACATTTATATCCACAATTCACACCTCATTCAACTCCCCCTTCATTTCACCAGGTGCATAAACATTATTTCCCCTTTTTTTCTCCTTTTAAAGCAAGTATCAGACTTTTACCTACAAGAGTTAACATCCAGTGGATCTCAGTATGTTTCCTTCCTTGATTACCTTGGCTTACTTTGCTTTTAGCTACAGAAGGTGCTCCTGAAAGCAAAGCCCTTCTGACTGCACTTGCAGATGCACTTTTCCCCTTGCTGAGTCATTCCTCAAGTTCACACAGCCCAAATGAGCCAAACACTTTCCAAACAGGATTTGCACCACAGTGCCTACCACCAGCACCACCAGGATAGTCACAGTCCCTCAAGAGAGCCCTGGGAATTATGTTTAATAAAAAAATCTACACGGAAATATGCATATGTTGCATGATTTCCCTGTACTGACTGAATGACATTTAAAAAGCAGCCATAAGAGCATTAAACTATCCAGTAGAGCAGCAGATGGGGAAAAATTCTTTTCCTTATCAAAGCTAAATTATTATATCACTGCTGGTCTCAAAGCTATGAGGTACTAGAGCTTTGTAACTACACTGAGAAAAATATAGGAGAGTATTTTATCAAATATTAAAAGGCATGGTAAATTATTTTAACTTGGCTATTTCTCAATTTCTTTCTATGGTGAATCTATCCTTTTAAGTTGAATCTCTTTTTATCTTGAGCTGCTATGGCCTTTCCTATAAATTTGCTGAAGGGTATCACACATTTCCAACAAACTATTTTGAAAAAATTCTTCAAAGAATGAATACAGGTTTTTTTTTACATCAGCACCTGAAAAAGGCTGAACAACAGCGAAGCTTTCAAACAAAGAGATAATACAAACACAATTTTCTTCCTCAATCTCAATAGCAATTCCCAGTTTTGGAAGTCACTAATTTTGTCTTCTGAAATCATTTCACTGCAAGTCCAGCTACCCAGTCCCGTTCCCTAATAAAATGACAACTAGTCACTAATAAAAAAATCTCATTCTTGAGCTTCTGATAGGGCACTTTCATTCCTTACTGTGATTCTCATGAGACAATTCCTTCTGCCATGCAGTGGGCAGATGGCACCTGAGCAAACACCCACAACCTGCAGGCACCTCCAAAGAAACAGGGCAAAACCTCAGCCCCTCTCGTCACCAGGACTCTCCATTTTCTCTCGTGGAGTGAAAGCTCTGAGAAAGGGTGGCTGTGTGAGAGCATGGGTGGGGGGGGCGAATGAGGAAATAAGGCAGCAAAACTGCATGAGGCAGGGCCTAAGCAGTGCAAGGAGGGCCAGGCAGCACCAGAGGAAAGGTATCCCCTGGGGTTGGGGGCAGCCCCACCACAGTCAGGCCTCCCTCAGCCTAGGCGCACATTTGCTTCAAACAAAGCAGTCAAGCTGAAATAAATATTTTACAGCTTCTTTATCAGCATTTTTTATAATTACCATGCACACCACACTCTTAAAAGATGAAATCAATTAAATAGCTCACATGCTATTGAGATTTAGGATCTGAAAAAAAGCCCTTACCGGCCAGCACGAACGAAGGTCACCTCCTGCCTCACAATCTCCCGCCTGTTGTGCAGAAAAGCAGGCACAAGAGGCTTGTTTTCAACTACCTGCACACCTGTAGCAAATAACAGCACCCTGAGGCTGGACACCTGCACAGCTCACCTGCAGCCCATCTACATAACCATGCCAGGGGGAGTAAGACCCAGATCTGGGGACTCCATTACAGATACTGGAGAGACTCCCCAGGCTGGCCATCCAATGTCCTGGGACCCTGGGCAGATAAATACCAGCCCTGAATTCTAGCAACAGATTTACTAAGTGGCAGAGAGGACATGTGCAGAGAAACCTGACTGTCTGGAGCAGTAAGGAAGTGCTGTGTCCTTCAGATCTATACTCACAGTTTACAGATTCCAAAGGAATGATATTCAGTATCCCGATATTCAATAATCCTACTTGAAGACACTGAAAAAACAAACTTTAGCCACTGCCTTAGTGTCTAGAGATGAGGAAAGATCTTATCTCTATTCTGTTATCATTAAACTTTAATTACCTTAAACCATTAACATATCATACAGAAGTTTATTCACAACTTAACCCTAGTAATCACAGCATAAAAATTAGGGGTTTATATTTTGAGTTTATATATAACTGTTGAATCCCATGAGACAAAGTTCAAGATACAGCACCTATTATCTTAATGTTCTCCTCTCGCATTATCACCTGGCATACTTATTTACTGCTTATTTTCTCTACAATTCTCAGTTTCCACAGTACAGCAAAATGTCTTAATCTTCTATTTTATGTTCTAATTGAACTCACTGCTTTGGCGTTTACCACTGCACTTCAAACATAAGGCAAGTGCCTAATAACCATTTCACTTTTATCAGAAGTTCACAATGAATAGTTCCCATTACCTTTTCCTCTGCACTAAATATTGTTTCTTCACAGAAAATGAGTGAAAAAGTTATTGCTAATGATTCAAACAAACAGCTAAAAATACTAGGCTGGGTATTTCACCCCTAGCTTTACTTAGAATTCTATTTCTGATATATTGCATATTCTATGTTTTTATGCTATATGTAAATTTAAACACTACTATGTATTTTTAAAATCATATGTTGAAAGACCTTTCAAAGTTGCAAGGATAAATGAAGGAAAGCCAAAATTTAACCTGACTGTTCTGCGTCCTGGTGCATTCACAATTATATTATGTCATAGGTTATTACATCTTGTTAAATTCAACTTGTCTAGCACTCTTCAGACCATTAAAACATTCTTAAGGAGATGTTGCATTTTCTGATTACAGTTTTTGGCTCTTGTTTGTGTAGTCTTGAGTTAACAGTTTGATTTTCAAGTACATTTCTTGGTGACACTTAGCTTTGTCTGTGTAGGGCTCTTAGTACTAAGTACTTACGGCTGATAAATGCCATTCTTAACAGAGGTGATTTTCATTCTGCTTCGCTCCATTAGTTCAAAGTACAAAATTGCAATGAAAAGCTGCAATGTCCTCTTGGTAGTTTGACTCTGCTTTGAGTTCAGTGCTGCCCATATTTATCTAACTTACAGACTCATTTTGGGGGAAAAAGCCTCAATTTTATATACTTTTTTTTAAACCTGCCACCGTTAGGAACCTAGTTCTGTGAACACTTTTCTTGCAATCAGTTCCACCAAATGCTCATCACCTGAGGAAAGAGAACGACCAGTTTCAGGACAGGATGTAATGCACAGCTCTGGTCATATTTTGCAGCCATTAAACTCAATACAACGGATTGTAGTAGGGAAAAACCTACAATTCAGTTGTTTTAAACTGCCACAAAATCTCCCAACGGCAAATTTCATTGTGATTTGCACTGGTGATGGGGGAACTACTTTCAGGCAACTGCACTTTTTTAAGATTTTGAATTTCTCATCAGCACCCCAGTAATTAAGTGTTTATAGAGGACAAAAATGCACATAGCAGGATTAGACCCATTTGTTTCCTATGTGCTTCAAACCCTTCATGAATAAAGCAGCACCAAGGGTAACCTTTCATGAATACAACCTTAGGGATCACAGAGTGCCCTCAATCAATGCAGGGAACTCATGTTGACAGAGTATATGGGAAACAGATTGAGGTATTAAAGCACATAGCCTCTGGTGTTTTAGATGTAAATACTATAACCATCAAATATTTAGACTCTTATGTAAGCAGTATGTCATTTTTTAAACAGTTACTGCTTGGAATAAATCTTTAAGGATGGAATTTTCAGAAGTGCTCAGTATTGGCCTAACTTTGCTCTTACTGAAATCAATCATAAAATTTTCACAACTCTGGAAAAGGACTTTGTCTGTTTATATGTTTCCACAGCACTAAGCACAATGAGTCTTGATCGTGGCTGGGGCCTTTTGACTCTGCTGTAATCTAAATAAATTGATTTATAGGAGATCAGTGAGATAAATGATGAACACACACACACACACACAGACAAAATAGCTAGGGTTTTTAAATGACAGCTTAGCAGTCCTTTGGAGCTTCCTCACTATTTTCTGTTTGATTCCTAAAATTCATTTGCCTTCTTTTATATTAATTTCCTTGTTATTCATTTTCCCCAACATAATTCCATGTATCTTAAATTTCCATTAAAGTATCCAGTTAATAAAACGTCACCTACTTTCTTGCCATAAACTAATCCCATTTAGTTTGCACAATAAACACATTAATTTTGGGATCTAAATCATACTGTGTGTCAGCAGAACACACCTCTCCTCTATTTTCATAAAACCTGTTGTTGATAAGAGTGATATGTAACCTACTCTATATTCCCAGGAATAACTACTTTCGCTGGGGAAAAGGAAGAGAGTACGCTTATTTTATGGGTTTGTAGAGTGGTTCAGTCTGTTTCTTTTGTTATTTCGTAAGATTCACACAAATATTAATTTACCCAGGGATTGATTTTAGAGGCGGTTATTTTACTTTCATATACACACCAACCTCAAAACTGTCTAAAAACATCTTTTCTTCCAAAGAGCTACAGTAAGACCAAGTCAAAACTACTCCTGCTTATCACTCGATGTGGGATTTTAAAAGGTCAATACTGCAATGTCTTTTTCCCCTGTTTTCTCCAAATAAAATGCTACAAATTACTGAAATGGAGGCTGTGGTTCTACAGACAATTCTCTAGGCATTCTCCCAGCAGCTGCTATCCTCATTCCCTTGTTCCTGCTCCAGCTACTTATTCCCACTGCTCCTCTAGTTGGACCCATATAGCTGTTTAGGATCTATGTGATGAACCAGACCAAGACTAAATATCCTTTCTGTTCCTTGAAAGTTTACTTTTAATGTGGGCCAGCTCCCAGCCGGATGATCCTATGCAGAGTTGCACCAGCACAAGGGAGAGAGCAGCTCTGAGATGCCAGATCTGCACTTGGCAAAGACACTGACCTGTGCCATGGGAAACGTATCTGAACCTCCCAAAGCATTCTCACCAGACCCCTCAGGAAAGCAAGAATAAGTACACACAACATTATGAAGCTGGCAAAGGGATGAACTTTAGAGAGAGTAGCCAAAGTTGTAAAATAGGCCAAGGAAGGAATCGAGTAATAATAACAGCTAGTTCATCTTCTTTACCTAAATTCAGGTGATGTTACCACGAACCCTAGCCTGCTATATATATTATAGTAAGCAATACTAGTCTTTCACATTAGCAAGCTATATATATATTTAGTGCTTTATTCTTAAAATGTTTCACCACAAATGACAGCTCATTTCACAAACAGCTTATCTTATGGCTAAAGATATATAAATACATACTAAAAATGCTGCTGAAAGCCTCTGAATGTATAATGCAGCCTGGTAGACATGGTAGTGATTGTAACACTGCATTGTAGACACAAATGTTAAAGAAACTTGGCAAGAATCAACACATTTTAGCTACTCAAAATTCAGATTTTCTCAGTCTTGTCCCCTTCTGATGAATGGAACATATGGGAGTATTGTTCATAAAACTTGCATTGCTTTTCTCAATGTCTACCAAAATTCCTCGTCATGACAATATTTGCCAAGATACATATAGATTCAAATTTGAATTAATTACCTAGAAGTTTTTCTGTACTCCCAGGTTTACTGGAAAAGAAAAATGCTTGAGAAGCAATGTGTTGTGAGTATTTAACAGTAGATGTTATAGCAACAGAGGTAGCAGAGTGCTTGCTGGGGAAGGCAGCTATCCAGTTAAAAGCCATCAATGCTGAGTGAGATAAAAGGGAAGAAAGTAGCTGCTTTGCCAAGAAGCAGTTTGAAATCTGACATTATAAACAAAACACATGTAAATCTAGACATAAATCCTCTGTCGTATGCTGAAGGCTCCATAATATTTTAGCTAGCATTATTACTTACAAACAAACAATTCCTGAAATACAGCATCACAACTGCAGAACAGCCTTTAACCTTGTGTTCATCCACTCAAGAACCATGTTATTTATTATCCTTTATCCCTTAATTATGGAGACTTCACCTACTGCTCTCTGCTCATTTGAAATGCAGAATAAAATACAATGGATGTCTGAAGACTTAACAGGTGTCAACCAGATATTTGCCAGCTACCGCTACTATTCTACTGGGAGGAGCTGCTGTTCTATAAATACTAATTAGAGTTTTGCACATGATCTTGCTGAAATACCTAAGGTGATGAGTGGCCAGTTGTTACTTTTAAAAGATTAGCACAATTTGAAAAACTAATGTCCCCAATGAGGCAATGCTCACACCGAATAATCAAGAGTTATAGCTGTTCTCTTCCCAAAGGGAATATTTGCTCACTTCATCATTTGGAAAATCTGCTGCCTCTCGAACAACTCACTCTTCTATTTCACTTTGAGAAACTTGTGAAACTTCATGCAACTGATATAATAGTATGGTATATATACTTAAATGGTCTTCCACTGCTGCGCCCACGTGGTAGCACATCATCCTATCACGTGTTAGTTTATGAATACCTTTCAAGGACAGAGCTGTCAGTGTGAAATCACAGTTAAAACACTGAAACAAAATTAAGTTGCACTTAAATGAAGTAGCAAATAAAAAGATTATTACAGAAGAAACTGTATCAGCATTGCAAAAATTTAACTTCCTCAAATCCATCTCCCTTCAAATTCTTCACCTCCACAAATTAGACAAAGAAAAAAGACCCAGTCAAAACAGAACAGGTCTATAGTTGTAATTGAGATGTTTACATTTTTTTTTTTTCTCAATAATGATTACTACAAAAATCTCTAAAATCTTGGTATAATACTTCTGAAAAACCAGCTAATTTTAAGTAAAAATGCCATGTCATCAGACACGGCATATTCCACTAGCTTCAAATAAAATCTTGAGTTTCATCTTATCCAATTTTCTATGAACTGTAACTGATGTAACATGGTGTGACATAATCCTGCATTTCTAACTATGAGCTGTGATCCCTTGCAGTGAAATTTGACTGATGCAACTGACACAACCTCATAATATTTAGTGGCAACATAGTGTATTTACAGAAAACTCAGAAAAAATGGGTAGAGGGACTCAGAACTTTATCTATTTAGCTCTTATTTTATTTTGCTTTATCCCTCTGGGAGAGAATGTTCAGTAAATCCATTACTGTGTAAGGGGAAAAGAGATATCATTTTAATCAGAATATTTTTTTTCTCTTTAAAAAACAGTATTTTTCTTTACCATGAAATCTGGGTTTTCCTTATCCTTCAGCATACTACTTCCTCTTTTTAAGTAGCTCATTACTGGAAATGAGAAGCCTTACTTCAAAAGAGAAGAATGTCAACACCAGAACATCTGTGTCCACATAGAGTGCTTTGATGACAGTGATGCACTCCATTTGCATCAGGAACATTGAGCTGAACCTTGATGCTGACTGCATTTAGAGATCTCACCCCACAGGGCAAAAGAATGCAGGTCAAAAATGTTGATCTGTGTTTGACACACTCCCTACTTCAAGTGCACTTGGCAGTGATTTGTTCCAGAGTCAAGAATCAAACTCACAAAATGTTGAGATGCTCGGAGCCATGTTTGTGTAACCACATTCAAAACAAACATTAAAATTCACAGTCTCTGGAGGCCAATCTGCTTTTGATATGCAGGGTTCTGCAAGCAATATGGTCAAATTCTGTCCTGAATACAGTGGGAACTTTCTTTTTTAAATCAAAAGGGCGTAACTTGAGCTTGAATATCTGTTATTAAAAGGAGTAAGGTACAAAAATGGAAAATAGACACTTCACCACCCTAAAACTCAAACCTGATTGTACAAAAAAGGGAGTGGAATAGTTAGGTGAGATACAGCATTGCTCCTATCATTGTGGCCTGAGGAAGTTGGCAGGATTTCAGCATGGCTCACATGCCTCCACAGGCAGGCACAATAATGACGAGTTCCTCGAATATTTAGCACAGAAGACTTCAGAGATGAAGGACTGAGCTCTGTTACAGAATATATGGAGACCATGTCTTCTGGCAATCTTCTTCCTTTTAACTTGCTTTTAAAATCTTTTGTATTTCTTCAACTTTTTTTGAATTAATATCTGATTTTCTAATTACATTACATCCACTAGCCTACTATGCTGACATAAATCTTCATATGAGGTGGCAAGTTCCAATAGTTTCCTTCCATGATTCTGAATCCTGAGTACCCTCGCGTAAAGCTCAGCACTTTTGCAGTATTGAATGATTCAGTATTGCTTACTAGACTAATACATACAAAGCACCAAACAGGATCAAATCGATGCAGCTGGATATTGCCCCGTTTATGTTCAAGGACCACAAATACCTGTATGCTGTGTTAGCAGCTGCAAGTAATAGTAAATCTTATTTCAGCAGAGAAAGAGAAAATTTTGTTTACAGGTTTCAGTGGAATGCCATGGAAACAGACACAGAGGTAATTGCAAAAGGCATAATCCAAACAGAAGACAGCTCTAATAAAAAGCATATATCTGAAAATAAGGCATGTGTTTTCCCACTTGGAAAATACATGCATAACTTCTATTAACATCAAGACAGAAAATTATACTGAGTAGACCCCAATATCGCTATGTTCCCTGATAACATTATGAATTAATGTGCACCTTCAAAGTACAGCAAAATATTTTCATACACAGGCTGTTAGAAGAAAATAAAAATACCTTAATAGAACAATGATCTTTTTAAAGAAAAAAAATTACAGGTAGAATTTCTGGAACAGGATTAAAGTATGGTAGTGGCCCTGTACAAGGAAGCTGCTCAGCACCTGCTGCCTACACTGTGCCTGGCTCCAGGCTATGTTATTCATTCCTCACTTTCATGGGAGCAAAATACATCCCCTAAAAATACAAAACACAAAAATACATAGATCTCCGGGGAAATGGAAGAGAAATCTGTTTTAAAAATAGCGAAGGAGCTTATACGTTCTAGAAAAAAAGCCCATTTTGCATTGTTTTGTAAGATTTACGCTTTAATTTGAAACCAAAGCAAAGGCATAAAATTTGTATGGAAGCAATATCTGATTTACAGATAAACTTAACACGCAATATACATAGCTGCAAATACCAGACCCCAGTGAGAAAGAAAAGGTTTTGAAAGATGGTTAAAGTGTGCTTGATAAACACGGCCCTGAAATGCCCCAAAAGATTTTTCTGAAGTTAAATAGTAAACACAATTAACATGAATTTTGCTACAAAAAACACTAAACACAATGGATTTTTTTTAATTAATTTTCAATGTTATTACATGCTCCCATTGAGCTGGAACTGACTCCATTCACTACGTGTACTGTGAGACAGCTTTTCTGTCCACATGACCTTAACACCTAGATGAAAACTCAAACAGCCCTTCTGCTGGTCATAGGAAGGGGAGGCCACACAGTAACAATGATCGCGTGACCACCAAAAGTTAACATCTTGTGGGTGGAAATTTTGTGACAGTTGAAGTGTTTAAAACATATTTATAAGGCTCAGATAATATGCAGCTTCATCAAATGTATTATTAATTAACCAATAAAAAAGTAGCAGCTGTAAAGGCTTACAAGAATACATTACCGTACACTTAGGGCCTAACCTCACCATCCATATTCAAACAAGTCTCCTCGCTTAAGGCAAATCATATAATTCTTGGGAGTCTTGCATGCACTAGGACTCATTAGATTTACATATTATTATTCGCAGTAGACACTTCATTACATTTGCTTTGAGAAAATGTACAATCTATATGGGTATTGATGTGTTTCATACGTGAATGCCTCTCTGTGTTCTATGTATTGTGCAGTTTATAACCAGGTTCTCTGGCCACCTTCTGTCTTAGATAAAGCAGACCAGACACTGCTCATACACAGGAGGTCAACACACATGGCAGAGCTCACGTTCTTTCACCAAACTCCAACCAACCCAAAATAGGGAGAACAAATGCAAACAGCCTTTCAGGACCAGACCAGGCCCAGACCAGACCCAGTCCATCTCCCTCCCGTATTGTTTGCAGGCTTTGTTTGGGAAGCTGCTAGGTGATACAGGCCAAAACTGGGCCAGGGACTGTCCTAAACAGTGGGATGGTGAGGATGTCTGAAAAATAATTTGGGCCAAGCCCTGACTGTTCAGTTTGCTTCGATGGACATCACTTCAGTCACGAGACTTGAAACACAGCACTGCAACAAACCATCACAGCAAGGCTGGAAGGGGCCTCCAGAATTCATACTGCCCATTTGCTCCAAAAAGAATGCCCTCACAACATTGCTTTTGCACTGAAGTTCTCTCCTACTCTTACAAAAGGGTGCAGCTGACCCATAAGGACTTTGCTACTACTACCAAAAAAAACACTTTTGTTTTGTTAAGCAAGTCTTTCAAAGGGTAGCTTACCATTTTGGTCTGCTTGTGGATTTCACCATTGGAGCCATCCCATCTCTGTAGAGGCTTTTGGTTTTACTGAAGTTGACGACATTGAAAATTACTCTCTGGGGGAAAAAAAAAGGAAAAAAAAAAAAAAAAGAAAAAACCAAAGGGGTCAGCTATAAATTATGAAAGAGTTTATATCAGTATTGCATATACCAGCTACGTAAAAATATAACAGACAACACATGGAATAGGTGTATATCTTATGGATTATTGTTACTCTCCATAGATCTCAGAAAATGGATACCTTGTCTGTTCCTAGTATTTCGGTAGTACACGTTGGTTTACACAGTGATATATGTGGAATGTATGTTTTGAATTTAGCATACTGATTTTTCAGTAGATACCCTAGCCATAAAAAGAAATAGCTTACTCAGAGCTGAAAACACAAAAGCAAGTGCAGTTTGCTACAGTTAGTGCTATCAAGAGGTTGCCCTCATGAAAACCTTCCAACTGCTTCATAGAATCACAGAACAGAATTACAGGATTGTTTAGTTTGGAAAAGACCTTTAAGATCATTGAGTCCAATCATTAACCTAACACTGCCAAGACCAACACCAAACCATGTCTCTAAGCACCACATCTACATGTCTTTTAAATACTTCCAGGGATGGTCACTCCACCACTTCCCTGGGCAGCCTAGCCCAGGGTTTGACAAACCTTTCAGTGAAGAAGTTTTTTCTAATGTGTAACCTCAAGCTTCCCTGGTGTAACTTGAGGCCATTTCCTCTTGTCCTATCGCTTGTTATATGGGCGAACAGACTGACTCCTACCTCACTACAAATTCCTGTCAGTAGTTGGGGGATAAGGTCTCCCTCAAACCTTCTTTTCTCCAGACTAAACAGCCCCAGTTCTCTTAACTGCTCCACATAAGACGTTCTGTAGAGCCTTCACTAGCTACATTGTCCTTCTTCGGACACACTCCACCACCCCAATACCTTTCTTATAGTGAGGAGCCCAAAACTGAAGCCAGCACTCGAGGTGCAGCCTCAACAGTGCTGAGTATAGGCAGATAATCACTTCCCTAGTCCTGCTGGACACACTATTGCTGATACAGGCCAGGCCGATACTAGTCTTCTCGGCCATCTGGGCAAACTACTGGCTTATACTCAGACAGCTGTTGACTAACACCCCCAGGCGCTTTTCTCCTGGGCGGCTTTCCAGCCACTCTTCCCCAAGCCTGTAGCGTTGCATGGGGTTGTTGTGACCCAGCACTCAGTCTTAGCTGAACCTCGTGCCACTGGCCTCAGTTCATCCATCCAGTCTGTCCAGATCCCTCTGTAGACCCTCCCTATCCACAAGTAGATCAACACTCCCACCCACCTTGGTGTTGTCTGCAACCTTACTGAGGGTGCCCTCAATCCCCTTGTCCAGATCATTGATAAAGATATTAAACAAGAATAAGACCCAAAACTGAGCCCTGGGGAACACCACTTGTGACTGGCCACCAACTGGGTTTAACTCCGTTCACCACCACTCTTTGAGTTTGGCCATTCAGCCAGTTTTATACGCAGTGAAGATTACACAGATCCAAACCACAAGCAACTAGTTTCTTCAGAAGCATGCTTCATCTTTTAAACCTTCTTAGTTGCTTCTTTCAACCTGCTTAGGCCTCACACAGCAGCAGAAAAAGAAAAAAAAAAAAAAAAAAAAAAAAAAAAGATAGATTTTTGGTTTTCTTTGCTCAAAGAAAAGAATATTTCTCTTCCCTTTACAAAACTGTACAGAATACCTACACAGTAGAGAATGCACATAGCCAACTTTAGATATGATAAAGAAGAAAAGACTCAACTCTGGTCTTTGTTTACAGTGATAACTTTGGGAAGACCGTAGCTAATACTTAACAGTTCAAAGGAAGAGCAAAATCTAGATCTTTCCTGGTAATGGACTGATACTGAAAGTAAATTCATGCTGGGGGAAGAAAAGAGAAAACAGAGACAAAATTTTCTCCCCTACCATCTGGCTGCTGTAAGTCATTTTATGCAAAATTACTTACTCTGTTTCTCTTTAGAAAGTCTAGTTGGATCTAGCTCATCTCATGTAGTGCATCCACTTTTCAGATGTTAAATGCAGTATACCTTTTTTTTGGTACTCTTGATAGCCACCATTAATGTACACAGAAAAAAAACCCAAATCTGAAGACTAAATTAATTTTGATATAATGTTATGGGATATACTAATAGGTTCCACTTGTACCTCTCTCTTTAAATTTCTTTCCTGTAGGTATCAGTGAAGACAGACCACTAAAAATGAGATTTGCCTCCAGGTACTCACACCTTTGTTTTTAGAGCAAACATAGTAATGTTTACACTCTTAAAAAATGGTTCATGAGAAGTCGGAGAATTAAATGGCCACTGTTTGAAATCAAACAATTTTGAATAAAGCTGGAAGATCAATTAAGCTTTCATATGTAAAATTCTGCAAAAACAAATCTGGGCTTTCCAGGCAGTCTGCATAGATGACAGTGAGTTATAACATTAAAGTGAAAGCAATCAGCAGTGGGACCCAGACAACAGGAGCCAGGCACATTTATATCTATACATGGACCAGGTAGGAAAACAGGTAAACTATAGAGCCCTAATTAAGTATCTCTCCACTCAAAAAAATAAAGAAAGTTTGTTTGAGGTGAGGTAGTGCTGAAGATTTTGTAAATGGAAGCACAAGCTGCTACTTATTCAAAATCTGCAAATTAGTCTAACAAAATCTAAGAATAACCTGTAGGTTTTACTGAATCTGACTCAAAAAACTAGCAAGTTGAGAAAAACACTTTCTTAAAGATGTTAATGCAATTTTGTACCAAAGTTAATTAGCAAACTACATATCCCTGTACATGAGTTTTCATGTATTTTGTCTATTGCAGCATTCTGAGATTTTCTACTGGTTATGAGATGAGCGTATTTTTATAACTCTTGATGAAAGCATCCACTTAATTTACAAAATGTTATATTTGTAATTAAGTATTTAGGATATTGCTTATCTGATGAAATATCAGTCTTGCGAGGTCGCTAGTTATTTTCTATCTTAAGTTTACAACGTATGGCTTTAAGTTAGATAATGATATTCAGGTCTCTATATATTCCATACTCTACGTGGAAGCATTTTCCTGTATTAGAATGCTGAGTTTCTCCTCTGTTACTTAACTGTTCATATTTGTGAAAACAAATTAAGTTGCAACAAATTGGTTTGTTAATCTTGGTGTTTGCATGGAGTGAATGAAACAAACAAGATCTCCAAACCAATTGCCTTAAACTTTGGATGCAATCATGTCACTGTTGGAAAGAGAAAGTTGCTAATTTTGTTACATACTGACTCAGAGCAGACAGCTGGTAGAGAATGTTCTTATTCCAATCAAGCTTATTTTGTATAATGAGTTGGGCAAATGTACACAACTGGGTAAGCAACGTATATAAAAACAAAAATATGCAGCTCATTTAACAAAACACCGCCGATAATAACATTTCAACCACTCATGTTCACCATGGAGCAAGCAGTTAGCAATGCGTGGTATACAGCAAGATTGGCAGAACCAAAAATTTAACAGCACAGAGCAGAACTTGATCAACATACATGACTGAAGCAATAAAATACACAAACTGTGGCACTCAAATAAACAGCTGAAGTCAAGTCGAGTATTCCTGGTGATGGCTAAAGTATTCCATGCAGCTCAGTCAGTCAAGTGTGTGAAAACGTAATGACTACAGTATACACACCTTAGCTGGAAAAATACGCAGCTTGCTCAATAAGGTATGCAAACATTTTTTGAACTGAATGCTATAATAAAAAGGTTGTGATACAGCAATCAAATGTTTGCTGAACAAATCTAATTTTTAGTCTAATTTTTGTCTGTAAAGAGCAGCATAACTAGATACATACTATGCACATTAAAACACTCGTAAGGAAAATTATCACTATTCTGCATGTTTTTACGTATTATAGAGATGTACAATGGGCGGCATTTAATAAGCAATAATTCCAATACCCAAAAAAATGAAAAAACCCACACTTTTTTTGTTTCTTTTTTTACAGAAGTGTTGAGTTAAGAAAATAAAACTAGATTAAATTTACTTACAAACTCCCTAGAAATTGCTCTGGTCTCCAGAGCATCAATTTAGAGAAAAATGGTGAAAATCTTTACAACAAAAATACTTGTATTCATTTTGGAGGGTATGACTATCACTAAAAGAAGCAATATTCAAACTGATGCTGTACCAGAAATTATAAAAGCATGTTTTCACTTCAGTTCTGATACATTTTCAAGCTACGGCATTATTCTGACAAACTGATCTGCAGCTTCTGAGTAGGTGGCAGAGTCATGGTGCAGAAAAGCCTCTGAGGACACCAAGTAAAACCATGCTTTCTGGAGGGGTGCATCAGGATGTATTGCATCTCCTCAGCATGAGGGAAGACAACTGCTGCTGTCTTAGGCTCTGTGAACAGACTGCCGGATCCAAAAGAGATGTCGGAGAACATGAGACAAGGCAGGTATGTTTTGCCTACTGAGAGAAGAAGGAAGATGTCTCCTTTCCATGTGTGCAGCAATTATGCATTTGGAGGTATCTCGCTGCTAAGAACATTAAGACAGGAAAGTGAGGAAAGGCTTGGTCCTGCCTTTAGCCTTAAAATATACGGATTAAATTATGTTCCCAACAGTCCTTTGCAAAGTTATTTCAGGAATTAAAAACAGAAACAGGTGTTACTTAAAGGGTGTTCAGTGTTTTTAGCATAGGCAAGATAAAGATGAACCTTGAAGACAAAGGGAAAATACCCCTGAAATGTATCACACATTTTTTCTTATTACCAGAAGTTAGCAGTGTCCTGAGTAGGGCTGGAAGGAGATTTTGGATTGAAGCTGAAGGCATTGAGAATGGATATCATATTGGATGTCATATTCCAACAGGTGTATGCGAGCACAAGGTGAACTCTGATCTCTTAAACATTCATTGTTCACCCACATTCTGGCAGGTTTTCCATCCGAACCTACCGACTGAAGCAGCTATCCAAAAGAAAAGTCACACCTTTGCCAAAGGTTAAGTGCTTTCCCCCAGGATAAGAATATGCTAGGTCCCTTCAAAGAGACTGCTAGGTTTATTTTGCATAGTTTTCCCTAGCTGACTTCTCAAAATAGCTGAGCTGCTTTGGCTGACATTAAAAGGAGGAGAAAAAAAAAAAAAAAAAAGGCAAACAAACCAAAGAACACCACAAAATTCTGCCTGAGGCAGAAACCTGGCACAGAAAATTTTGTGTCAAATCACTACAAGTATGTGAAGTCATAACTAACCGAAAATAGAGTTTGCAGTAGGAAGTGTCAGGCATTCTTAATATTGATGTAGCATACACATATTAAATAATAACAATTATATAATATATTTAATAGTAATAGTGTAATAATGGCAACGCAGTGGACAACACTGCACGCTATAGATACGATACAAACTTCACTATCAACTGCCAAGGTACCTGGGGACCAATTGCTTGAAGTCATGCAGGAACAATTTTATCATTTAACCACCCAGTGTAAGAGCAGTGGGCACTAAGTAGTAATACTAAGACCCTTCAGCTGAAATTAAGTCTGAGCTCCTTTGCTCTGAATGAGCGCTAAAGATCCAAAGGTCCTGGATGCTATGGGTTTTGCTTCACTTTCAGTGCTTGATGTCTTGATTTCCTCTCCTGCTGATTCTTTAGATATTATTGTTTTGTGAATTCCTGAAACCTGTAGCCTTTAGTGTGCTACGTTCTTGCCTTTGGCAAGAATCTTGGTTATCCTTTCCTTCCTTCTTTTTTTAAAAAAATCCTTTCTCTTGCTCTTATAAATGTAAGTTTTCATCCCTTTAAAGGGCAGATCTATTTTGGAATTGTATTCCATTAAAAAAAAAAAAACCACCACAGAAAGAAAAGACAAATGAACTTCTCAAGTCAACCCCATGACTTGTGAGATTTTGAGTCACCATTTCTAAATGTGAGAAACTGGCAACGTGGGACTGCTGTCTTCTCACAAAAAAAAAAAAAAAAAAAAAAAAAGTGCTGTATTTCTGTATTTGTGTCAGAAGGTCTTTGGGATCTTTCCCGACAAAGCACCTTATACAAAGCTATACAAAAATAAATTATACTGTGGGTTCTTCAAAATGGAGAGGGGAAAAAAGTGTCACCTGTAACTGTTATCGATGCTGACGGGAACAAGTAAAAAGTAACAGTCAGGTCTGTGTGAAATCCCCAAGGAAAACAGAAATCTCATGTTTCTGACCTTTCAAAAATGTGAATCGTTCATTACTGCTAACGTTTTAAAATAACCCATACTCTCTTTTTCCTTTTGTAGGAACACACAGCCTTTCAAATGGAAAAGTTTTTAATATTGAAGGCGTTTTGCTTTTTTCTCTTCGGCTAAGGAGTTTTCAAAATCTGCTGATGCTCAGGAGGGGAAAATAAATCCTCACCTGCAGAGGGAGGAAGAGGGGGAGGGAGGGGACCGGCTCAAGCTCCATCAGACTTGCTAATTGGTTGCACCTGTGTCTTGTTAACTGGGAAGTGTCGAGTCCTCACAAGGTAAGGAAATCTTAGCAAAGTGCTGCAGAAAATGCTCTACAGTTTGTGAATAAGAGGATTTTTTCCCCCTTGGTAGTGCTCTTCATTTAGTTACTTAAAAGACAGAAATGCTAAAGTCTGGGATGATACAAAGAGGAACATTCAAATAAGACTGAAAGGATTTTAATACAGGAAGATCTTTGATATTCTGCTATGCTAACTATAAAATGAGCTTAGCGTTTATCAGGGTATTTGTATATTTGAGATATTCTTGGTGTACATGATAGTCCAGCACCCCTAAGCTGTATTAGAGTTTTCCAGTTAATGGGGCATAACTGTATCTTAATGATAAAAAAATATTTCTTTAAATAATTACCAATGTAGGCATTTGTCCTGCTTATCTGTCCTTTCTGGCAATTTTCTCTTTACCTCCAAACTCATAAGCTTAAGCACAAACCCACAGGAGATGTAACACCCATGTAAGGCACTGTCTCCCATTTGGAATGTTACTGTCAACACCAGTGTTACCTCACATAGGTCTAGGGCAGGTGGAGGATACTCTGGAGAAGGCCATCTACTAGCAGAAAACCTTCAAAGGGATCAACAGAGGAATTGCTGTTGCCCTTTTCAGTGTCATGCCTCGGACTGACTGACTGCTAATTCGGTTTCTGCGCATGTCCTGTTGGACTTAAACACGGTGAGCACAAGAGTCATTCCAAGGTTCCCCATCCAATCTTTTATGGGAAAATGGCAAACTTGTTGAATGTCCTTCACCTGCAAACAGAAGTGAACTTTTTATTAAAGTTTTTACTTTTCACCTAAACATCAATAACATGAAACTTTCAAACAAAAGCTCATAAATGTGTAGTTTAGAAAGCCAGTAGTGATGTAATTAGACTTATTCACATTCCTTGCTCCCTTGGGTCAAAATCTCCAATGTCACAAAACATACATTGTATTGTGTTGATTCATCAAAAATAAAATATTAAGGGCCCTGAAAGGCCATATAACCAGGGTACCTCTTTATTTAAAACAGGTTTAAAGCTGAAAGCTTCTTGCCAAATTTTTTCATTCTTTGTAGCAAAAGGTAAAAATAGTTGCAAAAAAAAAAAAAGCATACTTGTTTAATCAGCTCAGGGAAAAAAAGGTACTTTTCTATTTTCTGTTTCCCATCTTTTCATATATATACAGTTTTGTAGGAGAGAGACTTTTAGTTACATTGCTAGGAAATGGCAGAGCTACAGGAATATACGAGCAACTTTTTATTTGATATTTGACAGGATGACTGAGCCCTGTTGGCCTTATCATTGACTTTCTCTTTAAACATGGGTAATATTTTCAGAAACTTGTTGAAATATAAAATAAGGAAACCGTATGGTATTTCACTGAGACTCTTCCAGCTAGCTAAATTATTTCCTGATGTGTTCCCTGCCATGTTACAGCCATTGCCAGATGACATTTGAAGTAGAGTCATGCATTAAACTCTTTCTACATAATTACAGAAGCTATCCATGTTTAGGTTCTATATTCTTTTCAATCAATATTATGGCTGCAGGTGGGTCGTAACAGCTGGCTGTTCTGGAACATGTTAGCAAAATTTGCTGATATCTTACATTCCTCAAGAGGAAGCAGCTGAAAAGACTTAAGTTTTCCTTTTCCTAATAGAAATTATTTAGCCAGTGAGAAGAAATCCTGCAAAGTTCAGTAGGATTTAAAATAGTAAGAATATTTACATATCCTTAGTGGTTTAAAAAGATAATGCTATCAACTAAATGTTTTCTGGCCTGAATCCTGTTCACAGTTCAGGGCCCATGGGAGGCTTAAAAACAATACCAACCTGGAAAAGGTGAATTTGGCCAGGAAAAGTTACTGCATCACATTATAGGGAACCACTGTAAAAAAAATAGCCCATGTTTATGAGCACTAGCATAAGGTGAGCCACTGAAGATCAGTGAATGAAGTTGCAAGCACTCACAAAGTTCATGTGGGAGCATTCTGTTCACCTGCTACATCTTCACTATAAAGTCTACTTTTCTGAGCCCTTCATAAAGTGCAACAGCCAGCCTACAATCCTGAATCAAAGCCTCCCTTATCAACAAGAGATACACTTACCAACGAATCAGACATTTATGATGGATACCAAAGTTATGCACAGCCATAATTACTCAAGCTTAAAGCATGCAGGTGGAGTGTTGAAAACTGATGCTTTCACAGAAATACTGCAAGATAGTAGGTAAGAGAGGCAATAACGAGAGTGGCAGTGATATTTGTACAGATCGTGATTTTGCTCAACCCTTGAAAACACAGAGGGTAATAATCACAATTTAAATAGCATGCAAACACAAAGGCAGCACTCCATCTGATACCTAGGCTGGAAGATGAGAATGAAAAAGCCTTTTCAAGCATAGGTCCTTGCAAGAAGCAAAAGGAAGCTAAAAAAAACCTGTTAAAGGAGAGGTTTGGAAGAAGCTTTTCTAGCAATTGTTTACTCTGGATTTTTACAGCTGGCTTTTTTCACAGGTAAAAGCTGCTTTTTTTTTTTGCCTTTTTTTTTTTTTTCTGTCTGGATCTTGTGGGAAAAACCTGTGAGGTAAAAGAAGGTAACACATAGAGACAGGATATATGGGAGAGCTCAAAACCAGCACCAATAGATTTGCCTCAGTGTTCTCTGATGAGTTACAAAAACAAAGACATTTTGATAAGTACAACCACTAGTTATTGCTGCCAGCAGTCTTGGTTACGTTACTGGGATCATAGAATCGCAAACATATAAAACGTCTCTATTTACTCCTCCAGTAACTAAGCACAGATGGGCTTTGTGTCCAGGTTATTCACGGAGGTCCTCGGTTTTTATCTTCTTTTTAATTCAAGCGTTTTGGTTGCTATTACAATGAAACCTTTGAAACTTCTGTGTTCTTCCATGCATAGTTCTGAATAGTAATGGCATAAAGGCTGCCCCAGATTGTATAGTTCCCTTATATTTAGACAGAATTAGAATTGGATCCTTTCTGGAGTAGATGCAGTGCTGATGAAAAAAATACCCAAACAAAGGTTTTTGTGGAAAAAAACAACTGTGTGTTATCAATTTCAAGAAACTAAGATACATTGTTCTAGCACGTACCCTCTTGTTTTCTTTTGCAAAATTAATAAACCCTCCTATTTTTACTGCAGAGTTAAAACAATTTTTTTCTGCTCTTTCTAGATAAACTCTTTTGCAATACTGCAACATTCATACAATTTACCAATTTCTATAAGAAAATGTAATCGATATGTTAGTTTACATTGGAATCTTAACATTGACAACCAGTAGCTTGGGGTATTGATTTGAAAAAGCTGCTCATGATTTCTACAGTACTTCAGCACTATTTCTTTTATTTTCATTTTTCACTACCTCCTACTACAAGTGTCCAACTCATGCTAACAGACTATTCAAAGTTTTGTGATTCCAAAGAAAACCCAAGGGTAAGTAGAAGGAAATCTCATCTAGTTCCTGCTATTTTCGTGCACCTGTCTATTTGACATTTAGAATAAGATCTCAGAACTGCCTTAACCAACCATAATAGTAAGGGGCTATATGAATTGTACTCAGCTTTGAAAATCCCCTTCTGAAGCTGAAACGCTGAATGTTAGACTCAGATGATGATCTCTGTCTGTTTGCAAAGGTGATTCACAGAGTGTGAATAAACATGTTTTGGCAGTGTCATGAACAGAACAGCTAAACAAAAGAACTGGGAGGATTTCAAGAGGAAAGTTGTGTCTTAAAGCAATGTGCCCTCTGCTGCATTTGTTTAAACACAGGTGTCGTTCCTGCCTAGCACTAACCCCAACCTGAAGGGAAAAAAACAACAACAAGAATGGTAATGTATCATTCCTGGGGCATGCAGCAGAACAGCGGTCCAGTCAGTCAGGTCCTTTTCTTTCAAATGTCATAGGTAAAATTTAAGCCTTGTCTTGACTGAGCTTTAAACATGGATAAAAGAACATTTGTATTCAGAAAAGCTCTCAAACGCATAAATATTTAGCCTTACTTTTAAGTGTTCCTAGAGACCTAAAGTTAAGGCAACATTCACACTTCTTTCCTCAATAAGGATGGATTTCTGATTCAGGATTTAAGACAGTCTGGCAATATGGGAAAAAGATGCTGGATTTGCCAAAATCCCATAGGCACAATTTATCCTTTAGCAGCTGATCAGTGTAGATTGGAAGTGACGTTTCTGCAGCTTTGGGATGCAGAAACATTTTTATTACTGTTACAGATCAACTTTAAGTGCAATATTGTTTTGTTAGTTTATGTAAATCAATGTGAAATGCTGTATGAATAAAAGGAATTTAAAAATGGATCACTCATCTTTATTGGCTTTGAAATACTGAGTATACAGTACTTTCCTGAAAGCATTATATTATATTAAGTTATAAGAAACATTGCTCAGATACTGAGCAATCTCAGCACAAACTCTGGTAATTTTCCACCAAAAATGAGTCTCCAAAAGAGATAAATATGGTACAGTGCTGAACATCTTCTCTAAAGAAATCGTATCATATATGACTAAAGCCCCTTTCAATATCATACAGGTTTGATTTTACTTCAGCTGACTTCCAAAAGCTGGTGTTGAAGTGCCCTCTTGGCAGAGAAAATATCATCTCTAAACGGTTGCTTATTCTTCTGCAGGGCAACGATAACAGACTACAGCTATCAGGCTACTACAAATGCTCTGTGCATTTTAACGGGTAAATTCTGCACTCTTTAATATGACATTTTGATGGACTATTGAAAGGTACTGAGAACCCTTCTGGGGAGATGTGAAAATTGATAACATTGCTTCATAACACACTAGTTTAATGCAACATCTCAATATTTAATCTAACGCTGCAATAGATTTTTCATACTTTATGTTTTTCAATTTTTTCCTGTTGCAAAAGACACAAGATTTTTATTTTTTTTTTTGAAACAATACGTAAATACAATTCCTTTCAGATTTCCTAGGATTTTAAAATTGCAACAGCAGAATATACAAATTCTTAAAAAAAAAAAAACAAACCTGTGACCAAAGTTGCAAGACTTTTCTCAGTTCCCTTGCAAAGTAATCACAGCCAATCATCTTTAGTTTTCCAGAGTATCACTCAAACCCTAAGCATAGCTTCCCAAAACACTAATATAGTTTACACATTTTTTTTTGACTGCAACAAATTTGACAACTCTTCTTTTGATTTCACTGCTCTGACAGCCAGCCTATAACCATGTATCACAAAGTCAAAAGTCTGCAAAAACTGGTTTGGTGGCCAAGCATGGGGAGGGAGGAATCTACCTATCACCAAGGAAGCAGGAAAACATGAACAAAAAGAAGTGTGTGCAGTGGCATGAGTAGAAGACTTCCAATAAATAAAAAATTCTAATGTGAGCTTCAAAAACAACAAGGAGTTTCCCACAAATATCAGGCCAGTGCTCTGTTGACAAAACATAAACACCCATTATACAGGAGAATGCCCTTCTGCGCTCCTTACACACTTGACACTGAATTCAACAAGAATTTTAGATGTGCCAGGAACGAAGACTTAAGCTGTAAATGTGACTGTGAGAAATAAAATGGTGATTCAGATTTGGGGCGTCAGCTGTAAGAGGAGCACACAGAGTGTCTCAAGAGGCTAAAGCACATGGCTTAGCACTGCCCTAGTTCTGGATCATTAGGGATTTCCTTGGCATAAATCAAAGCGATCTAAACAGTAAACTCTCACTCCAGCTGCTAAGATCCCTAGAGCGGGAAAGCTGAGTCATTCGCCCTCTGTCATATCACCGATTACAAACTTTGCCAGCAAAGACTTCCCAAAATGGGAGTTGACAATTACAGCACAAGATGCAGAACTTGTCCACACCAAACTATTCACATTAAGTAGCACTTGTGCTTTCTATATGTATAAAGGCAGTTCAGTAGTATTTTAAGTTTACTTCTCTATACCATGACAACTTTTATGAAACACTGACATAAAAATGTGACCAGGAATATTTTTCCCTGCTAAAAGATTCCTATCTTCAAAGACGTATGGCAGTCAGGTACCTTCTTTTGGAGAGAGACAATTCCTTTTCTCATATTGTTCCTCATAGCTCATATTTTAAAGCTTTTTTTTCCTTAAGTAATTGGCTGTAAAAACACATCTATAGGAGAAAAAAAAACAACACACAACACACACAACCCTAAAACAAAAAACACCAACCTTGTAGTATAGATTAAAATTTTGTCCATATTTGTAACTCTATTACCCTAACCATAAACCAGATTACATGATATTTTACTAGAACACCGACAATTCTAAAACCTATTAAAAATATGAACAAATCAATAAAGATAAAGCTGAATTATACATATAAGGAACATTCTTTTTATTGAACAATTCTTATAGATCGTTTTGAAATAATGTTGTTCTTGGCATTTGCTTGGATGATCTTATTGCTAAGTTCTAACGTGATAGCTATAGTAGTTTTGCATCATATCCTTACCAACAGCAAACAAGCAGAAAAATTGAAAAACGTTCAAATATAAACATATAGGAAGACTTCTGTAAACAGCTTCAGGGTTTTAATCACATTAACAGCATGTTTATTATTTAAGAAACTCCGCTAAAATGCAGCTGGGAAAAGGAAGAGTGTCATTACAAACGTAATCGCTGGTAACGATGTTGAATTACTGTAGTTACTTTTGCTGAGAAGACCTCTGCTACTTATCAGAAATGGTAAAAAAAAATATGATCCTTTACATCTGCATGAAATCTGAGAAACGATCTGGTAAATTCAAAAGATCAGCTTCAATGTTTATAAAAATATTTTCTTTGCAATTCATAAATTTCTGTACATAAATATAAGATTAGCAGAGTAAACTCTAGTTCAAAACCAGGGCAGCTCTGTCCCAAGCACTTAATATTGCTGACCACAACTTGCTTTTAAGATTTATTTTAATCTTGACAGATATTTAAGTAAGCTAAAATAGCTATTTCAGCACCAGCATGTGTTATGGCACATATACGTATGTGTGGTTTTTATATATATATAATTTTCCAAAGAAATCTAGCATTGCATACGCAGATTTCTCTGATTTTTCTTATGAAGCAGCCATGGCAATTCATTTCTCTGTGCTTCTTTCACCCCTGGGACGACCTCTCACAATAAGAATTGTCAGTGCCTTATTTATAATGGCAGATCTCAGGTTTGATTCTGGCAGCTTTTGATCTCTTGATAGCCCAAAAGCTTTCAAATACAGAAGAATTTGATGCTTTTCTGGCATCCTACAGTGTGCCTAAACCTCAAAAGCAAGTTTTAGTCCCAGAAGTGAATTACTGAAGCAGTGTAAACAAAACACAAACGTCACAAAATGATGAATATCTCACACAAAATATCTTTGTCAGGCAGATGACAACTTGAGATCACTTGAAAAGCATTTGTAGAAACTCTGCAATCTGCAAACAAACTTCTGTTTTACAACATAAAACTGAAAAGTACATGAAAATAATGAATTATTAAAACCTTAAATGTTCTTTTTCTGACATCCATGTATAAAAAAAAATCCAGTGTATCCACTATCTTAAACACTTAGTCCCCTGCAAGAAAACAAAAGATTTCTGAATGTTTCTACATCTCAGAAATGCATATAACCACCTAGTTATAGCATAACTGTCAGTAAATGGGATACAAGAGCTTCACTGAAAACTGTCTTTCATGAAGCTCTCATAACTGATTTATTGCGAACGAATAGAATAAATGCAAGACAAAAGATTTGATATAATTTGAAGAAATAACTTTTCATGACTATGTGACAATGACAGTTATCTTATCCCTAGGAACCTCTTCTTGAATAGACTATATTGATTAGGTGAGACCTCTAGACAAATGCAGAATACAATTGTCCTAAATTTCAAATGGGAGAATGTCTAGCTTTTTTTTCTAGTAATATGTAATTCGAACTCTTAGCAAAGTTTAAGGTTTTTTTCTTTCTTGGAGTGAGAGAAAAGGGAGAGAGAGAGGAGGCAGATGGAAGGGACAGTACTATGCTACATAATGTGTTGGTTGTTTTTGTTTTATTTTAGATCGAAGATAGAATAAAACTGCCTTGCCAATTTTCAGTTTTAGGTCCCTCGGTGCTGCTTTAAGGTTGTGGTGGATGCCATAAAATACCAGATCTCTGCCTCAGTCTATTAGGCATCATACACTGCTTTCTTTACGCTAACTTGAAACGGAGATAAAATGTTGTAGACTAGTGGGCTTGATATTGTAACCTTTTTATACCAGTTGTAACTGCATTAACATAAAGATACTTGCTATAATATCATTACTGGGAATCCAGGTACTTTGAAAATGTCTGTTTCTTACGCCAATTTATAGTAAAGGTAAATTAGTAATGAAGCACTGTACTAGTAACACATCCATTAATAAATAAATAAATAAATAAAGCACAACAGAAATGTGAGAATACATTTGGAAACAAGTCAAAGAGATTGAGGATCAGCAGGGATTTGCCAGACTAATGAAATGCCTTGTTCCTAACCTTTAAATACCTGCGTGTACAGTACAAGGCCCCATTCTGACTAAACCTGTGCAGTTAGATTTACAAATAAACCTGCTAAACCTTTTGCATTATTGATCAGTGATGGCATGCTTAGCCCACACGTCCTATTTACATTCCATTTCTTTTACGCTTCTAAGATGTGTCTTCCACAAAACAAGAGCTCTTTCCATTTCAATCCTGCAGTTTGTATTCTTCATGCATTTTAATGGTTGTAAGCAATTTAGAAGGTTAGTCTCTGAATAGTAAATAAAACTGGCAATATTTATTGGTAAATAAGTGTCTAATTATAATAATTTAGGAACATTTCCAATATCGTGTTTTTACTAAAAAAATAGCTGGGCAATTATCTCCTTTGTATAACAATGTTACTTAAATAAAAGCTACGTAACAACTTGCATCATTCTAACGTTACAATGAAGAGATTTTACACAGTTCAAGAATGTTTTAATGTAATAACAAAAAAATAAAAAAGGGAATTCAAATACAGTCAGTTAATTCCACGGGGACAAATTGAACCAACCTTCCCAAGGCTAGTGAAAGAGTGGCTAGCACAGCCCCAACAACATTGGGAGGACGCGAGTCGGGTCCTGAGAAATTTCTTGTTTCAAGACGCATTCAGAACAATTCTAATTCCTTACACCTACTTATGACTGTCTGGAAGAAAAGGAGGCAAAGATCAAACTCTCTTTAATAGGAGGTGGGATACAAACCCACACACTTCCTGACTATAATCATCTTACAAAGTCCCTAAAAAGATCTAGAGGGAAAGTTTTAAAACAGCTCCCCAGCTTCTAAATCTGCTCAGAGTGTTCATACCACAAGGCTGTTGAAACATCAGTGTTTCTGAAACCAGAAAAGGAAAATCATCAGCCACTTCAAGCAGGTCCTGCTTTGACATCAGAAAGTCAATTCACTCAGCTTAGCAGCATTCAATTCTCAACAACATTTTGTTCTGGGTCTCTGTCAAGTTATTCTAGGCTGTGAAATTGTCAGGAATGATGGATGACTATCAGCCTTCTGCTATCTTCTTTCCTTTTCCTTAGAGATTTGCGGCTGCTGACTGCAAAGCAAATTCCCCTTTTCTTTTTTTTGCACAACATACCAAATGAACAACAGTAATTATGAGAAAGCCTACACTACAATTATTTTAGCACTTAACTTTGTATTGACATCTGTAAGAGACAGAGCTCTCTAGATTGATTAGCAATGTTATAGCTTCCTGCCTTTTACTAACATTGCTGCAGTCATCCTTTACACGCAATTTGCTCAAAAAAAACCCACTGTTTTCTCTGTTAATATTTTAAATTACAAATTAAGCTAATTATAGAAAATTTCTAATACTTTATGAATACAGCATATTATTATTGTACCAATATCTTAAACTGTATAGCACTTGCAACATAATCAAAAGTGACATAAGAGAATAATTTAAGGATATTAAATGGGATTTTGTTGGACAAGATGCTAAAGCTGCATTATTGTTCAAGGTTGAAATCCTTCCTTGAACAAATCCTGTTTGGCCAGCCAGTTGCAGCCCTGATATATATATATATAGATATATATATATATATAGATATATATATATGGGAGAAAATTTTACTGCAAGTAGCATTAAACCTGTTTAACATATTGACAGAATTTGATATCAACTATTTAAACCATTTACTAAAACTAAGTACAGGAAGAAACATCTGTTCTGGAAAAAACCCAACTATTTAGGGAGGAAAAATGCAATAGTGAGAGAAAATAAACTAGGACATCCTTGAACCCCATGCCAATTATAATCCAGTCTCTCATATTTCTATTGTTTCCAAAATGACTGCAAAATTTATCACAAACAATTCCCTAGCAATAATACTACATTAATTAATCTCCATTACTCTCAGCCACATAGCTGTTCTTTTCAATTAGACATGATATCTGCTCAGCTCAGTACACAGGGCTCCATCTACACAGTTAAAAGAAAGTTTACTCCACCTCAAATAGCATGGTCAGTCCTGAAAAAATACAGTTTCAGTACCCTCAAGGAAATCTTTATCAGATATCATCATTGCCATTAACATTAAATTCAAACAAAACCAAAACAACTCTGCTTTCTAAAAATCTTAAATAGAACATCAATATTTTTCCTGTAAGCCATTAGTAAACCCCAGCCACATAAAAGGTTTACATTTATCAGGAGTTTTTCCTGATCGCTTTAAATACACATGAGATACAAATAAATGTTTCCCCCTCAAAAGTTGTTATTCTGAAGCAGGAAACATTTACATCTTGTTGTGGTTTAGAATTTACAAAAGATAAAAGTGGATGTATTTAAATGGGGTCACATTAACATAGAGATTTCCTCCTTGACCTTTTTTCCTTTAAATGCACTTCTTACGTCACACAGTTATGTTCTGTTTCTTTCAAGTAGAAAGTGTTTAGCTCACTAACCATTAGACATAGAATTTCCTGAGGTTCACTAATTTACTATGGTCTCAGCATTCTCTTTTTTTTCCCCTCAGCTTTCCAAATCTAGGCTATAATGTCAAAATTCCGCTCAATGCCTTTCCATGACATTCTGCTGCAACCACTGGATTTGTTAGAATCTTTTAAAGGTTCTATCACTTGTTAAACATTTTTATTTATATGAAAAGTAAGCTGTCTCCTGTACTGAAGTACTCATAAAGAAACCAGGAATGGTTTCAGCTGGTATAAACATTATTTTCCTTTCAGGCTTCAACCTGTTGTGACAGAATTCTGCCATATCACTTCCAAAGAGATTGATGTGTTTAAGCTGCACGGTTCACTCCCACAAAAAAAATACCAGGAGGTCAGTTTAATTTTTATCAGCTTCAATGTATAAAGGATTACTTCTCTCAGATTTAAAAAAAAAAAACCAAAAAAAAACCCCACAAACAAAAAACCCAGCATCTTTCATCTGTGAGCAAACCATGCTCTTCAACATAACATTTACACACAGGCATTTGACCACTTTGGTGGTGAATAATACTTTTGTACACCAACAGTAACATTCACTTTATAGAAAAATTTGACCAAAAAATGCCAATCAACACAAACCAAGGTTGCAGAATTTGGCGCTAAATAAAGTTGCCCCCACCTCGGTCAAAAAAAAAAAAAAAAAGTACTTTCAAAACATCATGTCAATACCAGGTCAAAAACTACCAAACTATTTAATCTCGAGATCTGTAATATATGAAGTCCAATTTTACATTGAAGGTAGCTAATCATTGGGACTGTATTATAATTAATCCTTAACCAGATAAATTAACTTACTGGTATGTTCAAGAAACAAAAAATTCAATCTTTTTCTGCAGTAGAAAAATGAATCTAACCTCTCCTAGGAAATGCCCTAAATGTCTCCCTCAAAAAGTCATTAGCTGGTATATGTGGTATATGGTAACTTAATGTCAGAAAAAGAGGTAACAGACGTTAACAGTCCCATAATGAGATGAAATGCAATTTAAACAGTAATCTCATTACCTAAGAATAAAGCACTTCTGCTTTACCTTTTGGACTTAGCTTAGGCCTATTTGCTTTATCTCCATTTAGGTTTCAACTTCAATAATATCTCAGAAGGTTTTACACAGAACTGCAGCAGCAACTGCATTTGTCTGTAACGTTTCCCTGCTTGTAGCTGTTTTACTTCAACATTTCACATTTGCTGCCAAGTAGAAGGCAATGTCCAAAGCCATAGAGCACAGATAAGGGTTTAAAATCCTACTATCAAGAGAATCATTTTCTCAGAGAAGTTTGAACCATATTAAATTAAATACTAATTTACTTCCAATGCATTCATTTGTTTTTCTTACATCAAGAGTATGATCCAGATATGTGTATAAATAAATGCTGCATAAACCCTGTGTATCAATATAAAATGTAATTCTAATACTATTATCTTCCAACCTGTAGAAATGGAGAATTTTTATAGGTAATTGTATTTTCTTACAAATGTACATGTATGGATAACTACCTATGTTATATAAAAAAAAAAAGGGGGGGG